>JACDJE010000021.1:4964304-4985571 GCA_016647715.1 Pavo muticus | reverse complement strand
TTCCAAAGAGGTTTTCCCCTCAGGGAATTCTCTGTCAAAGATTTCTTTGGGAGTTCTTCTCCAAAGTCCTTAGTTTAGTGAGGGCCTTTTATCCCCCATTTCTCCGGGTTTTTTTTCTTCTTTTCTCTCTGTTAGTGTGACACACCTGGCCCAACAGATAAGCCAGCAGGGAGCAGTGCCTTCGTTGCCTTATTGCCTTTTGCTGTGGTCAGCTCCTTCAAGCTGCACCCCCAAAAAAGACAGCTTGTTCCGCTTCTGCTTATCTTTACAATCATGAGCAGAGGTACTGTGGCACGGTGACACACTCGCCCCCCTAATAATTTGCAGTTGTCAGTTAGAGTCTTGTCACCAGAAAGGCCTCACAAAGCAAGTTTGAGACAAAAAAAAGTTTTCTTTCACATATGCTCAGGAGATGCTTTTCAGTTTCAAACAACCTGTGTATCACATCAGAGCTGGAAAACCCAGATATTCTGGATGGCATATGAAAAGGTGGAGTGGCAAAGGAGCATACGCCTACTCTGTGTGATTTGGATCAGAAGTCTAATCCTCAGGGCAGCATCTGTTTTGACAGCTTGTAGATCTGAATTTGTAGAAGCCATCAGGTCAAAGTATGGCCTCATATCCCAGATTTGCTTTCTCTTTTGCCTGCTACCTTCTGACTGGGTCATTGCTTGAGAGGATCAAATCTTACCAACTATTTTCTGAAGCTAGAGGCAGATGTAGAGACATTTCTCTTGATCTTTTGTGTTTCTGCAATATTAACAATGGTTTCTCCTTTGTTCTGCGTGCTCGTCTGACTTTAGAGGCTTGTATTTTCTATGTGGTAGGTACATGTGGTGATGTGTGATAATCCTAGAGTTTGTGTAAATTTTTCCCTTTATCCCCCAGCCCTCTTATAATTCTGGGAACTGAGCAAATTAACTTTTGGAAAAGGATATGATTGCAATCTCAGGAACAATAGAACAAGAAAAACCAAAAAGCTTGGAAAGTAAAAAATATATTTCAGAGTATGTCAGTTCCTCAAAAAAGTCCAGGGGCACATGAAATTCTGCCCTTTCCAAGCAAAAGCACTGGGATTTGTGAACCCAGAAGGAGGAAAAAGAATGTTTTGGGGCTGTCTGTTGGGATGTTCACTGGGAGGGTCAGGAAAAGCAAGGTCAAATCCTCTGTGTGCTCTGTAGCTGCAAAGCAGGAATGCTGGCATGTTTGAAGCAACTGAAAAAGCCGTCTCCACTCCCACCCTCACCCTCATTAGTCTGAGCCGCTGGTGACAAACAGCCCTGCTGCCCCACCACCTGCGCTCTGCTCTCCTGATGTGATGGTGCACTGGAGTGCGTGGGCTGGCGAGCTCTCTCTGGGGTGTATTTCTAGGTCAGAATTTGGCAGTCACAGAGGTACAGAGAGATTTCCGGCTTTTCTGACCTTGCAGTCTCAGGAGGAAATACAGTGGAGGGAAAGATAAAAACAAGAGGGGATCAAATGAGGTTTTCTCAAGCCAGAGCTTCTCTGCCTTGAATTGGTGCAGTTAGAAGAATGGGAGGAAACTGCCTTTGAGGGCTGCATGAGAGGCAGGTTTCTATTAATAACCTTGTTTGTGTGATCCCGAGGCATTGTTAGGAGGAATTTCTGCAGCCTGCAAGTCTCTTCTCCTGTTGCTCGGAATTCACCCACCTCCAACTTTGTTTTCTCTAAAATTTCTGTTTAGAGTAAGCTTTGTCAGGAGGCTGCCTTTATGCACCCTTTTCCCCAGATCCTCGGTTCCCTCTAAAGAGTCATGAAAACCCAACCTTGCATCACAGACTTAGAATAGCCTCCCTCTTCAGCTATGGTCCTAGCTGGGGAGAAGATTCTCTCCCTTCCTCTGCAGAGCAAAGAAATGCTAGCTTGTAATTGCAAAAGCTTTTCTGTGCCACCTCTCCTCTCACCTGTGCTATTCTCAACTAGAATTTCCTTTGAGCTCTCCCTGTTTGTTCCCACCACAGCTTACATGCAGAAAAGAATCGTGCTTGTTTGTTCCACATCCTCACGAGCTGTCATTGTTTGAAGCAGCCATGGACAAAGGCTTGAAGAGTTTAAAAAAAAAAAACTGCAAAAGAATATTCAACCAAAATCTTTGACAAAATAGTAGAGTTGAAAAGTATGTTTTTAAGCAGTGATGTATATTTCTTTTATTAGGATATGTTATCAAGTATTCAATTAGGGCCCTCTTTAGCTGTCTCAAAACAAGGCATCTGTGATGAGCTGCCCTGATATCCCTTTATTCCCCTCTTTCTGTTCTCCCTGACCAAACCAGTGCTAGTTCCAGATATGTTCAGTTGATTTGTTATTTAGGAGCCCGTGAGTGCTTTCTATAGCTGATGTTATCAGACCAATGCTTCCATGCCAAATCGAAAGGGGATTTAACCCTTCCCAATGAGAGCCTGAGGGGATGTTGGGGTGTGCTGCAGCTCTTAAAGTGAGCAGCTGAGCTTGGCAATAGGACTGCAGTATTCAAACGGTTGCTAAAGAACTTTCGATCACAGCTGGACTGGATGGAAAAGACATTCATGCTCCTGGGATGGGAGGGCTTTCCTGCAGGGTGACAGATTATTTTGTTTGGTTTTGGTTGGGTGGTTGTTGTTGCTTTTTTAAAAAGTCTTTGTTATATTTTCTTGAGATATTTTCTATATTAAATGAAATGGACGACTACATTAATTCAGACATGCAGCTCCCAGCAGCATTCCCGTAGCCACAATGATTTCTCTTTGCATTAACATATCTGTGTCTAAAGCTAGGCCACCTCAGCAACTGACAGTACAGTGTACTGTATAATTTAGCAGAGAATAAAAATGGAACAAAACAAAGAACTACAGTATGGGGAGGAAAGCATGTCAAGTAAAGCCTTTTAAAATATCATCTCTTCCCTGAGATCCAGCAAAATAAAAACCCACAAGCCCTACAGTCTGCTCGCAGCCCAGCAGCCAGCAACCTCGTAAGTCAGTGTCACTTTGAAGCCTACTGGTAGCAGCTTCCCTGCAGTTTTGAAAAATTCCCAGATCCAAAAACTAAGAGGCAGCCCTCTGGGACCTGAGGTGGGAGCTTTCTTAAAAGGACAAATGTGCTGTATAAGGTCCAGGTGTAGTCTGGTGAGCAGACTCGTTACCTGTGATTTGGTGTGGTGTGAGAAGTGTGGCCCATGTGATGTGAACTGAAGGCAGACTTACAAGCGTAGCTGAAGTCATACAGTAGTGCAATGGTTTTCCTTCCAGCTGCAGCCAAGACAAAAGTTTTTTCAAGGAAGATAAATGTCTGGATGATGCCCTTGGTTCAGAGTAGCAGGTGGGTGGCTGATAGCTCAGGAATTCCTCACAGTGATCTTAATATTTTAGAGCACACCTGCAAAGTGCTGTGGTACCTGAAGTCTCAGGGTGTGCCTTCCTATGCGCCTCCCAGGAATCCCTGCATCCTAATGGAACTGGCTGGCTGGAAGAGTTACAAAACCCTGTTCTGTATGGCTTTTGCTGTCCTCAGCTGCTGCTCCTGCTCTGCTGCTGTTCTCTGTGCGTGGGCCCACAGGGAACCTATGGGAAAACCCTGCCTTCCCTCAGCTAGGAATGGCTAAGTGCTGGAGGCACTTTCCTGTTTGTATTGACACTACTGCTTTTGAAGCTGCAGCTCCCACAGTGCATAAAGGCTGTATCCCACCCTTTGATGCCAAATGAAGGCCAGGGTCACTGTATTTGACCTCAGTAACTCAAGGTTTAAAATGGAACAAAAAAGTCAGTAACCACTGGAAGTGGCTCACAAGGTCTGATCCTATGTAATACAACACTCCGTTAGAAGCGCTTCCACTGTTGCCAGAGCAAAAAGACTGTGACAAACAGCGTGGGCAATCTCAATCCTTCACAACAGAGAACTGGGACATGTGTATCTGTAGAGCAACTTAGCCATAAAAATCTCTTAGCCCATCTGTAAATCCCTCCGGTGTGATGAAATTGCTGTTGCTGGTCTCATAACAGAATGTGGAGAGCCATCTGGCAAAATCAGGATGAGTGGGATTTGATCCTTTTTTGCAAAGGAAATGTCCATCCGGCCAAACTCCAGGGTGTTTCTAAATTATTTCATATGAGAGAGGGCTGTGAAGGCTTCTTTTCCAGCTTCTGGTACAGCAACCTAGCAGTGCTCATTTTCATTTCTTGAGTCAATCATTCTTGTATGGGTGACAACACTTCCCTGGGCTGTGGCGTTATGCCATCACATTTTCCATAAGCCAGCATGCAGACACAAAGTTTGGATTGCTGGCCAAGTGTTGAACAAGAAGATCAGCAGGTCTAATGTTGAGATTATTGATATTGTTTTAAAGTGGTCTAGTAAATAGAGCCACATCAGCCCTGTCATCTCATCAGAGCAGTCAAAACAATCATTAAAGCTTAATAAAGTTGAGTGATTCATCTTTTGAAATAATATTTTCAAATAATTATCCTACTTAAGGTTTCAGCTTGAGAGTGTAAAATCTAGGCTGATGAGAGGAGAAGGGCTGAATTTTAATCCAGTGCCAACTCCTGCTCTCACTGTCTCCTAAATTTTGTACCTCACATTCCCATTAAGACTGCCTTGCAATACTGAGGGTTTCAAGCTTATTGAGGATGAAAACTGTGGATGTTTAAGCAGTTGCAAAATCCACATGGATGCTTGGGCTAGACAGTTCAGAATCCCATCTCCAATGAACCTCCATCAAACCATGTATCCTGTTTCCTGGTGGGGGGGGGGAGGATGTCCAATCTCCAGTACTTCTGGAGAATCTGATGGCCCCATCACACACGCAGTGATGCAAGGTACAGTGCTGTACAAAGGCACACGCATGTGGAAGCAAGCCAAGTGCCACCTAGAGTGTAGAATAATGGAGATCTTCTCATTTATTCTGTTTGGTGGTTGTTTGCATCCCCATGTTGATTAAAACTTGGAACAGCCTCCAGCCCAGAAGAGGATGTAGTGGTGCACCTTGACTCTGGTATGGCAGATGGTGACAGCGACTTCTGCGGTGTGTTCGATGATTAGATGTTTCCAAAGTCTCAGCTTGCTTCATTGCTTGGCTGAGTCCTTCTTCATGAATATTCACTTCTGAAAGTGATTTATTTAGAGGAGGGAACACATGGCACAAATAACTATGGTCACTAGAAGAAAGGAGCTAAAAAGCAGGTCCTTATTTCTATTGCAAAGGCAACCAGAAAAAGACTCAGCAGGTTAGCCATTTTATGTGCATGTTAAATGAAAGGCATTCACCGTGAGCTGAGAGTGTTCACAGTTGCATCAGTTCAGCTGATATACACTCGTTAAGCTGTAGTAACTAATCTACTTGCAATTGTTTCTCCAAGCCATAAATCAGAGCCTTTCAAACTGTGTTAATGCCATACCCTCCTTTCCCTGGCATGGAAGGAAGGGCCAAGACACTGATTTATCAGAGGTAGGAAAACATTCTTGGCTAAATCTGAACAGTGAAAAAGTACATGTTAGCTCTTAGCTAGGCGTTTCAGCTTTTTCCTGGCCCAAACAGGAGTTGAATTAGTAAGAAACTTTGGTCGTGTGCTCAAAATACGTTTTCCAGGTTTTTCGTGCTGTGTTAGTTTTTATCCCTGGTGATGGATCATTGTACTGTGTCCCTATATTTATCTTGCTCACAGGGAAATTTTGGCCAGAGGAAAACCATGTGCTTTCTCTGTGCCCACGCTGTAACTATATTTCATGTAGAGAATCTATTGGTAAGGTGAACTTCGTGACAGTGAATGTCTACACAGCATTTACCCAGCAGTAGGAGCAGCCATCTAAATACAGCCCAGCCAGCTTATTTGCTCCTAGCCACTCCAGAGTGGGAGAGTCAGGCATGTGGCTAGAGTGTTGGGTATATATCAATCTTAGAGCAACAAGTCTGGCTACTGTGATAATCATTTTAACATATGAGTGCTGAGAAGTGACTCCTTCAGTCCCCACCTCAGCCATTCTGCTGTCACTGAGGCACTGGCTCGGGAGGGTGTGATTAACAGCTCTTTCCCTGCACTGATGGGAAGTGATTCAGAACAGACTTGCTCTCCTCTGAGTGATGTAGAGGAAGTGTATTTGGAGAAAACAGGCACCGCCTCACTGTATTTCTTGATGGCTCTACAAAAATTGAACTGCCTGTGAAAAATGTTCTACTGAGAATGAGAGAGGATTTGGCTTTTAATCATCTCTGTAAGGTGCTGTAAGTCCCTAGCACAGGCAATCAGATATACCTCTATTTTCTAGGAAAATCAGAAAATCAAACATGAAATATGTTTCTTGGAGAGGTGTGCATCCATTCTTCTATTCCAAGGTTGTGTCCTGACTGTGAACTGGTCTGATAGTGCAAAAATCCACTGCTCTCTCACAGGAAGATTTGCTCCTTGGCCCTTAGCCACAGAACCTCATCTTTCACCAAGGAGAAATCATAGAATTATAAAGATTGGAAAAAACCTCTAAGGTCATCTAGTCCAACCATCAGCCCATCCCCACCATGCTCATTAACCCTGGCCCTCAATGCTATATCTACAAGTTTCTTGAACACCTCCAGGGATGGTGACTCCACCACCTCCTTGCGCAGCCTGTTCCAATGCCTCACCATTCCTTCTGAGAAGAAACTCTACTAATATCCAAACTGAACTTCCGCTAGCATGACTTAACGCCATTCCCTCTTGTCACTACTTACCCAGGAGAAGAGGCTAATCTCCACCTCACTACAAGCTCCTTTCAGGTAGTTGTAGAGAACAACAAGGTTTCCCTCGAGCCTTCTCTTCTCCAGATTGTCCCTTCAGATAGAATGGAAAATGTCTTTCTGGGGAAAAATGCAGCTGGAAATTTCTGTCTCTGGTGTTGAGACAGAGCACAAATCTGTCCACTGAGTTCATATAGGAAATTAAGTAACACTTAACTCATCACTAGAAAGCCAGAAAGCTTTGTGATCTTTGTGATTCTTTTTTTACTTGTATGGCATGTGACTGCTAACTAGCCAGAATAATATCTGTTCTAGCCCATCTAAAGATTTGGTCTTCATTTTCACAGGTAAGGAGAAGTAGCTAAGACCAGCTTAGGACGGTAGCCCAAAATCAGAACATAGGATCAAACGTAGGATAAGCTTCTCATTTCTTACTTGGTAAGGGCACTTGCTGGGTGGCTTGTGCCTTTCTACCTTGATTTTCTCAATACGATAGAAGGAATACATAGCAGCTCCTATAGTTCTGTCTTTGCAGTCCTTGCACATTCTGCTTTCTGATCTCTCAACAGGAGGCAGAGCATCTTGTTCAAATAACTATTTTGGTTGGGAGCTGGGTGGGAAACGCACAGAGCTTGGAGGCTCAGCAGGAGCAGCAGCCTCCTTCCACCCTGATAACCACCATGAAGGAGAGATAACCCTGACCTCGGGATTCAAGTGAGTGCATCAAGCATAGTTCCTGGAAATCGTTGGCCAACAACAGTGAGGTAGAGCAGAAGCATTCCTGCTCTTCAATGAGAACTGCACCCCATGAGCTTGCCTGGTGTTTCAGGAAGCAGAGACAGCTCTGTGTGAGGCCAGAGAGTTTCCTCAACATTTCCATAAGATCAGAACTGATGTGACTAGGAATTGTGTGTTTAGTTCCAGCAAGAGATGAGATGAGCTGAGCAATGCTTCTTCCTCTTTCTTGAGCTTCCATATACCGTCTGTTTATTTGACACAGTCTAGAAAATGTAAACAGTTAGTTTAAAATTAGATAGGAAACCTCTAGGGGACTGAAGAAATAGAAACGCTGTAGATGGTTGGGCTTATAATATATGCTCATTTATTAAAGGAGGCACAAAGACGAATGCGGTGGGTTGTTTTTCACTAAGTGTGTGTGAATAATGTGATGAAGTGAGATGAGTGTGATATGCCACTTGCCAGCAGTTTGCAGAGACTGCTCACGCTGGTATGCCGTAAAACCAGCTATTTTCAGCTGAGGGGAGAGTTGTGCACTGGCCACGTGGCCTCTGAATACTTCTGTACTGTGCTGGCTCGTCCCCAGTTAACAGCTAGGCTCTGTATCATTGTCATTTCTTTACTGATGCTTCATCTCTTTTGCGGAGAGGGGCAGTAGTTCTCATCAGTAAAGTGTAGGGAAGAGGATCGTAGTACACAACTTAAGACTTCTAGAGGACACAGCATTACAGGGAATAAACTAATTGAAACTCCCTGTCACTCAGTATCTCTGTATCCAATCTACTACGTTGGTCCCAGAGACCTTGCCACCTTTAACTGCAAATTGATAAGAAGCACAACCCAAATGTAATTCCTAAACTGAGCACGCATGGAAGAGTGACTCTAGAAACAGTAAGCAGCTTGCTAGGCTGGAGCTGCGCAGGTAACAAGGGAAGCAAATGTGTCCCCTTGGAACTCCCTTTGGATCTCCTCTCGCCCAACCCCACAAACGCCATGGCATGTTAGTGGCAGGGAAGCAGTAAATAATTGTATTCCACTCTGGGCTTCAGGCTGCAGCAATCAGACCCTTGGGAATTCTAACTTCTCCTCCAGCTCAGCTGAAAGAATTACTGCAGCAGACTTGAGGGGGTTCCGCTTCATATCCCAGCTCCCTCGCCTCCCTAATTACTTCCATGTGTATTTGTGCAAGGCCGCGTGTTGTCGGGGGTCTGCAGGTGGCACAGTGACCTTTGGGCTAGAGGTGGGTTTCCATGCTTCGCCATATGTTGCACAAATAAGCCAAGCAGTCAGAAGGCAATTGTAAGCATGCAGGGCCAAGCAATCTCTCTGTACAGTGACTGATGGATTCTGTTTCTCTGCCCTCGCTTCTCCCTTTATGCTTTCTCCAGCTGTGACAGAAGAAGGAATTTCTGGCCTTAGATTATAATGTTTAATTAAAAAGAAAAACCTTCATGCAAAGATAGCTTGTTTCCTCAGCTTTGATGTTGGTGCCTGTGGGAAATAGATGAGTTGGAACAGCATGCTGGGTAACAAAATGTAAATGAGCGACTTCACGCATTCTTCCGAGTTGTTCAAATCTCAGAATCAGTAGGACCAGATCCATGCATTTTCTGAAAGAATTCTATTGCACTCAGTGCTGATTGTAGTTTCATGCAGCTCCCTCAGAAGGCCTGCCCAAAAGGATTTTGGAGTCTATTCTTCCCTGCAGGGAGGCTGCACAGGGAAAAACATGTAGCTGTGGGTGCACAACCTGCTCGTCAGTGAGCCTGGAGAGCCCCCAGCACTGCAGTGAGCCTGGGGCTCGACAACCACCTCTTGCATTTGACTAATGGCTCTTTGAGTGTGGCTTGGTCATGCAATAGAGTATTCTCCCTTCATTTCTGCCTTTTATCTTCTTAATCTTTTGACAGTTTAAAAAAAAAAAACCTGAATCCTGCCTTTGGTGGAGTAAACCATGTGCCCTCTCAGGGCTACGTGCATCCTGCCTCCTGGTTTCACTGGCTTTGAATCTCCCTGCAGTGACTGCATGCCCTGGCACTTGTTTGCCTGCTTCCTGCCGCTGGGTTGCCACTGAGAGGCTGCAGGAGAAGCTCCTGCTCCGTGGCTCAGTGGGCATGGCCAATGGTGCTCTGCTGCCTGAATGTCACGTGGAGGAAGCCTGACAGTATAGGCTGTGCTAGGGACTGTTGATTTTACATGGCCAGCAGCCTCTGGAGACTTCCAGACATGGGTCTGTACTGTCTCTGATTGTAAGTGTAGGTGCAGCATTCGTGGCTGTGAAGATCTGCCATCAAGATGCCTCCCATCTCATTTAGCTGTGTTCTTCCTGTGGACAAGTCAGGTAGGGAATTCCTCTTTGATGTGGGATTTCTTCTTAGAAGCATGCATTCTATGGCTAATATACCTGAGCATTGTGTCCCATAAATCACAGCACTGACAACTTTAGCAGGTAAAATGCTTCCTGCATCTTCACGTCCAGGGTGGCTGAAATGGTTCAGAGCCTTCCAGGCAGAGCGATGTGGTCTCTACAGAGTGGCTCACAGAAGCGCTTCAAGCCGTGTGGTCTGTGATAGTTCTGGGCACCACTGTGTAGGGGGGGCAGATGGGTCGAGCTTAGGGACATGGTTTAGTGGACATGCTGGTGGTGGATCAACAGCTGAACTAGATGATCTGAGTGGTCTTCTCCAACCTAAACAATTCTGTGATTCTAAGCTCACACCAGTTTTCTTCCCTAGGATTCTAGCTGAGGCACTTTCCCACTTTCCCTAAGGTCTAAACAGTGAGAAAGTCAGGAAAATGGCCCAAAGGGCATCACTGAAAGCTGTAACTGTGTGATAGAGGCCTCGGCCAGCAGCACTTTATTCTGTAGGGTCAGGTTCCCTGGTCACCTTGCAAACCATCTGGGATCATGACTGTTCTCTGATTGTATTTGTGGGTAGGCTGAATCAGAGGGGACATGCGCAGAGGAGAGCGTCTGAGTGGATTAGGGCTGTTTCAATCCATTTGTTTTCAAATACGCTCTGTTTGGTTTGGGCCATGTGGGGTTTGTTTGATAAAGAACCATTCTAATTGAATTCGCTGGGTCAACGGCAGTTCACCCAGGGGGGAGGGCAAGGGCTGTGCCAGGGAACAACTATTGGGCAGGAAGCTGCAAGAGCTTGGCCTTTCATCCTGGCAGAACCCAAGGGTCAAGTCTGCCAACGGGCCTCACACCTCAGGGGGATATCCACTGCCTGGGAAACTCCCAGCTCTGTCAAGGCTTTCACCTGGTGCAAGAGGATAACGTGAGCTCAGGTCGTGCCGCTGTGCTGATGGGCCTGGTTGTTGGTGGGGAGTGAGGGGCCTAAGGGAGCTGAAGAAATCCACTTAACTGTTTTCAAGCTTGTCCTTTCTCTGTGCAAATCTTATCCAAAGGGGTCCAGTGAGCAGCAGCAGCTGCCCTACAGACTTCCCTGGCCCAGCGGTTCTGCAGCACCATGCTGGTAGTGGGGTTTCTGAGCCAGAAAAAGGGAAACACAGGCAAACAGGGAAGGCAGGAAGTGAGTGTCTGTACCACGGGGTGGAGATGGGACCACTATGACTAGAAGCAAGAGGTGATGCAAATTATTGTTTAAAAAAAAAAATCATTGAGAAGAGGATCTTTCATTTATCTGCTGGAAATCGCCACAGGCTATGTTCAAGGGCAAAATCTATAGCTCTGTGTCTGTGTACTAGTGGGGAATATTCCATCTGCCCCAATAACCTCTCTTAATAATCTCCACTGGCTCCAGGGGAGGCTGGCAGTGTGCACTGAGCACAGCTCTGTCTGATGTGATTGCCCTACAAATGGGCAGTGAGCACAGGAGCAGCGGGAGTCCCTAATTACTTCCACAGAACATAAATCCATGATGGCTTTGACAGCTCCTGGAGCTGAGAGCAGCGTCCCACTGCCTGACGCACCTCAGGTCAGAGAACAGCTGGCTGAAATCCCACCTCCATCAGCAATACCACCGCTGCTCTGGGAGGAAGGGGAGAAGCAGGAACACACCAACAGTCTGACAGTTAATGGAGAAATTGCCTATTAGCTGCAGTGGAACTGTCCTTGCAGATCCTGGAGTTCTAATGCGACCTGCATTTCAGTGAATAGCTGTACCTTTCCTCCTTGGCCCATGATTCGTGTTCTGTTTGTAATATTTCTGCTAAGGACATGGTCTGACATGTGCAGAGAGAATGTCTTGTTATTCTGAAGATATGATATTCCTCTAGAATATGGAGGTGTTGGTCACCCATTCACTGGGGACTCAGCTTCATTAAAGTGGTGGATTCAATTAACGCTCAGGACGAATCCTGGAAGATAAGTCATGAGTCTGCACTCCTTTTCCTCTTCCATAATTATCCTTTATAGTGATCCTGCTAGAGGAAGCAAGCTTTAATGAACGTGCCTGATTGATGAGGAAACCCATTGTGAACTGAAAAAGAACAGTTCCTCCTGCCTACTCTGAGAGCCACTTGGCCTTCCTGTTGCACATGGCCATATTCCAGTGCAAATCCACAGGTAGGGACAAATTGCTTTGGTGTAGGTTTTTCTTGGTTTTAAGTGACATGTTATGACAAAGCATTTTGATCTCCTGATGCTGTTGGCAAGATGTTGTTGAGGCACAGTGACATCCACTCTCTGGATACAGACAGCAGTGCTCACATCATCCAAGTATGCAACTGGTTGGTTTTTTTATTCCTGCAGAAAAAGAGTATTGGTAATGTGACTGACAAAATTTCACTAAACCTTGGAATTCATGCAGCCTCTTGAATATGTATCTAAATCTCACAGTTTGGAAGTTTGGATGTATCTCTAATGTAGTAGAATTACTTTAGTCTTTATTGAAATGCAGTTTCCTTTGGGTGAATCATGGTAGATTGGCAAAACAGTGTTAAATGACACTCTGGCAGGAAGTAAAGAGGATAATATTTCACTGAAGGAAAATTGCAGGAAGTCAGTAGAATGTCTGTTATCTTAGCTGGAGCTGGCATTTGGCCTGGTTACTAAAGATAACACCTTTTTTTTCCTCCAAGTCTTGTCACTTGGTGCTTTATGACCAAGTGTCTTGATTTACCTCTCACTCAGAACACCTCCAGCCACAGGACATCACCGGAGCCCAGGAGTGACTCAGGGCTTCTCAACAGCATAGACAAGGTCGAATCTTGTCTATGACTGGGGCAAGACTGCTTTTTCCACAGGCAAGGAAAGAGTAAGAGGAGGGGATACAACTGTAATTGCAGGCCAAAGGGGAGAGCACTGGGGAGATTCAGCTGCTGCTACCAGATAGCTGAGAGCTCAGGTAAGTGAGGGCTCTACCTGTTTGGAATTATTTCAGGTTCTGCCCTACAGCTATAGGTGCAGCCTCTCCAGAGTGCCAGCAGGGTCTGAGGAAGCACACTGTCCCTGGGCAGGCTGCTGTCATAGCAGCTGTTTTCCTTGTTGCTGTGATTGGCATCACACTGATGCTGGGAATCCTCATCAAGAGTAAAATAAGAAAATGACATTTGAGTCACAAGTGATTGTGGAGATCTAGATTTATTTTCCAAGGCCTAGGAGCTAGAAGCTGCTTGGTTTCCAGGACTGAAAGGGACTGCCTCCCCCAGAAGATGTGTGCACAGTGTGTTTAGTGATCACTTGTGTGTTTCTGATTTTTTTTTATCAGGCATAGGAGTTTTAGAAATCATTGATTCTGGAGGTGTGTTTTGTGAGTTGCGCCATGCCCTGTCCTGCTGAGCACTAAGGAAACACTGCTCTTGCTTCATAAAGGACTGATGGGGTTACTGGGGAAAGTTACTTGTCAAGGGACATGAATTTGCTCTGCAGCCTGTAAAGCAAAAAGGTTATCTCTCCAGCTGATACTCTCATAAATCAATCTCTAACGGAATCCCTGCTGACTCTGACAGGCTGTGGCAAGAGCTGACAACTTCTCTTGCTGGAAGGGGGAAGTTTCCTCATCTCTACCACAGACGTATCCTGTGACCTTGATAGCAGCTCATCTCAGGCCGCTGATTTCAAAGAGCTCTGAAGTGGAGTTTTGCTGCTTTGGCATTTTTGCTCATACTCCTCTGTTGAACCCTTTCACCAATTTCCTTGAACTTTTTTCTCTCTGTTGCCAAAACATCATGTGTGCTTCTGGGAGGCATTCCAGCTTGTAGTTGCAGAAGTGGGTCACTCCTCACATGGACACATATGCAGTCTGTTGCAGATGCCCAGGCTGTCGGCATAGCCCTCAGGAGACCCAAGAAGCGCGATCCCAGCCTGTTGCTTTCAAAGATTCACAGTGTTGCCGATCTGCATTAACTCTTATGTTTGTTCTCTCTGTCAGTCTACAAAAAGGGATCTTGTAATGATCACCCAACTAAAGATGAATTATTAATTTCAGATGCTGAAGGAGATTTGTGTCAGAGCCCAGCTTTGGCTGGGTGACTTACGCAGAGCTTAAAAGCATCTAGCTCATCTCCCCACCTCATTCTGTATTCTGTGCCATTTCTCTCACTGCCTCAGGGCAGAATGTTTCAGAAAGTTGGAGTGGGAATATTTTTATTCATCCTGTTACATGAAGTTAATCTCGTGTAGCAAAGCAGCTGTGTAATGTTTGGTATTAAATCTCGTGTCTTCCCTTGGGTGTGATTAAAATTCAGGTGAAGGGGTTTTTTAATTTTATTTTTATTTCCCCACTCCTGAAGTTCTCAAGGGGCCATTAGGCTTCATTCTTAATAGCTTGCCGTTCCCTTGCCTCTGCAGATCTTGATGCACACCCAACTGCACTGCTCTGACTGATGGAGGGTGAAGGCTCTTCAGTGGCTCATGCATACTCTGTGTGTTAGTGAAGCCATTTCTGGCTCAGGTATGGGACGGCTGCTCCCTGGCACACCGAACAAAGCCTTGCTTGGCAAGTTCTGTACTTGCCTGATTACAGCCCTGGAACATCACGGATCCCAGTTGGAAGGAGACCAGCTGCTCTATCAATACCCTGGCCTTCACAAAAGTATTGCTTCATTTCAGTGGCTGTTTCCAAGGAAGCAAGAGTTTCTGCTCTCAGCCTTTCTAACACGCTTTTGCTTCTGCTCAAGACAGGGATATTCACCCCCACTCTGTCAGGTTAAACAGAAAAGTCCCTTGTTTCTGTCTCTGACCTTCCTTTCCCTGCTCAGTCTCTGTTTTGTGTCCTTCCCTATGGAACCCAAATCAGGTCACCTGGAAGAACACTGTGAGAGACCTGGCAGAGAGTGATTGAGAGGATATTACAGGAGACATGAAAGAAAAGGAAGAATTAGTGAAAGCACGGCTGGAGACAGTAAAAGAAAAAGAGCCCAAAGAAGAGGAGATGAAAGCTGGAGAGAGACAGTGAGTTCGGGCTGAGAAGGAAAGATACAGAAAATTACAGACTATTGCAAACTGCACAGGGAAAGTTGACCTGGAGGCCTGCACTGCTTTTTTCCCTCTGCACCTCTACTAGAAAAATTGCAACTGCCTTAAAAGCAGTGCTGCAGAAACAGTTTGTGCAAACCCCTATTTGACTCTCATCTCTTGAGTCTCAACTCAGCTGTACTTCACTTGATTTAAGAAAGTCCAGCTAATTTTTTCTTATCACGTTTTTGACTTTCATGGCCTCTCTTGCAATTCATTATCACAGACAGTATTACAAGTTCCAAACCATGGCATGAAAGGCCACTGAGAGGGGGCTGGTTATGAGAGGGAGGAGAGGGAAGCATCAGAGCCTCTGCCAAGCTTGTTTCAAAGGTATGCTGGATTCAACCTCTAGTGGTCTGCAAGAATATCTTGGGGATGTTTGAGAACAGAATCTGCATAGCCTGCATTCTGGATCCTTCTCTTTGGGTAGTTCAGAAAAACAGGAAACATGGAGAAGCTTTTTTTTCCCCTTGCTTTATAAGCTTTTGCAATGTATGTACAATAAGCTAACCCTGATGGGTAGCTAGGGGCTGCTTAGAGGATGTGTCCTTGGCATTTTTCTTTCATTGAAATCAGTTTAGTTAAAAAAGGGGTGAAGTTGGCTCCAACCTTCAATAAATCCAGTTATCTCTTCCTGATAGGAAACAGCAGCCAGTAACTTACAATGTTGTTTAGAATATTCACGGCAGGAATCAATCAGATAAGGGACTTGCATAGTTCCAACCTGTGTTCCATGTTGGCCTACAATAATTCATATTTTAGTTGCAAAATAACCATATCTGTGTAACAGTCATTCTGATAAATGAGTATCCATGCAATGGAAGGGTTTCCATTGTCAGATAAAGAAACCTCATGTCTCTAACAGCTGTGAGGTATGATCATGTGCTCTGATCACAACTTAGGAGCTATGAGTTCTAATCTTGATGCCCTCCTGAGGAAATTGCCACCTATCCCTGTCATTCATTTGTCCTCACTTGTAAAAATGGTAGGCAAATTAATTAGTGTCTGGTGAAGAATTCACAAGGACTGCTCATTTTATTACTACATTTTTAAAAATAACTCAACCTAGCCCAAAGTCTGCCCTCAATCCCACCACACAGTGATCAGCAGTCATTCTGTACAGTCATGAGTGTTTATCCCCGCATTCAGGCACTGGACAGTCCAACACTCTGGATTTAATAAAGTTCTATTTTATGTGAAACCAGGAGAAACTTTAGGTCCTATCATGCCAAAGATCATTATTTCAAGTCTCCTAATTAACTCAGCAGTCCCAAGGACACTAACTCCTGCAGAACGGGGACTGGTTTTGTTGTAGGACACCACTGTAGGACATCACTGAAGAGGTTGGCAGGATGGCTGATTCGGAGTTCTGATGACGTATTATTTTTCTTTTCCCTTAACCATGTTACATACGCTTCAGAAGGACATGCCTGGATGGGACCATCTCTTGTGTTCAAGGGGAGCTCTCAGCACTTTTCTGGCCAGGGATCCCTTTGTGCACAAAGATGGTAAGATCAGTTGCTTCAGATAGCTCTCTGGAGGGAGTCATTTGGGGAGAGAGAAGCTGTGAATTAGTTTGATGAATGGCATCAATTTACATCCCCCAGGAGGATTCCATATGTTTTTAGCAGATGTTTAACAAGTTACAGCAACACAACTGGCTGTGTTGAAACAAATTGCAGGGTGACCATCTCGCTGTTGTCAGAAGTGAAGTTTTCAACACTTCCATCTGCCCCTTGGCAGTTACTGCTCTCCTCTGTAGATATCTGTGAACTATGTCCCTTTTATTTGTCAGAAAAAGCATGAAGAACCCTAACTGTCCAATAAAGTGTTATTTAATTGGAACATCTCCTGGAACAATAAACCCTGAAGACATGTTTGTTAGCTTCTTTTTTTTAAAGGAGGAAAGAAGTGCTTTGTGAAGTCTTATACTGACGCTATTTTTGTTTTTATTTTAGTGTCAGCTGGACTTTTAAAAGTGCATTTGAGCCTCCTCCCTTAGCGTTACAAGAGAAATGCAAATGCCAAGAGTCAAAACATTTCAGGATAGTTGTTTGGATGAGTAAGGCATTTGTCTGGGGTCCAGGATCTCCTTGCTCATGTCCTGGAGCTGCCACAGACCTCCAGTAATTCATTCATTCTTTGTGCCTCACTGTCCTGTTTGTATATAGGGATAGCTGTTGCTCTGTCGTTGTCTCTTCAGGGCAAAGAGACCATCTGGTACAACAGAGTCTTCCATGTGGCTTGTCCTTAATGAGTGAAAACAACTAAAAAGGTTGTGGGGAAACAAATTTTGTTTACTTGTCAGGTTCAAGAAGTACAGAAAAAGACCAGCTGCAAGTTTCAGAGGAAATAAGAAAGTCGAGAATTTTCTCAAAAGATGTGCAGTTGAAAAGCATAGATTTGGGCAAAAGCTCCATTTTAGGAAACTTTAAAAAAAAAAAAAAAAAAGCAAAGCCTATTTTCTGGTTTTTGGGGTAAAAGTATCCCTTCAACATTGAGTATTAAAGTTAATATAAAGAATTTTCTTAATTCAGAATGTTATGGACAGTATCCAAAGGTTCATTTACCCAGTGCTCTGTGGGATTTGGTTTTAGGCATCAGTGCCAGTTCTTTTGTATGATCTTGCTACTTCAAAGTGACAAAGAAGGATGGTTAGCTAAGTGATGTCTACCTATTTGTGTATGTCAGTGCACATGAAGCTTCATGGACTGGAACATCTTAGGAAGAGCGTGTCTTTTGCCCTAGGAGCCACTGTCCTATGTTATGGTCTGTGAGTCACCATGGGTCTGACACAGGAGAAGGCTGTATGTAGAATTGTGTTGCAGCATGCTTTTCCCTCCAGAAAAACATGCAAGAATGTTAATGAAATCAAGCAAATATGAAAACAAAATTGGGAAAATATAAATCTCTTACTGAATATTCAAAAAACAACTTAATTGTTCATTTAAAAAAATTCTATGCAAAGCTGCTTGAGGGTCTGATATTTCTTTCTCCGGCATGCTAGCTGTTGCTTGGTTTAAGAAGATTGGGAAATGTGGATATTGACAAAGAAACCAAGTCACAGGCATTGTAGCTTCAGTTTCTCCAGCTGAGCCTGGGAAAGAAAAATTGGGTTGAAAAATACTCTGGCAAGGTTTCAATTACAATTGTAATGATGAAGCTTGCTCAGACCTCTTGCTACCAGCACAGTGACTGCCTGCTCCTGCTGCTCTCCCAGGCTGGCGGAGGGCCCCGGGATGCAGCATGATGGCAGATGACAGCAGCCTGACCCGTGGAGCTTCAGTAGGCACACAAGTGCCTGACATTTGGAAAAGCATCTTGCCTACTTTGGAGCTCTTATCTGGGAGCAGGTGATGGGCCTCGGACAGTCCGTTTGTTGCTCTCTGGTGCTGAGATTGAGTTTGCTTTGAGGTCTCGGAAGTGCCATTTGGTCTTGTGGCAGAGTTAATAATACTACGCGATTTCTGCTGAGCACAGATTGCTCCTGGAACGTGCTGCAGATATCTGGAAATAGACTGACACTCGAGTTCCAGCAGGCAGATGCCAGCAGCTCTCTCTGCTCATGTGGCTGGGCACAGAACTGGCTGAGGGCAGACCTGCCCTGGGGATCCCAGCCAAACCGGGTGTGGCTGAATCACTGCTTTATGGCAATTCCAGACGTTAGGAAGAGTGCTGAGAGAAAATAGGGAAAGAAAGGGAGCAGTCTGCAGGTGGTGGGAGTGAGAGGGAAGGTGGGAAGGACAGGAAAGGAACCAGAAGGGAAATGGTGCAAGCATGAAGCACAGGCAGGAAAGGGTTTGCAAGTGCCAGGTTAGCTGCGTGGAGTTCAGTTCAACTCCTTCAACATCTATGCAGTCACACCAGCAAGCATTCTGCCTCAGTTTGTTTATGGCTTCCCAACACAGCAGCCTGAAAACTTGTGTCTATCAGAAATATGATAGAAGATGTAACTGGTTTTGTTCAAGGTTGGTGCTATACGTTCAGTCTACAGAGGACATGCAATATCCTTTACATGCAATGACAAATGTAAACCCTGGCTTTAAATGCAAAACCCAGCTCAGTGCCGCCAGAATTCACAAAGGAGCTCCTTCATGGCAGTGAAAGCACGATCAGCTCGGGAAGCTCGTTCTCAGCCATGGCCCCTTAAATTGCACAGTTGAGCATGTAAGAGGGCTATTGTGTCGATGCGAGCATGTGGAAGATGGAAAGCCGGGGTCACATCTAGTTGACTTCTGTTCATTTACAAAACTGTTTCATAGAATCAGGATGGAAAACAGAAAACACATATAAGCATTTGGATACACTGCTCAGTGCATTTTTCCAATATAGTTTCAGAATAATGATGTCACTGGAGTACAGAGGGTTGTTGGAAAAATGTAAGGGTGACCCGAGGAGGAAGGGATCTTGTCTATAGAGTGGAGCTGTTTAACACTGCAGTGTTTTGGGTAGGACCGAGGCTACCTGGTTCCCTAGGAACCCTCAGCACAAGACCTGTGCACGAGGCCACGGCACAGGGCAGGACTCATGCATTGAGGCTTTTCCCAGCTTATTCATTGCACACAGCAGAGCTGCCTGGCACAGGGGTCTCTCATCTCTTCCGGGAATGGGTGTTGTCTCTACCCAAAGGAGCCCTGAAATGCTCATGGAGTGACAAGCCTGGAAAGCTGCACACTGAGCCCTGTGCACAGGAATCAAATGAGGAACCAGGCTATTACCTCACGTCACACTGTGCCTAATAAAGGCATGTAAATCCCCTGCGCTGCCACAAAGATGGAGCTGAGGTAGGCTCATGCTGTGACACAAATAAATGAATAGTGAAATGGCAATGGAAAACATGGCCCAAACATTATAAGAAAATATCAGACCTTGAAGTGATTGCCTGTCTTAAGCTGCAATGGGCTGTAACAAAACATACGTTACAAATATGATCTGGTTGTGTAATCTAGTTTTGCTATTACACAGAAATGTATTTGGGGGCCGTAAATGTTAGATTCTGCGTGTATCTCCCTATTTTTATTATCACATTAGGAAAAAAAAAACTGAAAACCAACACCAACAAATATTTGCACCTGGGGAGCCCTGTATCTCTTCATTATCCCATATACGAGGCATTAGCAGAGATGATCAGACAGAGATGCTGATGAAGAGATGTTTTTGCCTTTGCATCGCACTTTTAGAAATTGGCATTGTGTCTTGTTCCTCTACTAAGCTGGCAGGACCCAGATCCTCATTCCCATCTTGTAGAGCATTGGAGCAAGGGCTTCCTGGCAGGATGTGGCCCTGCAGGACTGCAAATCCTTTAGCACTAGCTCTGTTACTGTACATGACTGTAGTGACCACTTTAGCAACTCCCTTGCTCCCAAGTATTGATTGTTATTGTTAATAATGGCGTTATTTCTACATGCTTCTTCCTCTCTCTGTTTCTTTCCCACCAATGCAGCCAGTACTTCTGTGATCCCATGAAGTGCTGTTTCCCCAGAGGACAGGTTACAAGTCTTATGAGGAGCAGCTGAGGGAACTGGGATTATTTAGTCTGGAGAAGAGGAGGCTCAGGGGAGACCTTATTGCTTTCTACAATTGCCTGAAAGGAGGTTGTAGTGAGGTGGGTGTTGGTCTCTTCACCCTGGTAACAGCAGTAGGACAAGAGGTAATGGCCTCAAGTTGCACTAGGGGAGATTCAGAGTGGGTATTAGGAAAAATTTCTTCTCAGAAGGAATAATGAGGCACCAGAACAGGCTGCCCAGGGAGGTGGTGGAGTCACTGACCATGGAGGTATTCAAGAAACATGTAGATGTTGCACTGAGGGACGTGGTTAGTGGGCATGGTGGAGATGTGCTGTCAGTTGGACTGGGTGATCTTAGTGGTCTTTTTCAGCCTCAATGATTCTATGATTCCAAGTCACTTAGGTTGGTAAAGGCTCCTGTGAATCCCCTGTGGATTCCGTGTTGGATCTTGTTGGATAGCCCTTCTGCGTGCAAGAGCCAGGGATGACCTCTCCCAGGCAGCTGTCTGCTTTCCTGAAATCTGTAGTTGCCTCACTGGATTGAATTTGCTCACCAGGCTCGGAAGTTGCTGGCACGCACACAGAGCACAACCGCACTGCCTGACTTCCTTAGGAAACCAGGCTTAAAAGGGCTGCTTTCCTGTGTCACAAACACGGGCTGTCTTTGCCTTGCTGTGTGCTTTTGAAAGGTTTGCCAGGGGTGCCGCGGTGCCACTCTCACGGGCCTTTGGCAGATCTCTGCGCGCATTTCGGGAGCGCTCCGTAGGTCCGCAAACCTCCCATCCTTCTCTCAGTTCTGCGAACTCGGGACCTCAAAGTGCCCCCGCCGCTCCCCGGGCCGGGCACCGGGGCGCGGGGCAGCCACTCGCGGGGCGGGCCGGGGCGGTG
>JACDJE010000021.1:4849019-4964231 GCA_016647715.1 Pavo muticus | reverse complement strand
AGAGCAGGGCACGGCCGGAGGTG
Source organism: Pavo muticus (assembly GCA_016647715.1). Classification (NCBI taxonomy): domain Eukaryota; kingdom Metazoa; phylum Chordata; class Aves; order Galliformes; family Phasianidae; genus Pavo; species Pavo muticus. The sequence goes on along the minus strand of JACDJE010000021.1, from coordinate 4,964,208 downwards.
GAGCCGGCTGCGCTGGCGGCTCGGGCGCTCCGTGGCTCCGGGCACGGGGTGCGTACGGCAGCGGGAGCGCAGCGCAGCCGCCGAGAGCCGCCCGTCCGCCCCAGCTCTGCCGGGCCCCGGGAGCCGCCTCCGCCGCCGGCAGGTAAAGGGCCGGGGCTCGCTCTGGGGCGCGCCGGCCGCCTTGCCTGGAGACCCGCGGTGCCCGCCGGGGTACCGGCTCCGCAGCGCCCGGGGCGAGGGGAGGTGGCGCGGGGAGGGTGGGATCCTGGGGCTGGAGGTTCCGAGCGGCGGCTCCGCTGTCCTCGCACTCAGCATTTCGGTATTTCCGAACCCCGTCGCCGCAAAAACAGCGGGAGGGTTCGCTGAGTGTCGTGCCTCGGTGGTGCTGCGGGTGCGTGGCCGCCCCTGGAGCCGGGCTGAAGAAGGGGTGAGAGTTGGCTGTGGGAGTGTGACTTTCGCTGCTGATGTGCAGACCGTTGTCCGTCCCCGCTATCTGATAGGGATTTAGGGCGGTAGCAGCGCGTTGGTGAGCTGCCACCCCTGGGATGGGTGGGTGTTGTAAGCTGTGCATCCGGCACCTGGAGTCTGAGCCTAACTTTTGCCTTTAGATGTTGTGGTAAGCGAGTAGGCAGCATTCTCTGTGCACTGTGCTCTTTGGTAAGTGTAATTCATTTCTCTATAATGTTTTCTTGGCAATTAGTAAGATCTGCGTGCTTGCTGCTTGTGTTTCTGTAATAACAGAGAATTTGGATGCAATTAATAGACCGTAGGCACGCATTCCCTGGAATAGCCAGTGGCTACCAGTGCTGGTTGGGCAGGAGTGTGCTGGCCGTGGCTCTGTGCCTGGCTGGCTGCGCTGTTCTGAGCACCGGCTCACCCTGGCTTTTTACTAGCGAGTAAAAAGTGTGTGCTCTTACTGTAGAGTTGTCTCAGTTTCATGGGATATGCTCAAGTGCTTCACGGGCTCTGCCAGTAAAGTGGTGTTCAGTGCTTCCATAAGGAGCAGCAGTTGTTTAGTCTCGAAAGTATACGAGCTGAGAGCAAATGATAGGAATGTTGTTGGAAGACCTAGGTGTGTGCTTTCTTTTGCGCAGTTTGGGGAGAATTTGTCAAGTGTAGGCTGTGCAGTGTGATGTATGTGCTTCTTTGCCGCCTGCTGTCTCTGCAATACTTGTGTCGTGTGTTCAGAGGGTTCAGCCAGCTGACCCTCCTGGGAAGGCAGTTAATATTTCATGTTTGTTGTGGCCGAGGCGCTGCTTTTGTTGGCGCTGGCTGAAGCGCCAAGCAGTGCTATTGCCATGAATGCAAGGGTTGGGGAGCGAGGAGGGGCAAGGAAGAGCTCTAACTTCTCTGAGGTAGCCCAGGATGCCACAACATCGAGAGAAGACTTCTATTTCTAGGAAATTAGTTAGCTGGAGGAGCTGTGTCTAACCCAAGAAGAGACACAGTGGAATGGAGACAGGGGAGGCACAACACGTCAACGCGCATCTGAGTGGCAGAGCAGGACCAAGCCCCGGGTGGGAACCCGGCCCTGGGGCTGATACTGATGGGAGGGCTGCGTGCCATGCTGGATCCCCATACCCTGTACAGCTGCTCACCCCACAGGTACGGGCAAGCCAGCCAGCTTGGGGGCTGCCTTCATTCCTAAGGCAGGAATGCTATATTTCCTTTGTAAATCATGGGGAAATCCCTTTATTCTCCTCCGGGACGTGAGGATGCGGCGTGCTGGGAAGAGTGCTGGACTGTCATTTCCAGGCTCGCCTAAGAAGTTAGAATGGAGCCCAGCAGCTTTATCTCCCCCCCATGTTGGACACCAAGAGGAGGCTGTGGGGTTTTTTTTTTTTTTTTTTTTTTTTTTTTTTTTTTTTTTTTTTTTTTACACAAAGAGGAGTGGGGATGCGGCTGTTTGCATCTCAGCTGATGGCAACACACGGCTCTGTCCTGGTGTGATCTCACTTTTGGCTGCTCTCACGTGCATTATACTTCTCAGGGTGGGGCTGGGCAGAAGGGAAACAGGAATGGCTGTGTGCATATGAAAATGCTGAGCTATCCTTAATTCTTTTGCCAGGTTGTCTGTATGCTGTTTAATTCAAATGATTTCATACACACAGCGTTGCAGGTCTGTTGTTAAAAGGCAGAAACAATTGCTGTAACCAGGAATAACACTGCAGTTCATAAAACATGAGTAACATCTGTCACTGTGACTCCAATTTGTTTCTCTCTCTTCTCTGTTTGTGGAATAACCGAGGTGACAGCTCGGGCAGCCAGGTTTAATGCCCTGTGCTAAACCTTTGCTCCTGCCTCCTGCAGCTTGCTGTGACTCACAGGATCGATGGATGCAGCTCCTGCTCTGCAGTGGGGGAGCAGGAAGGGCTCTGGACCACCTCGCTGTGTGCAGCAGAACCCCATTGAGTTTGCTTAGTTTAGGTCCTTGTGAACTGGTCTATCTCGTGCATTTGCCACTTGCAGCGTGACAGACCTGGCGGGGCTGGCGCTTTGGGGCCGAACTCACAAGGGGTCTGTGCTGCTGTAAGGGCAGCATTTTCTCTCCTAGCACCTTTTATCTCCCCTTAATCTATCCCGGGTTGAGTACTGTAGTCAGTTGAAGCAGAGCCATTTTATGCTTTGATGTGTGTTTATTGGCTCTAGCTTCTCATTCTCATGTTTTTTTGTTTGTTTTTTTTTCCTTTAAATTAGCTCTCTCATCCCACCCTGCCTCCCCAAACAAAATAACTAGAGCAGAGGAGGAAAAAAGTGAATTAACTGTCTTGGTGATTTTTGTGAATGGATTTTCTTGCCTTCCTTGCTGCCTTCTGTAAGATCCTTTCATAATTAAAATATTATGACTGTCCTTATGGTAGCCCTTTGCTAGTGGCAGGGATCCTAATTTGACGTCAGTGCAAAAATACTGGGTTCTGGCATAAGGGCAGATGACATTTCATCAGCTAGTGCATGCCCATTTTTTTAAACCACAGTGCTAAGACCATATGGGCAGATAATGAGTTTAAGCTGATAAACAGCTTACAGATTTGCCCAAATAAAGGACTTTCTTCCTAGAAGACGCGTTTTCCTTCAAAATAAATAATGCAGTTCCTGTGTTTTTATTTAATTATCTCTAGTCTTGTCCGTTCTCACCAGGCTGCAGGAAAACAGACACCACTGCTCTGCAAACAGAAGCTATTGGCTTTATGGGGCCGTGGGTCTTAGCTCAGGAAGGACCTGAAACAAAAGTTCAGATGCCACAAAAAAGCTGAGGCTCCACATACCTAAATAAGCAGATGGCAGTCCACATTGTGTTCAGAGAGTTCTGTGAGGCAGTGCTCAGTTCTTGACATCTTGAGGATGAGTCACTGCGTGAGGTGGTGGTAGATCCAAGGTCTGTCTGGGAACTGTAATTAAACCAGATGAGTATCTATGCTTCTTGGTAATTCTCTGAGGCTGGTGAAGTAGCTCTTGTTTGGTGTTTGTTTACAAGATAAACCCTACTTTTGCTTTTCTTTAAAGAGTCTTTCTGACTAATGTTCATGTAATTATTTTCCCAAACTTAAATTGGTATCAATAAAACCCAAGGGAAAGATTTTAAATCCATTTTTCATGTTTTTCTAGTAGTAAAATGAGAGTTGGAAAGACACTTGCTGTGGGAAGTAGAAGTTTTAGTTGTGACTTCGAAACAGAAGCTTAAAACTAAGTAATGTATTAGTGTAGAAAGGGCACAGCCTACTTGTTTCTGCCCTAAGATGCGTAGCAGTAGGCTATTATTTGCTTATTCCCTTATAAGCTATTTCTTAGAAGAAGGTTGCTCAGAAAAATCGATCCAGAGAGCTCTACTGTGTCTCATGATGCTTATTCTTTCTAAAGCTTCCTTGAGTATGCTGTGTTGTTGTCTCCCCTTCCACCACTGGAAATATTGCTGGACTTTCATTATGTTTCCAATGGAGGGATGTTCAGATGACTAGAGCTTTGTTGTCTGATGGTCATTTTTGTCTTGTCTCTAACTGATATGACAGCAGAGTTGCATTCAGCCCTACCATTGTTTAGGGCCGCAGTGCTTGTAGAATCATAGGATCACCAAGGTTGGAAAAGGCCTCCAAGATCATCCGGTCCAACCGACCACCTACCACCAAAATTCCCCTACTAAATCATGTCCCTCAGTACAACATCTGAATGTTCCTTGAACACCTCCAGGGACAGTGACTCCACCACCTCCCTGGGCAGCTTGTTCCAGAGCCTGACCACTCTTTCAGAGAAGAAATTTTTCCTAATGTCCAACCTGAATCTCCCCAGCACAACTTGAGGCCACTCCCTCTAGTCCTATTGCTAGTTACTCAGAAGAAGAGGCTCAGCATCTCTCACTCCCGTTCCTTCCTCTACAGTAACCGTTCTCATTTTCTATTCCCTGTACTTGAAGAGTCTTGAGTTTCCAAAATGATGCGTGAATTACCTTGTTCCTTAGTTCCAGAGAATTCACATGAATTCCATGCCTATCAAATAATTGATGGAACGCTTTTTTTTTTTTTTTGCCCCACCTCTTGCCATGGGGCTCTGAGCCATTGCTTAGCTGTTAGTGCAGATCCCTCATGGTCTGATTTAGTATAAATGACCCGAGACTGAAAGAAGCGGCCATAAGAAGGTGTTGCATTGATCTTGTTTTGTTAACACACCAACTGCTGGACTAGTTTGTCAGCATGCTTTTATTTATTTTTGCACAGATAAGGTTTAAAGAAACAAATAATTTAAAGATGTTTTATGAATTGACCCCAGATGAGATTTGCTTTTGCACCTCTGCCTCCTTCACTCTGTGGGAATGGGCTTGGGGGGTTCCTTTCAGCCCAAGCTGAGAGCATGTGTTTTCCAGGGCTTTTCCAGCTGGTAGGGTCCTTCACTGGTCTTCTGCAGAGCTAAAGACAGAGGCCAGGAATTCTAGTGAGTTCTGTGAGATCTGGGGTCAGAATCCCCTCTGGGGATGTCTTGATGCAGGAGGCCTTGGATGGTCACATCCCTTATATGGATGATTCATGATTGCTGGATTGAGACTACACTTACAATGTGCAGTGGATGTTGCTGGGCAGCTGAAGGTGTCCAACCTGAGTTTAAAAAATAAAGCAAACCAAAAACCTGATATTTTGTAGCTGTCCTTAGTGATGGTAGAACTGTCAAGCTTCTGGGAAGGCTCCTATTTCTGCACCGGATCCCTTGTGACTGTGTAGTCTGTCCATCAGGAATCCCTACAGTCAGTTTATCATTAGCAGTTTTTGTCTTTTATGTTTGTTGGTGGTTTATTTTGCTGTCAGGATGTTCCTTTTGCTATATATTTACACAGACTTAGTCTAAAATGGAAACATGCAGCTGTCTAGTAAATAAATAGGTCACTGTAGAAGTACCCATTGTTAAACCCACACGAAGTTCAATTTTCTTGAGCAGTGTATCAATTCAGGAAGAAAGAGAGGATGCTTTAGATGAAATGCGGCACTGAAACTGTCATCTGTGACCTCAGTATTACTGGACATGGTTATGAAAGGGGCTGCATGATCTTGTGAATCAGGACAGAGGTCTGGATTTTCTCAGCACAGCTGTTGACTGTGTTCAGCTAGTTCCCCTTTTTCTGTCCTTCTCGCTCTCCCATTTGGTTGAGTACAGCCCTGTTGGAGCAGCCGTATCTCTGGGTGCTGCCTCTTGGTCTGAAGCTTGCCGTGTGGTCTGAAGCTTGCCCCATTTGATCCTGGGGAAGCAGTGTGTGGAGCAGCTTGTTGATCACGGGGAAGTGTAACGGCACTGAGCTGCTAATGTGAAAAGTCATGTAGTACAGCAGAGATAATAATAGCTCTTATATTCTTTCAAACTTCTCTCTTGAGTCATAAACAGCTTTAAATAAATTATATGCCATTCCAAATGCCTGGAAAGCCAAGGGGACAGCTGAGTGGGTGGGGTGTGGGTCCATATGGTGACTTGTTCCCTGCGGTTCAGGCACAGCCTGGCAGGGGCTGAGGGGCCCTGGGCTGCGTACGGCATGCAGCTTTCCTGCGCTGACTGCTCCAGCTCCGTGCTTCTCACAGGGCTCAGCAATGCAATTGTAGAGCTAGCAGCTTTTCTTCATGGCCCTGTGCCCAGTTTGAAGAGGGGTGATTTTGGTCATGCTGCTAGACATACGTATTTATGGCCCTATTTCATCTGTTGAATTGAATCTGTTGGTGTATTTTTAACATTATTGTGGAAACAGTTACTATATTTACTCTTTATGAAAAGCTCAGTGTAAGACAGTCTATGAAGAGGGAGTTTGGTATAATAAAGATTGCACTAGATGGTGATGTCCATGCTTCTTCATGGAAAAAATGGACCAAATGAGCTGACTGGCACTGTGCCTGTTCTTGAGACAAGGCCCTGGCCGGGCACTGAGCTGGAACACAGTATGCTGGGAAAGCAGGAAGGGGACTTGTTCTTGGCTCACTTAATGGCACATCTCGTTTTCTTGGGGAGTGAAGGGAACCAGATCTTCTTGTACCGAGAGCTGCTTGGCTGGGCTGGGCTGGCTCAAACCTGCTGGGAACTCCTTGCTCAGGGACGTCTCTGAGACTCACAGTACCTTCTCAGCGAGCTTCTCAGAGGAGTTCGCTGCCGGGTAAATGAGAGAGCAGCGTGGGCACTCAGCATTTGCAATGGGAGTCACTGTTGTCAATGTTCTTATTTCAGTAAGCACTTGAAAACAGTGCTTTTTGTGTCCTTCTTGGCTGGTAATTATTGGTGGGGCTTAAACGGGGTCTGCAATGCACGTGCATGAGAAATAACTGAGAATGAAGGACTGAATGTCTTCAAGTGCTCTTAAGAGGGGCAGACTTTGGATCTGGTGTATTTCTGAACTGCTGGGTGCCCTTTGTTCCTGTTAACGTCAGAGGGGATTGTCAAAGCAGGTGCTTATCTTGTGTTGATCAGCAAAGCTTTTGCTTCCTATGGGCCTGTGGCCGAAGCGCAGACGCGTAATGGGTCTTCTGGAGTTGAACCACACTGTTACATACAGATAAGATACAGGAAATGCTGGGATTCTTCTGCAATTAGTTCTGCAAATGCTCAAGGCATGAGGCTGGACGCACCAATAGATCTTTGACCTACGTTTTCCTTCAGCAGCCTGAGAACTGACAATGTAATGCTTTGCTGATGTGATTGCTGACTCTGGGTCAGCAGTCTTGGAAAGAAGACCTTCCAGACTGGGGAGGATTTGAGCTCAGAGTGGCTCTTTGCCAGGTATGAAGAAAGGATTCTGTTCTTTTAGATGTTTGATGGATCACATCAGTCATTAGTGAGAGCCTGATGAGATTAAGAAGGAACAGGCTTCCCAAAAGCTAGATGGATGAAGGTCTTTATTGTTTTTCTTTTTTATTCCCTCATTGTCCTGGAAGGAATAGAAGGTTTCGTGCTTTGCATTTTGTGTTTGTATTTTGATACTGCAGTGAAAATGACTTGGCAGGAGAAGAGTTGGTTTAATTTTAAAACATTAATTTCATTTGTTAACACCACTGCAGGTATTTCCAAGCATCAGTATGTAGTGGATTTTGGTTAGTGTTTCTGCAGTGTGATGGGAGCAGCTTTGAAGTATTGCATGAGCTTTGGGAAGCAGAAGACATTGGGAAGCAAGTGGACTCTCCTTCTCAAGTCCTGTCATTGATTTTCATAGAATAATAGGATATCTCTGGTTGGAAGAGACTAATAAGGATCTCTGAGTCCATCTCCTCAGAACTTGTGCTCAGAACTGAGCAGTGCAAATGCCAGCACTGCTAGGATCAGGCTGCTGTGAATAAAGTCTCTTCAGCTGTGGGCAGCTTGCATTCCTTCTCTGAGCATCTGCTTTGCCAGCTGTGAAAGTGGAGACAGAAGCCTCAGCGCATGAGTATGATAGATGTTCTTGTTGGCTGATTTCGATAAAATGGCTGGAACTGAGAAGCCCCATGGTCAGCAGTTTGGAAGTGTGGAGGTTTAATGTGGTGTAAGCCACCAGCTTGCATCTTTGTTAGGGAAGAGAAGTACCAGCTTAGAGTCATTCTGGAGCAACAGGGTCAAAGGATTTGTGGGCTGGAAGAACTTACCTAGGATAGGGGACCCAGATAAGAAGTATTCCTCATGCAGTCTGAATGGATTTACTTGGACCTTTGTAAAGCATCTGTCCAGGGCTGGATTTCACCTTTGCACCACAGGGTGATGCAGTTGCATTTCCTTTTGTGGTTTTTCCAATTCCCCCCTGCTCCAAGCTTTTGCTTTTTATGATCAAAGCTCTGCTCCTTAAAGATATGCCAGTGCCTTGTAATAGTGCTCAGAAAATCCCCTATGGGGAGCAGTTCCGATTAGATGTTGAGGAATTCTTTAATTCTCTTCAGACTTCTTACTATTAGGAACATCTTGCTTACAAAAGGTGTGGGTTTTTTTCCTGGCTGTTGCTGCCTCTCCTCCAGCTTCCCTCCTCTCCAGACAGTGCTCTCATTCTTTATGCTCTCTCGTTGCCTTGTCTTCTATCAACTTGGTTCCTTGGTTCTTGCGTTCAGCACATTCTTTTATCTTCTACAGTGCTCAGTGAATGCTTAAAAATAATAAATATTAATAATAGAGTCCTTTGAACCAGTAGGCTCTTTGCTGCTTAAGCTCACCTTTTCCTGCTGCTTATCCCCTATTAAAAGTTGCTATAATCTGCAGATTGTAACCGTAATAACTTCTGCCACAGCGGCTGGGTTTGTGACAAACGTAGGATTATAGCTCCGGGTGGGGAAGTGGCAGTGGGAGCAGATAACCTCAAAGGCACAAAGCTGTTGTTTCAGTTGAAATATTCATGGCAATAAAGGAAGAGAAGCCAGAAAAACTTAGTGTGGGAATAGAGCTGTCTATCTAAATAGTTCTTCTTTTACAAGTTTCCATGGAGTGTCAGTGACCTATATAGAATAATCCTGTATTGCACATAAAACCCTGCGTTTAAAAAGGAAAAGCATTCTTTCTGAAGAAGCTAGCTTAAGAAGGCCATACTTCTGGAGGCACTTTCAAGTGAGCTCACAGGAAACGTCTTAGAACAGCAAGACAGACAGAGGCACATTTGTGCCTTTACTGTGTGTTTTCTTTTAATTCCCTCTCAGTCAGGTTTCCATCTCCTTACAGCCACAGAGGGGAAAGCTGCCCTAGCGTGTGGCCCACGTGATGCACAGGCTGGGCTTCGGAGCTTTCCCCCATGTACATATGCTTACATGTTTCTAGACATCAGCAATATCAAACTCTCAGATTACACAGGCTGAGGAACAAGTGATGTAAACAGGAATGGAGTGTGTGAGGCTTTCCCACCACACCTCCTTTCCGCTATTAAACAATACAGTTAGAAGATGAGAGAAACCTGAAGTGTTGGGACAGACTTCAGGAAGCCTCGTTGATTCCTTTGGCTTGGGGAAGGTGAGCTGTTCTGAGCAGAGCCACTGCTGGGCAGGCTGCTTCCCAGCGTGCGTCCTCAGCTGAAACTGCATTACTTACTGCTCAGGACTGGGACTGGCTAAGAGTTTTTTCAAGGAAACAATTTGCCTGCAGAAAAATGCTGATTTATTGAAATCAGTGCTGCTTTGTGGGAAAGGGCTGGTCTCCACTCAGTTCTCCTTGGGTGAATTTCTTGGATTTGGAACAGAATTTCTTAGTCAAAACAGAGATGCTGGCCAGGCGTCAGGCCGCTTGGGTTTTTCACCTATGTACGCAAATCCAAAACGGAGTCCTGAAAGCAGGTTCCTCACATGCCAGATATGCATGTCCTAACCACAAGACTGGTGTTCCGGTGCATGAGAGTTTTTGCATGAAGAGTTCCAAGCTGGATTTCATAGCTTCATCTCTAAGGGAATGAGAGAAAAGGAGAAGAGCGACTGTCTGCGAAGCACTTTTGGTGTTTTCTGGCAGGGTCAGGACTTCACAAGTGATTATAGGATGAAAATGCTCTTAAGCCCCTGCCCCCTCTGAGGAGCATTGTTAGAAAACCACCTGAAGCAGCCAAGGAAAACAGAGCTGAGCGCTGCTGATATGTTTGTGCCTGGGCCATTGTTGTTGGGCAGGGTATGAAAAAATAATGCTTAGGGCAAGAGAGGAGCTGCTTGGAAGAGGATGAAACACAACTGCTGGTTGATTTCAGTGAGCTCAGCAGAGCCAGGGGTAACACGTGATTGCAGCAGGAGGCCTTTCCTCGCTCCTCCCATTTAATGGAGAGGAGAGGGAAGTGGACCATTCTTCATACTTTCTTAATCCTCCTTGGAGAGCAAGAAGGCGGCCAGGCTGAGGTCTCTAGGAAGCTAGATGTGTGCTTACCCAGGGCATTTGATCTCTGTGGTTGTTGTGTGTGTGACCAAAGCTGCAGGCTGTGGGTGCTCCTGGGCCCCTCAGCCACATGCATCCCGATGCACTGCATGAGGTGGTCACTCAGATCTCACTGTGTGAGAATCCCACTCTGCCTTTTCTTTGGGTTTTAATTCCAGCTTTCAAAAAAGGAAAGGTGAGATGTGGCAAAGTGGGGGAAGGTGGTATTTTCAGCTGCTTCTTTGCATGGGCAAAGAAAAAAACACTCCTTTTAAAGGCAAAAGGTTCCAAGCTGTTGCTGTGTAATTGAGTTTTAAATAATGGGAGTTTCCTGTTTCCAAAAGCCAAATGCATCCTCTGATAGTCTCTGCTGACCTGTTTCAAGAAGACTTTTGTTCACATTGTGGTAGATGAAGAGCCCGAGCTTGCCTTTTTGTTTTTACTTCCTCCTTCAAGTTGAAGCAGAAGGCATGAAGTGTGTTCACACCACACGGAAGCGCAGGGCAGCAGACGGCCTGAGCAGCTGGCAGCCAGAGCCAGGATGTCTGTCCTGCAGCTTTGATGGCTCTGGGACCCGCAGCATGCTGTCAGCTCTGGATCCTCTGTGAACTCAATCTGATCCTGGGTGTGAGATGAGCTCCAACATGTGTGATGGAGGGGTGCAGACCCTAGATATGAAGCCTTTAAAAGAGAACAAGGACACTTTAAGCCTTGCTTTTATGTTTTTGGTGATAAATAAACAGTATCTCTTTTGAAATATTAGATGACAGTGATCTCTCAGTTTTCATTTTTTAGATTGGTGTTATTTCTTATATCAGTCCCTTAAATTAATTAAGTCTGAGTCTATCTTCAACTGAAACATCAGCAATTTTCTGCCTCCTTCTCTCCTTACTTCTTTTGGTTGCAATCATTGAAGGAACCTCTAAAGGAGCCTTTAAGAAGCTGATTTCTGAGGTTCCCTGGGTACCCAGGAGGATGAAGAAAAGCTGCTGCTTTTCTTCAGAGGCTTAGATTCTGCTCTGAGTGATGGCTGGTATTTCAGGACAGTCAGAGTTGCATCTTCTAATCAGTGAATGATCAGATTGCTCTGCATCCATTGCATGTCTGTGTTGTTTTTATTAGTTAAATATACTTGAATTACTGAGAAAAGTAAACTGTTGGTTTAAGATTCTCCAGAACCAGGGGTGGAGAACTGAAAAAAAAAATTCATTAATGAAATCATTTTCTCACTATGTTGACAACTTAGATGCATGTCTCAAAGATATAAGCTGGAGCTTGGCTGCAAGTTTGCCTTGTTGAACTAAGGGGAGATCACGGTAGGATAGCGCTGGGGACGTTTTGCTGGAACTCAGATGATGGCTGCACACTTAGACTGACATGCAAAATCCTTTCTGTGGCTGGACCTGTCCTGAAGGTTTCAGTGTTGCAGCCTAGGGCTGGTCACGTAAAGCTGAGCAGCCCAAAAGAAGCCATGGAGTGGACCTGTTTCCCAGTATCCTATAAGATTATACCTGTAGGCTGTCCTTTAATGCAAAGCTGCAACCTTCAGCTCTGATCATTGATTCTTTATGAAGTGCGACAGTATGGAATGAGCCCAAACATTGATTTTCAAATAGAATGTTATTAAATGCAAGAGGGCCTCTGTTTGGCTGCCTTGCAGCTTCGTGACTCTGTGTGGACAAGATTTATTGCTTCCTCCATCTTTTCTGTTCTATTCTCCCTGATCCATTTTCCTTGTGATGAAGAATGGCAAGGATATGTCCAGATACACTATTGCTTAGCAAGGAAGTAGTGAAACAGATGCAGTTGTTGAAACTGATGATAAGGTAATTTTCTCACCCTTCTGTTAGCTGTAAATGCAATTGACAGAAGATTTGCATTGGTAAAAGTGTTTGTTATTGTGTGTATGCTCCTGGACATCACTCAGAGGTTGACTGGTAGATAATGAAGCATGCAGCTTTCTCGAGTGAGCAGCGTGGGCAGGCACCTGAACTGCCTGCGTGCTTTCCCCCCTCTGAGTGGTGCTCAGATCACCCTGGCAGATGTAGGCTCTCTGCTGTGAGTCGCAGCCATTGACTGTCACTTCGTTATCAAGAGTTTATGTGTGATCCACAACATCTCACAGATGCAAATGGACTCTGTCTTTATGACACCTTTTGGAGGCAGAGAATTCTGTTTACCACCAACCGTTTTACTGATACGTGTCAAATCTGAATGACTTGACAATGGTAATGCAAGAAACTTGGGACAGATAAGAGAATAGGAAGTCGTTTTTCTTTTTTGTTGTTGTTGTTTTTTCAGAAAGAGCCATAATCACTTTCTTCCTTAATAGGACCTACCCAAATTCTGCTCCTAGAAGAGATATTTTGGGCTTGAAAAATGGAAAGGGAATATTTCCTGTCTTACAAGGAGAGTTTTGCCAGCTAAATAAATAGCTTTCTCTTCTAATCTCATGGAGCTGAATGTCCTGATCGCTCAGTGTGCTGTTGTTGAAGTCTTTCCTTTTCTTCACCGTGTTAATTATGCATTCACTTAATTTGGATAAAGCACCTTTTTCTCTGTAAAATAAGCTCTGGATGTTTGTTTCTCAGAGGAAAAACAAACAGTTTTTGAAGTTTTGGGACAATTGATTGGAGATTCTTATCTCAGCCAAATTGATGCGCATTTTTGGTTTGGGGATGCACAGCAGAGCGTGGGAGACTATGGGTCACGGCACTTGGATCTGAACCTCGGTTTTCCACCTCCCGCTGCAGTGCATGCGCTGCTGCTCTTGGCTTCTTTTGACTGCACTTTTGACTGGTTAACCTTCATTAGAAGTGTGCGCAGGTTTCTAACAAACATTTTCCTTTGAACAGACTGCTTCCCAAACAAGCGTGCACGGGGAAGATTTAATCAGACCTAATTGTCCTTAACAAGTTAGTGACTCCTCAAGTCCTGCCGTACGGTGATACCTCAGGTGTGATGCCGTCCTGCAGCACCCAGCTGGTTTCACTGCAGAAATCCTAATCACTGGCAGGAGGTGATGAGATGGCTGCTTTCCTCACCCTGAGGCAGTCCTGGGCACTTCCTTGGGAAAGCGATGTGCTTTGGAGCTCTTAAGGCATGTGCCGCAGAAACTTCCCAGGCACAGGCTTGCAGTTGCTGAGTATTAATGCCAATTGTACAGTTCAAAGCCACAGCTTTGCTCTTGAAATTGTGCTAGTATTAACAAATTCAGCCTTGATCCTGACGAGGAGCCTCCAGTCCCCAAGCTTGTGCTGAATCCAGGTCAAGGTTTTTAATTTGCTCATTTTAAGAAATGCTAAAGTGCCCTCGGTGGTAGCCGCAATTAGTGGGTGCTGGGAGTGCTTTGTGCTCTGAAAGGAAGCAGCAGCTGTGAGCTGTGGTGTACAGAAGCCAGGGTCTCTAGAGGACTGCAGTGTCTAAGATGATGCCCCTGTATTTGTTTCTTAATTAGACCTCAGACACTTCATGTGGCTTCTCTTGAACTTCGGGACTCTGCTTTTCTTGAGCGTATTTGAGACTTCTAGTTTGGCAGCTCCTTGGAGCTTCCTATTAAGGTATTAAGAGGCAGAAAACCCCTTGGTTGCCTCAAGCTGAGGAGGAAATCTAGACTTGAAGGATTATCTCAATGCAATGAATTTTAAAGACTTTATGCTATACATGTGTGGAAAGCTATCAAAATGCTAATGTTTCTGCTGTCTATTCTAACTCTCAACATACAGAGCAATTGGGGTGGTAGTGGGGAAGAAAGATGTTTTTTAACCACAAAAGAACGGTCCAGACAGAAATTAAGTTTCAAGTGGCTTTATGCCTCTGCTAGCCACAACTTCTCCCATCAATAAGGAAGAAGGATGGAGCGGTTCTGAATGTTCATTTGTTCCAGTCTGCAGGTGTGGTGTCAGTCAGGTAATGCTGCAACCAGCACCTGTGGGGAGGGTAGCACCCAAAGAAAAAGGAAGTGGAAATCAGGCTGGATGGCTCCTAAGTCCCTTCCCAGGCTTGGTAAATGATAGTACAGACACTCTGTGCTTCCCCAACCAGTTTTTAGGATGTGTAACCCTGTCCACGGTGTTGGAGATGTATCTGTTGTGTGAGAGGTCTGCATTGCTTTGTTGTCAGCACAGCCCATCCAGCCATGTCCTGGCACTGGATGGGTTGTCCCAGCTGCAGGGCTGATTCTCCTGAATTTCATGCCTCACCATCTTCACTGAGGAAGGCTCAAACTCTGGGATTACAGCTGGGAGGGCTGTGTGTGTTTGCCAGAAGGCATCTGTGACCTGGGAGCAAGGACCTGCCTAACTCTGTGCTAATGTGCCTGCTCAGGAGGCAGGGCGGGCATCCTCCTCCTGAGATATTAACTGTAGCTGTGACAAACTTCTGCTCCATTTATTTAGGTTTTCAGCTGAGGTTTTTGACATGTTGGAAATATCTTATTCAGCTCTATAGAGATTCTGTTAATGTTGTGCTTTGGAGCCAGGTAAATACTTAGATAACTGGCGATATAAATAACTGAAACTGTGAGTGTTATTAAACCCATGAGATTCTGTCATTCCTTTAGCTGTCTATGAAATGCCTTGGAACAATGGAGCTGTCTGTGCTTATCTTTAATCAGGCCTAACCAGGTAATTTCAGCCCCCAGCAGTGCCTGAATCACTGAGCTGCAGGGACATCCTTGCCATTAAGGCTGAGACGTTTAGGTTTCAGTGAACTTTCACTATGTGTGTTTGTTTTGTTTTTAAGGCATACTTTCTTTCAATATTTGCTCTCTATCCAATTGTTTCACAGCTTCAAAGTAGCAGCTCTTTCCCTCTTGCATCTGTTACCCAGAGGAGTGTGACTGCCAGCACACCTTAGGGCAGGAGCAGGCAGTAGAGAAGGTCTTGCTGCAGGGGTCTGCTCTGGGGACAGAACCAGGAGGGCAGATGAAGCAAGCCGAAGGCAAATGGACTGGATAGCGGAGAAAGGCTGGAACGAGCTGCTTCTTTCCCTTTCAGAAAGGGTATCATGAGGTATTGCTTTGCTTGAGGCATCTCAAGCTGGGGAAATCAACTTTAGGGATTGTTCTAAATGATATAAAGACAAAGCTACTGCGTAGTGAGCTAGGAATGGGGCACTTTTGAAATCCAGTCTGTCTGTTGACTATAATTTCCAGTGTGACTTTTAACACACTGGGAGAGTGTGTGTGTATATATATTTGTGAGAGGGAGTAGATTTGTGTTCTAATTCTCTGTGCTTTGTATTTTTCCCAGCATGAACAGTTACAGTCTGCTTCCCATGTATGCTGAAAGATTGTTTCCATTGGGCTCATCTCTCCGATTCTTAAATTTCACATTGGGCAGCTTTAGGTACTCTTAATAGTACCTTTCAATAAGAAATGATTTCCCCTGAAATGTTAGTGTTCCACTGGGAAAATCTCATTACTTTTTCAACATTGAGTTACTAATTTTCTTGCACAAAGTGTACATTCGTTTATGTTGAAAATGTGAAACTGTATGCATAGAGGTTGTTTTTATTGTTTCTGTAGTTGGCTTTGCATATGTAAGGAGAGCAGATCTTGAGTTGCATTCTCCCACCCACTACAACCCCTTCTTCCATACTAATAGATGATGTTATTGGCAGTAGGAAAAGTAGGACTTAGAGGACTGCATGTGTGTGACATATCAGCCTCACTTCCATGATTAAGTATGCAGTTAATCTGCAGATTAAATACTAAACACAAATGCAAAACAAAATCCTCTACCATTTCTGAAGGTGCCCGTTGTTCAGAGCTGGGCTTTTGGATGAACTTGAGAAGCAGGCTCCTGGGCTGCCCAAAGAGGAGTGGGGACCTACAGCCATGAGCTGTGGAGGGTGCTTCTTGCATGGGAATGGGTTACCTTCTCTTTGATGGAAAACAGTGTAGGTGTTTGTTTTATTTACAATTGCCTTGGGAGAGTAATTATTGTGCAGAATACAGTGGGAATGTCTGACTTCTTCCTTTTTTAATTGCCTGCATAATTTAAAAGCCCCAGTTTTTACTGCTGGTGACTGAATGCAGAAAGAAAGAGCACCGAAATGCTAATTATCAGAAAGCACAGTCTAAAACCTGCAAGTCATCTGTACTGGTTTGCAACTGACAGCCCTGTTTGTGTGTAATGGTCTTTTTCTGAGATGAGAAGACCATCACAGGAGGCAGCTTCCCTATTTTCCATTAATTCCTATTTCCAGACTCTGACTGAAGAATACCCAGAATAAGTACCGGCAGGATGGATAGGCTACCTTCCGAGAAAGTCCTCGGTTCAAATTTTGCCTTGAAGTTAGGCAAAAAGGAGCTATGAACCAGTTTGCAGTATTCGAAAAGCCAGGCACTCAGTCAAATTCCCAGCTGTTGGATGAGCTGTGATTGTTGTCCGTGTTTGGTCTTCACCCATGGCAAATGCAAGGTAATGTAATTCAGCTGAACTCTCTCCCATTAAAGTAAATGGGCTCCCATCAGTTGCAGGCCAGGAACATGCACCTGGGGAGCTACCACAGCTTGGCTGGTGCATGGATGGCTGTTACTGCACTGTACCACAGCTCTGCTGCAGCCTCCATTTTTGTGGCCTGTTGACCAAATGACAGGTATGGCCAGCTGCAAGGAGAGGGAAGGTTGAGTAGCAGAACATGCAGAATGTCTCGCGCACAGGCGATTCAGCAAACCTTGGCAACATGGAGCCATGTACATTTTGGCGGCCGTAAGAGGTTTTTAGAAGGAAATTGGAATAAAATGGTGTTGAAAAGGGTCTAAGGTGATCTTGCATTTGCAAGTTCTGATTACAGTTCATGATTTTAGGCATTTGGAGTAGGTGATTTGACACAGACAACACCACTGCAGTGTTATGAGGTCAGGGTCATGTATACTTCTATACCCTTGTGATTTGGTGAGACCTTCTGCTTTCTTCCAAGCCAGGACTGACATCTTCAGTTACTGGCTGCTAAAAGCTTTTAGGTTGTAAGCCATCCCATTCCCACTGGCTCCCAGAAATCATTTCAGTTTGGCCTTTTTTTTTCCCCAGCTCCAATCTTTCTCCTTTACTGGGATTCTCTGGAAATCATAGGATGTATTTCTTAAGCATACGTGAGGTGTAACATCTGTTGTTTGAGACACAGATGACTGCACATGGCAGGATGTATGTGGAAATGCATGCACAGCCAGCTTTCACTGCACAATGAAGGTTTGGTTAAATGGGAATTAGGATTAATGCTGGATTTAAGAGTCTCATAGTTGGCTGGTAATAGCCTAATCTCCTCAAAGGCGGCAGGCTGGCAGCATTCAGCCCAAGGCCGTTGTTTGCAAAACCTGAAAGAAATTGAATTTTGATACTAAGAGAGCTTTAACCAGAGCCTTTCAAAATAGTGTATACTCTTCTCATCCTTGTGTCAATTGGAGACATTTAATTAATTCACCTGTGCTCCTAGATCTGATGAGTATTTGACTATTTTTTTTATTACTATTATTATTTCCTTTTGTAGGAGATTAGAGCTTCTAATTGAATTTTATAAATGAATAAATTGCATTCTGGAAGTTGATGTGTCTCACTCTGCCTACGTGGAGACTTTGGTACGTCTGTGTAGGGCAGCAAGCACTACCTAGTTTGAAGTGGTGTAGGGTGCGGAATGTCTTTTGGGTAAGGAAGCTCAAGAGTCTGCAGAGGTGTGGAGCTTCTGGTGTGTTGTGGTCAGTTCTCTCCTGTCTGGTTCAATTGTTGCTATGGTAGAGACAGCCTGCGAGAAATGAGTTGGTGAGTCTGGGCAGGTCATATCATGAATCACTGCATTTGACAGCGGGTTTAGAATAAAGCATGTTTTGAGGTTAATTCTTGCTTCAGTTTACTGTGGCAGCAGTGCAATTTTCTGTGTGCCTGGTCTGGAGTGAAAGTCAGACATTTAGTCATCTAAGTAATCAACATTTAATTGTAAATACAAGTTAAAGTAGAGTTTTGGCAGGCTTTGCCCTGCATTCTCAAACAGGATGAAGGGTGGTCCTGTGTGGAGCCAGGAGTTGGACTCAGTGATCCTTATGGGCCTCCCCCAACTTGGAGTGTTCTTGTATATCTGCTTTTGATTGCCCCCTTCCAGCCTTCTCTTGGATAGCAGTTTTGTCTGATTCTGCCCAAACTTTGACAGCTGTCTTTTGCAAAATGTTCCATATGCACTGCTGTTAGCGGTAGCCTGGAAGATGTGCTTGCTCTCTCTGCTTTTCCTCTGTTTTAAACCAACTGTTCATTCTGTGAATGTATTCCCTTTGCAGAGGGTATCAGAGGCCTCTATAAAATGATGCTGTGTGGCACTGTCAGTTGAGGTTTCTATTAGGGCTGCTGAGCTGGAAGAAACAGAGACTGAGTGGAAAGCTTGTCCTGACGTTGCTGATACAGTTCAGTATCTTTGTTGCCCAAATGAAAATGACTTATCTGTAGAGGTGATGGTGAATAGGCCCCTTTATCAAAACCTGAATCTACTCTGCTCTTTTTCTTATGTCCACTCATGCAACCCCTATCTTGATGGATTTCATTTTATTTTTGTTACTTTTTGTTATTCCTCCTTGCCTTTCCTCTCACCACCACCTTGTGCCAAGCCTACTATCAAACGCTCCTCTTAAAACAATTAATCTTTAAAGCATCAGCCATAAGGAAGGACATTTCTTCTGAGGATTCTTAAGTTTGCTGTGTCACCTTATTGTCATCGGATGTCATGCTGAGAAAGGCACTGAAGTTCTGCCTTCCCAAGGGTGAAAGCCCACAAGATGACTTGATTAAAATTTGAAAGATAGTGACTTTTTCTACTGCTGCTAACACCCCAGTTTCCTTTCATTTCGGAGAATATGAAAGTGTCAGTTTAAATTCAGATCTACAGAGCGGTTCACAAATCCATCCCCAAAGCACAAGTTTGTGGAAGGCAGGTTAATGGGAAAGTTGCTGTTTTAGCATGTGCTCCGTTTTTAGACACTATAATCCAGCCTAATCTTCTCTCTTTCAGCTCTGTTTCTTTTTCTTTTTCTCTTCCACAGAGATTAATGGGAAGGAAAAGCGGGTAAAGAGGGAACGCGGAGGAGCCTGGTACCCAGCAGTGAAAGTTAGTAGAGAGCTGCGTGAGCTGTCCCAGCACAAGAAGGTTTGTTTTGGCTAATTAAAAGCATCCAACTGTCTCTAGGAGACCTTAGCCCTCTGCAGGAACCAAACAGCTTGATTTAAGTCATGTCACAGTTCAGAGAAGAGCCTTGTGAGCATCTTAAAACTATTGCTTTGTTCAGTAATATGAGTGGTTGGAAGGTTTGTTTGGCTTTTCTGGTGTGTGCTGCGAGGTGGCAAGGACTGCTTAGAACAACAGTGTGTAATGAGACAGAGCTGAGCCCTGGGGCGAGTGAAGCTGTGATTTCCAAACCTGTAAAAACTCAGGAGGGCATGCATTAATACTGTAGCTCTCAGTCCTAGCCTCTAGTAAGCAGATAGGGGCCATTATACCCCTCTGAGCAGAGCTAGGGATGAGGGGGAATATCTGTGTAAACATCTTGGAGAAGAACAAGCATGGTGACAGTGTTTTAAAAACAAACAAACAAAAACCCTCTCACGTAAGCAGGATGTTTCTGCCCCAAAATGTGAGACTTCATCCAGCATGAGGCTTTGAGTCCTCTTAGTGCTGACACAGGCATTAGCCAGAGGTGTGTCCTGCTGCTAGGCAGAGTGTTTCTTGAAGTCAAGGAATTTATTATGACTATTTTGGCTGATGCTTTTTGTGTTACAAAAAAAGAAATTGTGCTGTGTGTGTTCTGTAGTAGCTGGTAGAGATGAATGGGTGTGAGTAAGCTGTCTTGCTGATGGTACCTGTGAGAGTCCAGACTGATGGATCTTACAAATGCTCAGTGGCAATTTGTTATTCTCTCTCCAGTGGAGTCAGCTCTGTGTAAGACTGAGAGGTGTGCCAGAGACCTTCACCAGCATGTGAAGCTGCACCTCAAAGCTAAGTGCTCAGAGCAGATCTAGTGGATGATGCTCTGCTTTGCTGTATTTGCAGTCTTGCCTGTGCTAAGCCAGCCAATGTCACCACAGCTAGCATAGTTCCATCAGCAGTTTTTCCTTCAGGATTTCCCAACTGTGGCCAGAAGCACACAGCCGCTGTGCTCTGACGTGCCCGTGTTGTGATACAGATGAATGTGGTTGGATGATCTGTAAACACTGCTGCGTGTTCTGATGGTGAGTGTGTGCAAGCTGTTTGCACAGTGTTACTCATTTATGCCCCTAGTCTTTTCCGTGCTCCCTGCAAGCTCAGCTGTCTCTCTATCACCCCTGATAAGCGGGTGTGTGATCTGAGACAGAGCCAGCAACCAGAGCTGAAGGCAGGCGGGAGTCCCGCATGCATAGTTTGGGGGCAGCTTGGTTTCTTTTCTGATAAGCCCGTGCCTCTTGCGGCAGTGCTGTGCATGCTCCTCTTAAACTGTAATCATAATCCTCTTTACAGCAGGCACTGCTATCCCCACAGGAAGCATTAGCAATATCACGAAGTGCGGAGACTTCATTGTTTTCCCCTAATCTGTGAAGGGAGCTGAGACAAGACAGAGGAAACTTTAACCTGTTCCGTGCCTTGGTGGTAAATAATTAGTTTTTTACTGGCTGGAAGAATGGAGGAAGCCTCTTAGTATAGATAAAGTAAGTGCAAGGCTCGCAGGCTTATCTTGCTCTGTGGAATTCAGGAAAGGACATGTCCTTGAATTCGCCTGTCTGGCATGCCCTGTTTTTTTTTGTGTTTGGGAGAAATGAGTCTATTAAAGCTGCCTTAAGTGACTGCTGGATGTAAGGCACCTCTTGCCAGGAAACACCGTAGCTATGCTTTTGTTTGAGGACCCTGAACAAAAGGCTTTGGATGCTTAATAATGTGCAAATTTGGGTGGGTGGGAAATAGAGAAGGTTAATAGGGCAGACTGACAGAGGAGGAGCTGAGCTTGGGAGAGGAGGAGAGGAATGCTGAGGACATGGCAGCATGCACAGGGAGGTAGAACAGCAGCAGCAGCCCCTTTTTGTCATGCTAAAGTTAATGTGGTCACCACTGGAATTTTTGAGGTAAGTGTAAGCTGTCTGCTGAAATAGCAGGATTTCTAGCCACGGGGTGTGAGAGGCCACAGTGCGGCTCCACATCAGCTGTGGGTGCGCAAGGCTGTGCTGAGCACTGCCAAGAGCACATCTGTCATACAGGGAGCTGGCTGTGACCGCGCGTGTGGGTGGGAATTCACTTTGGGTCAGTGCTTTTTGTTCAACAAACTCCTCTTTGCAAGCTGCCTGCCATAAAATCTGTCGTGTCATGCTTGGCTGTGTGCCACGGGGCAGGCCTGGGAGTGGGGCAGGCGGTGAGGGGGGCCCAGGAGCTGCTCGTGATGTGCGGTGTCTGTGAAAGTTCTGTAATCAAACCACCACAACAGGAGCAAAGAAACAAAAGCCTCTCAAAACTGGCATGAGATAAGGATCTTGAGAATTTGCTTTTTATTTTTCTCAAGAGCCCCTGGAGATGACTTCTTTTAAGGGAAAAAATGTAGCTTTCAAGGTTGAGCCTTTTTTCCCTCTTTTTCTCCAGGCTTCAAAGGCAGCCAGATGTGAGCTTCTTAGGAATGTTACATCTATGTGGAGTAAACACGGATTGGAGGAAGGACACTTCTTCCTCTTCCAAGTGTCCAAAGTTTCTGCCTAGCTTACCTTGAGAGTGCAGTAAACAAGACCTGACCTCAGTGGGCAGGGACAGCATGACATAGCAGAGGGCTGGAAGCTGGCAGTGGGGAATGGTGTTATGCAGAGGCATTCAGTTGTGACATGGGCTTTATTTTCCTTGTGCCTTAATAGAAAACCTTTTAATGTCTGTGCCTTGAAATAAAATTGATTCTGAAATTGAAACTGAAGAAATTGGCTGAAATGTAAACTTGTAAAGCCTGCCTGCCCATCCTTAAACTCTTAGCTTTGGCTACTTTTGTAGCTGCTGACACATGCTCTTTTTTTATTTTTATTGAACTGCTTATCCTTTTCCTTTTAATCTTAATCTGTGTGTATCAAACAGTGAAATCAACCAATTTTGCTTCCTGACTTTAATGTCAAACTACTGTTCCTTCCTCGTGTTATCCAAACCCTCCTGGC
Source organism: Pavo muticus (assembly GCA_016647715.1). Classification (NCBI taxonomy): domain Eukaryota; kingdom Metazoa; phylum Chordata; class Aves; order Galliformes; family Phasianidae; genus Pavo; species Pavo muticus. The sequence continues at coordinate 4,941,781 of JACDJE010000021.1, read as the reverse complement.
AGTGAAGGGGCTTTGGATTGGGCACCTGACGTGCTGCAGATAGAGGACAGAGCAGGTTGGAACAGGGGTTAGAACTTTGGAACTGATTTAACGCAGCTCCACTGGTAACGGGTGCAGATTTCTTGCTGATTGTGGTGTAAAGCTGATGTGTAGCACTGGTGAGAGCATTTGGAAATCTCTGCAGTAGCACCTATGGACACAATCTGGTCTCAAGCAGTCTTATTCATAACTGCCTCTTTACATCTCAAAAGTGTAACTCAACTGCAAATGGCTTTCACACCAATTATTTCACTCTTCCTTTTGAATAGATCCGGGAGGGGGATTGTTTATCCCATTTCCCCTGTGCAGCTAAAACTCGGCTTGTGCTGAAGCTGTTGTTTCCTCTGCGTTTGCCATACTGAGGCCAAGGTGTGAGATGTGAGATTTGCCGTGTGGGTACCCAGGCTGACAGTGACAATTGTCTCACTGCAGGTTGGGTGAGTGTACTTTGTTTTGTGTGTTTTTCTTTTCAACTAGGCTTCTTAAATGAAGAAGAGCAATATTTAAGCTTCTGAGTAAATAAGCAGAGCACCCTGGCTTCATCTTGGCTGATCTATTTAACCTTCATCAGCCCAAATATTTACTCTAGGCATTGAATATCCGGGCAGGGTAATTTTGATGCTAAAACTCGTGCACTGAGAATGCTGTAGATTGACTAATCCTGCAGAATTCCAGAAATCCCTGTCTGTGTAAATAAACTTCCTATATGAAGGATTATAACTAAATAAATGCCGCAAATTCAGATCAGCAGGGTAGAAATGTAGCAGTTGGCTCTCTTGTGTCTGCTTGCTTCTGTATTTATTTATTTTTAATAAGGATATTCATCTTAGCCTAAATAGATGTATAAAGAAAACTGCATATACTGAAGCAGAGCGCTGTCATATGTTTCAGGAAGGAAGTTTACTGCTCTGCCTTTTTGTTAGCAACTTTTCTTTTTCAGATTTTTGTCAGCTTGATTTGCCTGGTCTGGGATTTTTTTTTAATTCTTTTTTCTTTGGGGGGGGGATGTGACATTTCTGGTGAATGTGTTCTGGATGTCATTTTCTGCTTCTTGCAATTGGCCAACATAAAGAGTTGATGCAACTGCTTTGTTGAAGATCCAAATGTTGTAGCCCAATTGCTGAAGATCCGTCTCCCCATACTCCGGTTGCTGAGCTGAGCTGTCAGCATCTGAAATTGCAGCAGCAAAGTTGGCACCTCTGGAAGACTGATTTGTTGTGTTTGCTGCAGGGGGGCCCCATTGTAAACCTGTTGGTGTGGGTATGGTGTAAGCAAACTCCTGAGCCATTTGGCTTCTCTCCTATTACTGTATTAATCATCTGTTCTTTGTGAGACTTGTTTCAAGTACAGACTTCCCTGAGATAAAGATCCCAGATGTGTTCTGTTAGTACCCCTTGATGTTGTCCTCTCTGTTATTTGAGATGGTTCCAGAGATGAGAAGGGTGTAAATACCTGGGGGAGAGGGATTAGTGTCTCTGTTGTAAAGGGAATAACAAAGGAAAAGGGTGTAAAATTAGAGATGTAATATCAAAACTGTCTCCAGAGAACTTCCCAGCAGTGTTGCTCATTGGGTTCATGGAGAGTTTTGCGAATAGTATGAGAACATAACATAAGAGAACGTGTGGCTGGAGGGAGTTGTTTTCTGCAGGCAGAGAATGGTCCCAGCCAATCTTACTCACTCCTTTCTACTTGTGAGGTAAAAAAACTAGAAGGAAGAAATTGCCTGACTGCGGTTTCAGGAAGGTGTCTAGTCAGAAAACTGTGCCATGTGTGGCCACTTTGTCCTGGCAGATGATGCTTCCTGCTTGAAAGGGACCAGGGGAAGAATTTCACCTATTTTACTTGCCAGCGTGCTCTGTAGGCAAATTTCCCCTCTATCCCATGCATGTTGCATTAGTCAGTCCTTCTAACACTCAGTCTGAGGAAGAATCACTGCAGCTAGGCAGCTAATCTCATTTCTGTCCTGAGATAAGATTGTTATCGGAGTAATTGTCTGTTTTCTCCCTCTCCTGAGTCTAATCAGTGTGGATTGTGCCAGTACCTCCTGGAGCAGAGAAACTCAGATGCTGATTGCCCTCAAAAGAAAGAAAAACCTCAGTGTATATTTATTGTAAACTTAGTTTTGTTAGATGTTCACGGGAAAATCATCTGGAAATAACTTGCTCAGACACGTCTTGCCTATTTCACAGTAGTGTATTTTGTTCTGGTTTAAACTTTTAAGTTCAGGCAGGCAAGTTCATGTAGTGTATGCTGCGGTGAGGCTTTCAAAAGACAGTGCTGCACACCAGGGAAGCTGGTACTTTCCCAAGCCCTGGGAAGAGCAAGCTCATGTCTGCAGAGAATGTGTACTCTTAGATGTTGGTGTTCCGGCCAACAAATAATTCTGAACAATTAGTATTTTTTTTTCCTTATTTCAAAGCAAATTGTGGTGGTGGGTGGATTTTGCTGGTGGGGGTGAAGGAGGCTCAAAGATATTAATTTTTCACGTATCTTTCAAGTTGGGACTAGAGCTTGTTTCTTGATGTGTCAACCCAAGGAAGCACACTGTTTGGTCTCCTTTTAGTCATGTGTAAACTGTGGATAATGAACCACTTCGGTGAGATACAGCAGTGATATGTGCTCCTCCTGCTTTATGGACGAGAAAGCTAAGACAGAGGCACCACGGGCTGCCATGGGAATTGCCAAGGCAGAGCTGCATGCAGCAAAATCAGGAATTCTGCACCAGAGCCAGCGAAGCTAGCAGCAACTCCTGATCCCAAGTCAAGGCTGCCATTTCCCAGCTCCAGAAACAGCCCAGTGCAGAAAGCAAAACGTGTTTTGTGTCCAGTGGTGTTGCAGTTACAGAGATGATGTCTGTCTCAATCAACCCTGTACCTCTGGATAGCTTAATGAAGCTCTGTAACTTTTGTGTGATACCTACAGCAAGCTTTAAGGGCAAGAGTGTAACACTGAAGAGAGTGCTCGTAGCTGCTGACTGGTATGCCTCATGTGTGAGAGCCACTGAGATTGTTCCACTCAATCAGGTTAAAAAGGCTGAATGAAAAGGACCCTTTCAGGTACATGCAGAAGTCATTTTGGGACCTTGAAATAAATTGGTATGGCCACAGCTGCCTCAAGCCTAACGTGTGCTTGTCATGCTTACTGTGGGTACTCTCTGAAACTTTCACAGTGTAGTTTGCTGTTTCCATTAGACCTAAAATCATTAATTGCAATTGTAGCTTCATGGCTGCAGTGCCCTGTATAGAAGGAACCATAACCACTTTACATTTGCTGGATGACTTAACTGTTATTGCTCTCCTCTTTACAAAATGAGAAACAGAAATGGAGAGGGGAAGAGAAGTGTAAAGGTGTACAGAAGCTATTTTTACCCTTGACTGTACCTCACTGAGGAGGTGGTGGAACTGATGTTTAGAAATCTGCTTTTGGAACTGAAGTCGTGCAGCTGCATCAGGCTGGATAATAAACAGAGCCGCAGGTATGTAGGGTGCAGCATCTACTTAGCTGCAGATGTGAGTGTCCAGCAGTAGAGCTTGGGGTCCAGAAGGCTCCTTGGTATGGATTGTGGCCTCATGCATAGGGGTGTAATGCTGCCCCATCAGCCCTGTCTCCACCTTGTGTGGCTTTTTTTGAGGTTTGGTTTCTCTTTTCCACTTGAAGTATATTTTTGTCAGTCTTTCGTCCTTTAATGGACCCCTGCGTTATCAGGCATCATGGCTATACGTATATTAAATGTGCTCTGTTATCTGAGTCAGTCAGTGTTCACTCTGTGAGCAATTTATATTTCAGAATCTTGTCTCCAGCTGTTTTTTTCTGTAATGGCACCGAGGCCAGTGCTGTAACTCGCTTCACTGCTTCTGCTGGTATAGCACTTCTGAGCCATCCCCCGTTGCAGTGCTGATGGTGAAACTGTACATTAAAGAGCTGTTGGCTGATTTACGGAAAGCATGCTTTTGGAGGCTAGGACCAGCCTATTCTTCCTCTGGGAGCTGCAGTCCCTGCCAGCTCTCCTTCCCCAGTGTTAGCTCTGCAGTGCCCCTACCACATGATACCCTCATGGGTCTGCTCCCTTGTCTCCTGTGGCTCATGGCTGCACCCACCCTGCTTAACGCTACCCTCCCGGCTGTCACCCATGGTGCTGTGGCTTTGATGCTATTTTGAAGCTGTAACTTTAATATCCCTCTAATAGTCCCTGCATGTCCTACCTAGGACTTACCTACTTATTTGCACAGTGGTAAATCACAGTTACTCCTTAGAAAAATACCCATTTAAGTCTGAATCCTGTTCTGGTCTAACCTCCCTTTGCAGTATTCTGCGCTGAGGAGGTACAGGGCTTTTTAGGGGCTCTGTGTGGGCTGGTGGGATGGTGAGTGCTTGAGCTCATCACCAACAAGAGCAGGACCCTATGAACTGAGCATTCTCTGGTAAGGGGGGCCTACTGTGTAAATTTATGAAAGTGTACCATTAATCCAAACACGAGTGAAGTAAGTGTAGCACGCACTTATCTCAAGTTACTATTACTGTTTCAGCCAGCTACCATAAAAAGCTTTTCTAGACTCTATTGGCAAGTGAACAGAAGGGATGTCACAGAGTTGTCAGCTTGATCTCACCACGTCAGGAGTACATGACACGACTGTGGCATTCCTGTACCCAAGTTGCTGTAAGTGTGGGTCTCTCCCATGCATTCTCTGGCTGCAATGCCTTCTTTCAGTAGCATCTGGAGCTGTTAAAAATAATTGAGTATTGGCTATAAACTAGTTCTGCTCAGCCATAGCAATGGCCACGCATAGTGCAAATGGAGGTGATCAGTCTTGTTAAATGATAATTTTAAGACAGGCTGTGTGGAGAGGTTTATCGGCAAGGCCAAGAAGTAAGCTTTGTGCAAAGCACAGTGCCACATAGCAGTAAGTCATAGGTATTTTATTTGTAACCTCTTAGGCATGTTGTAAGAAGACCTTCCTCACGTTACAGGGCTTCAGTTATCCATGACAGTGATCTTTATTCAGTTGGATTAATCTACAGAAACTCTGTACAAAGTATGGACGTGTTTATGTGTATACACCATTTTAATTAAGATCATGCCAGCTTGTAACGTGGTGGAGGAAATCCAGCTGATCTCAGTGAGAGCCAAGAAAGGCATCAGCCCACTTTTGAAAGAGAACTTAAACAGAAATGACTTAGGGCATATGGAGGTATCCATTGTGAAAGTTGCCTCTTGTATACAAATGTAAAAATGAGGAGAAAGCGGAGAGTTTTCTAACTAACTACAAGGAGAAATCAACAGCACATGAGAAAGAACAGTGAATAGGAAACCGTTCAGGTGATCTGGGGAGCCAGGATCTCCTTGAAGGAAACACAAATGTGATCAGTGTTAACTTTCTGGTTACTTTCTGGTATCACTCCCTTTTTAGGGTATGGGTGGCTTGCTTCTAGCCTTGTTTCTAATCAAACATATAATATTTTGTATATTTCCATCTGGATCACACCTGTGGGCATTTCTCAGATGACAGATCCCAGAGAACCTTCCTTTCCTCTATTGAGGGGACCTAGTTTCTTCTTCTTTTTTTCTTCCCACGATTTATTTTCCTTCTGGTGGTTCAGGTCTGTCAATAGTATAACGCTGATATTGATGCACGGCAATGCCCATGTTTTAAGAACCATAGTTCACAGTTTGTGTATAGTGAAAGTGCTGTCCACTTCCACTCTATCCCAAGAAATCTGTGGTAGAGAAAGTCTAGACAGAGCCCTGCCTTTCTGCCTATATGCTTTTGCAAGTGGAAGTGTGGTGGTGACCATTATATTTAAGACTGGTGCTTTTCTAGCCCTGTGAATTCACCACTCTGACCCAGAAGCTCCCCAAGAACCTTCCAGTGAGGGCCCTGTTCAGCAGATCACTCCTGCCATTTTGCTGTGGTTTATCTTCAGCTCTCATTGCATTTGATGAGTTTGGTACCTGAACAAGGGCTGTGGTCACCCCATTCAGTAATAAAGACTGACAGCTAGCTGGCTTCCTGATGGCTTTTTGCTTTGTATTTGCTGCCGCTTCCATTATTAACAGCACTAAAGTGGCATGGGGTGAAAATCAGCACTAATTTGGGAGCTTGATTGCCTCTGTAATAAGCTTCTGTGTTATTCCTTGGCAAGAGCAGCAGCTAATATAAATTTTTTGCTGTCACTTCTGGATGGGCAGTGTAACAGCATCAAAGTTAATCCCTCAAAATTGTGTTCCCCTGTAAATCTCTCTTCACGGATGAAGTGGGTGCAATTAGGCAGATAGGTCCAGAAGTGTTGGAACAAAATAAAAAATAATTAAAGCTCTGAAGGACAAAAGCAGTCTGTTGTGCATCACAGAGTGGTGCAGTATCTTCTTGCCAGTCAGCTCCAGAGAACACTTGTTGGCCACAGTGTACCTGGGACTTGTTTGGCAGTCATGATATGTTCTGAGCTGACCACATGGAAGTTCATCTTTTAGTACGTACAAGGCAGGGGGTCCTAAGAGTTACTTGAAGCTGCTTGTGTCAGTTCTCTCTCATTTCTTTTCTTTCAAGTACACACAGAATATTTAATATCGTTATTCCTGCCTGAGCCCAGGGAAATCAGAAGATCATCAGGAGTCTGGTAATAGGCTAACAAAATCCCCAGCATATTTAATTAGAGATTATTCTTTTGATGTTTGGGTTTATTTTGATGCTTGTTTTTTATCAGCTTACTCTTGGGTAACCTTCTGTATACTGAACAACTTCCCTGCTTTCATGAATGTCAAAGGATTGTCAAGGCTTGAATGTACTAGCGTGATTAAATTGCCTTCATTGTTAAGTTTTAGTGCTAATATTTTGGGGGATAGGGTAGAGAAAGTGGAAATACTACCTCTGTTGTGGCAATCTGAGGACTGTAGGATGGCTGACTTTCTAGACTCATCCTGTAGCATAGCTTAAAACCAGAGCTTGTTTAAAGTCCATGCTTGTCTCCGTCTATATGGGGATGATAACAAGTAACTCAGTTCCTGTTGCCCCCTTGGTGCAAACCTTAACAATATATGAAAATGAGATACATTGCTATTCTCATGGAACACAAACTACCCTTTCAACCCTGCTCTCTGTCTTTCTCCTGGGAAGCTGCACAAGTGTTACAAAGTCTACCCTGAGAATGGTGCAGGTTATGTAGCCAGGTGCCAGACGAGGCACTGAGCCAGAGGGGTAGGAAAATGAAGGCTAAGAATGCACTAATGTTGGGTTTTCTTGGTGTGACCAAGAGGATGTTTTTGTCAGTGAATACAAGAACTGGAATAAATCACTAAATGGATTTTAACTGCAGTGGTAGTTTTGGTCTGTTTTTTGGGCTTAGAGATGGACAAAGAATGCAGTGCAGCATCTTGTTTTGAAATGTGTGACCAACCAGCAGCAAGAGCACACATGTGCTGGAGTCTGCAGGACTGGAAGCCTTGGCAAGCTTGAAAACGATGAATTATAGTTGATAGCTGATGCTGAAATATGGACAGTGTTAACCACAGGAATCACAGGAATGGTTTGCTTCCTCCTGGTGTACCTGAGCTGCTCGTGGTGTACTCCAGGCTGCTGCTTGGGGTGGCAGAGAGAATTCAGCTGTGCTGCACACCAAATGGTTTGAGTGGTGAATAGCTGCCGTGTGCAGAATCCATCATCTCTTGTGAGGGATGGGGTTGTGAAGTAGCTGACTTCTGAAAAAAAAAGCTTTCTGCAGATACTTTTTCCCACCCAACAACAAAGGTCTTGTTTGGGAATGCTTTTTGGCTGTGGTCCTCGTGACCCCCCTGGGAAACATACTGTGCATTTGCTTGCACTCGCCAAAGGAAAAAGCGAAAGTAACACAGCTGTAGTGATTTACTACAAAGTTTTGAGGCTAATTGCCTCATATGTTTAATTAATAACTGACACATTCTGTCCCTCAAAGAGCTTGGAGAACTTCCATCTGGACCCCTGGTGATTACAGCCTGGAAGCCATCCCTGTAATTAAGGAGTGGGCTATAGGAGGTCTGTTCCCATTAAAGGCAATTATTGCGCCTGCTACTTTTCTTCTTCCTTTCTTACAAAATCACGGAGGAAAGAGGGCTCAGAGGCTAATCAGACAGAAAACTTTGGCTAAAGAGGTGCTTTGTGTTGGCCCGTGGCAGAATGATGGGGTTATGTTTTGGTGCCAGCACTTTCAGAAAGCAGTCAGGAGGCAGGTTCTCCAAAAAGCAAAACGTCTTGCACCAAATGGAAACATTTATTGGTATTAATCAACAGTTCAAGGAGCAGATTTTTGCAAAGAAGTGGGCAACTGAATGTTTCTGCTGTTATTTATTTCTCTCTCTTGCTCACAAGTAGAAACTTTGGCAGGCTTTGACAGCTGCTCGTCTGCAGAGCTGGGCTGCTCGGCAGCCCCTGGAGCAGGGGATGCTGTGTCTTTAAGCCTTCTGTACAGTGCTGAAATGTTATGACAGAGCATCTCACAGGGGGATGCAGTTCCCATGGCAACCCCACACTGTAAGATAAGCAAACTGGATTTTTTTTTTTCTGAGAGGTTCAAGAGCAAGGAAGGAATGAGGCGATCTGTCAGCGGGCGAGACTTGAAAAGAGGAAACCGTGTCCATTAATCCAGCAGCCCTGGCTGCTTTGTGTTTTAATTAGCGAATGTTATTACGGCAGACAGCATGGGCGCCTCACCCCGTTGTGGGTTTTTGAGGGCTTTTTTGTTTGTTTCCCTTTTTACATCCCCAATTAAAAAAAAAAAAAAAAAAAAAAAAAAAAAAAAAAGGCCTTAGTAAAGCTTTTATTAAAGCACTGAATGAAGGTCCAAAATAACAAAGCCTCAGGATCTCTGTTCCAGAGCTTATATCCCAAGCCAAGGATGAGAAAAGCTTCCTGTTAGGAATGAATCCGCTGTTCTCAAATCGGGTGCACCTCTTTGGTGTACTTTGTCTGCCTTGTCACTGATGCTTAGCAAAATGGAAATCTACCTTACCCCTGCTACTTCCACAGCCATGGTAGCGGGAAGCAAAGCAACAGTTACCTCAGCCTTGTCCTCCCCAGCCTACTCAGATGCATTACTTGTTGCAGACCCTGCCTTCCTCCGCCTAGAGTAGTGGATACCTTTGGGTTCAGCAGTGAGCCCTTAGATGAGAACTGCTGCTCAGCCGAAACGCCCCACTTCTGAGAGGCAGGGCAGTGAGCGGGCAGCTACCACTGGGCTGAGCAGCATCTCAGCACACGGGGGAATCTCTTGTAGCAGTCAGCGCACCAGCTGGGTAGGGAACTGTGCTGGTCTTGTGAGCGCGCTGTGTGTAGGAGTTTGTTGTGGAAAATATTTTGACAGCCTTTATTATTTTAAAACTTTTCTGTATGTTACCAGACAATTAGAGCTAAAGTAAATGTTATCCCAGCAGTGGTCTTGCCTGCTCAGTTCTCTGTCCATCTCTTATGGAGTACTGCTTGCTCCTTGAAGGGAATTAAAGCCCACTGTAAATCTAAATGAAAGGAAATCATTCTAGTCCTATGAGAAATGAATAGATGAAAAGTGTTCTTGACTACTTTACTAGAAGTAGCAATGTCTTAGCCTGTGTTTCAGGGGCTGGTGCTTACAAGGAATTCTTGTCTTTACTTTCCTACCAATGCCATCTTCAGTACCCTTTCACCAAGATATATCTGTATATGTTTTTGCCAAATTAAGGTGCAAAGTCCAAATGTGGTAGTACGGATGTATTCCTCTGCTAGTTTGAATTTTCTCCACAATGTATGAGATGGAAAACTAATATCCTGTTCCTGTGACTAAGGACAAGAACTTTTCAAGGGCAGAGGGAGATGTGTGTCCATTTCACCCTCTAGCCACTCACCCCTCAAATATTACACATTTGTCCTTATCCTATTGTTTCCTCATACCCTGCTTGGCCATTAGCTTTGCTGGGGTTTTCATGAGATCCCCAGAGAGAGAGGTGAATGTAGCAGATAGGAGAGAGTTGCTGCTCTGTATCATGTAGACATAAGGAGGGTCGGGGGATTCCCCTTCCCTGCAGTTTTCTCCATGGTTGTTCTCTGCTGTTTCACTCTTTCCCTCTGCCTAGGACAAAGGAGGCGCCTTTAAATTGAATGAGCCAGGCAATATCAGCATTTAGCTAAGAAACTTGTTCTTCACAGAACACTTCTAGTCATCATTTAGATGTCTTACAAATAGAAGAGATCTACAGAAGGGTTTGAAGGTCAACAGCATAATCTGAGAGTGTTTGTGCTGGAGTGTGTCACTGTCTAGAGGCATGGGGCTTGTGTTCATTCTGCAGCAGTTGTGCTTTCTTATGCTTTTACTGCCTGTGATTCTGGAATTCTGGAAAAACTGACCAGCCAAGGAGAAACTGATGGCAGTGACCCCTGGACAGACACATTCCTGCATATAGAAACTCTCCCATCAGTCTCCATCAGGACAGCATCCATCTTTTTCCATCCTTCTCCTGACGCACCTCTCAGTTCAGCACCCAGTGGGATTTGCAGTGTAGGGACTTTATCCCCAGGTGGGAAGAAGCAGAAGCAGCACAGAGAGGCTGTGTAGCCAAGTGACTCAGGAAATCTGTGGGGAAATGGGGCTTAAAAGAGTGTCTGACAGGAGCTGCTCTTTCTCCTAAACCACTGAGCTTTTCCCCTGCACTACAGTGAGCATCAGTGGGAACTAATTCTGCAGGACAAGGAAACACTGTGGTACTGAGGTGTTGTGTGGTACTGCAGGCTGACTCTTGCAGGTTGAGATAGTTCCCTCACTGCCTGAGGTTGCTTTACTTAGAAATTCTTTCTAATGAGCCCAAGCTCTTGAAGAAGAGTTCAGCAAAACAAATTGCAGATTGAGGAGGGCCAAATGGTTTCATAACCACAGCTTTGGGTTGGAGTGCTTCCTCTGGAAATTGCTTTCTCCCATGGGTGCAATCCACGTAGCAGGAATAGCTGCTAGTGGACTGTGGAGTTGGAAGCCAAGGAACTGCTGTAATTTGTGGGAATTCAAGGCAAGGGCAAAATGGTGTTTAGTCCCCTGCTGAGTGTGCCATCAAATGCTGTAGCTGACACTTACATGCAGTTTTGTTTCTTTGGAGACCATTCTTTCTTCTTTTCTCCTCAATTTATGGGTGAATTCAGGGCTTTGGTGGCGATCAGCTTTACTTAATATTTTGATTAAAACTCCCTCCATGTCCCAAGATGATTTTCTGGCCTGTATTTACCAGCACCCATGTGGTAGGTGAATTTCTGACGGGGAAGCCGTTGAGATACAAAGTTTCTTTAGATCCGTAGTAACAAATGTGACACCCGCCCTTCTCTTACCTGCTTGCCACACTTAACGTTTTCCTTTTGGGGGAAACAAACAGCCAGCCTGGGCTGGCTCTGGTGCTCTCCCTTACTATCTGGCTGTGCTCTGGCTCATCCCAGAGTTCATGGAGAGAAAGTCTGTGAGACACCCTGGTCCTGTAGCCGCAAGAGAGGACACAGTCTTGGAGTAAGCTTCTTTCGTTCGTCTTTGTATGCAGTTTGCTGGTTCAGCACACAGCGTGCTGATGCATCCTGTTTACATTCTGCTCTGTTTCAAGCTTTTAGCATAATTCAAGAACATTACAGCTGTGGATGCTTGCAATAAAAAAAAACTATTTTCATATTCCTCTCCACAGAATAATCCTTGGGTGTGGAGTATGCCAGTTTGCAGTAACTTCAAGGCTTTTCCTAATGTGCAGATTTTTTTTTTTTTTTTTTTTTTTTGAAAGATTAAAAATGGCTGGGAGCTGCATTTGTGTTCTACAAGTCCTCATAATAGCATTAAGTTTTTTAAACCTCTCCAAGCAATTTCCTTCAAAATTTCCCTGTCCAAAATACCTAAAGCATACCAGTGTGTGTGTGCCTGCTCTTTACCAAAATGCTAAAGAAACGTTTTGATGTTACAAGAAGCCTCGTCCGCATATTAAATTGGATGAAGAAAGTTAGGTTGGTATGTTTGATGATGTGAACGAAGGACGCTGTGAGAGGACGGGGAGCAGAATAGGAGCAGGTATTCCTTCTGGATAAGACCTCAGCATGCAAATGCAAACAGCAAATGAGTTAGTTATTGAAGCAACATGCATCAGAGCCAAGTTGACTGCAAAACTCTCTGCCCTAGCCTATAGTTGTTGTCTTTGCTGTTATTAAATGTCACGTGCTGTTGTGCAGCCAGACCAGGAGATTTTTCCAATCCAGAGTTTCATAAATCTGAGGGAAATGGTCCTGGCTTTGCAACCCCTGGAGCCTTGCATTACACCTGTACAACCAAAGTGGGCCATGGCCTCTGCTGTGAATTTCTCTCTTCCTGAATCATAGAATGAATCATAGAATGGCCTTCGTTGAAAAGGACCACAATGATCATCTAGTTTCAGCCCTCCTGCCACGGGCAGGGTTGTCAACCAATAGACCAGGCTGCCCGAAGCCATATCCAGCCTGGCCTCGAATGTCTCCAGGGATGGGGCATCCACAGCTTCCTTGGGCAACCTGTTCCAATGCGTCACCACCCTCTGTGTGAAGACTATTCCCTCTTGACTTATCCCTATCCACCCTCATAAACAGCAATTCCCCCTCCTCTTTATATGCTCCCTTCAAGTATTCAAAGGCCACAGTGAGGTCTCCCTGGAGCCTTCTCTTCTCTAAGCTAAACAAGCCCAGTTCCCTCAACCTTTGTTCACAGGAGAGGTGCTCCAGCAGAGTGCTCCTGGAGCCGTAGGAAGTGAGGAGGCCCCAGCTGGTAGCAAATGGCCTCCTGGCCTTGGGCTGGTAGCTTAGAGAAAAAGAAAATCAGCATTTTTTCTGAGACAGATGTTTTCTTTTGATTGTTCCAGTTGATGTTACTTGTAGGGGCAAGAAGCTTTCTTCTGAAAGACCAGAAACCAAGACTGCATTTTCATTGTCTTTTAACCTGTATAAGGCCATAACGGTCTTTAAGGAGAGCTAGCTTTCTGAAAAGGGAAAAAAAAATGCCTAGCTTTGGAATTGATCTTGAGTTCTTTGCTGCCAAGACCAATCTAGAGTCAAGACAAGGGTTTTAAATTTAGTAAAATCCGAAGACCATTTTTCCTCCGAGATCTGCTCAGCTTGAATTTCTGGTTCTGTGGGAGGTGGGACGAGGCAGAAAGCATGCCTGGCTTTGTGCATGCTCATTGATTACAGTGCCATAGTGCTCAGCTCCTCCCAGACCTCTAAAATCATTCTAAGTAATTGGGTTAAAGTCAGCATTTATCATCCTTAGTTAGCTTAGATCTAATCGTTCTTTCCAGAATTGTTTGCTGGATTGCTTTCAATGTCTAACCTTATCGACTCCGTTAGCTCCTTATCCCTGTTTGACAAATCTAATCTCTGCCTTCCCTTCTGTAAGGACAGGCATCCTCAAGGGCTGCTGCTTCGTGGTGTGCGGCTCACCAGTGGGCATCCTAGACACCTGTAGAAGGATGCTTGCCGCTGCTAGAGAATACTTGAAAGGGATTCAGGTTTAATGGGGATGGAAAGTAGGTTTTCTTGTCAGGATGGTTTCCTCATTCACTCAATTTTCTGTTGTAAGGACATGAATTTTGCTGTGCTGGAAACAGAAAGTCTGCTAACGCTAACTGGTGTCAGCAGACAGAAACTGCTAAGACAAGCCTAGAGCAAAGGATACGTGCAGTGCTTTGTGCCTTGTGCAGCCCATACTGTGGTGTCTTGCTTGAGACATTTTCCTCTAGGCTTGTAAAATCACTCTTGGCTCTTGTTATTTTCTCAGAACATGGTGAACCATTGCACAGGAAACAGTTCCAGTTTGGTGCCTTAGCTGTACTCCAGGGACCTGTTTTTTCCCTCTCTCGCTCCCAAAGCAGAACTGACACCACCAATGCAAGTGGAGTCACAGGGCAGAGAAGCTGAAGTCAGCAAGAAGAAAATCAAACCTATGTTCTGTATCATATGCACATTTAAGGCTATTCTCTCTGGACTTGTGTATCTTTTGGGATTACAAGTACTCTACAGGCACACACGGAAGAGCTAATGCCTGCCTCAGTGGGGAGAAGTTTGATTCCCCGCACTCCCTGTGTGTCTGCAAGCTTAATTTTATATAATTTACATTCCAGTGCACAGTGCTGTCATTTGCCACCTCGACTTCTAGCATGCTCAGCACAGCTCAGTCAGCTGAAGGATTTCTTGTTGCCATCAGAGGGAGAGGAAACTCAGCCTCAGCATGCTTTCGTTGTGGAGACCTCTGGAGAACAGCATCCCTTGTGCTGGGCACAGCGTCCTTAAGGGACTAATCTGTGGTGCTGCCTGCTGGGGCTTCAACTTCCTATGTGCTTCAGTATGTTCAAAAGAGCTATGTATCTCCAGTTTTCTGATCCCATCCCATGCTAGAACGTAAATGTATGTTTGCAGCTAGAATCCCCCAAGTCTGGAGCACCTGGTGGTCACGGTGCAGAGGGGTGCCTATCTCTGCTTTTGAGGCAATCCCATAAATAACAGCCTCCTTACCAAAGGATAAATCAGCATGCTTCAGGCTCATCTGGTTCCCTGTGAGCTGTGCTCTGTCAGCTCCAAATGCTCTTTGAACACTATTTTCTTCAAAGCTCCTTTTTGAATAGAGTGATTGGGAAAGCGGGAGAAATTACCATGGAAGAATTTTTTTCTCTCTCATTCTGGTTGATAAAGTTTGCAATTCAAAATGTTTTGACTGGGTTTGTTTTTAGAAAAGTCGCCCAATATAGATGTGCTCTCTCTAGCATGGAAACAGTAAAAGGATGCAGTGCTTTGACAGCAGTCTGCCTGCTGATTGCTGCATGTACCAAGTGTCAGGATGAGACTGATGGCCTTACAATGTAAATCCACTGAGGCAGGGAGAGTGCTTTCCTTTGCTTTTCTACAGCGTATCATGTGTGCACTGTCCGTTCCAAGCCTGAATATTGAGGGGATTACACAGGCCCTTGCCAACCAGTCTGGGGCAGGAGTGCTCCTGGTTGTTCATCTCAGTTTGAGCCAGCAGCACGTGGTTTGTCTGAGCTCCTTCGCCTTTTCTTCCCCATTACTTTGAGCCCTAGGAAGAAGCGCTGCTTTCTGTGGAACTTCTGTGAAGTGGGTATTTTTCAGTTTAAAACCTGGACAGTCCTGGATCTGTAGTGTTTTGGTTTGGTTTTAGTTCTCAGAAGAGCTTTTGGCTAAAAAATATCAGCTAAGCTTGTGGCCTGGGGAAAAAAAGCAAACGTATTATCACTAAAACAAGCGAATAATCTCTCCTCCTCATTCCAACCCTTTGTTTGAAGAGGAGGAAGTGTGTCAGGGCTTTGACTGATTCAACACATGTGCACCCAGAAAGGGACAGATCCTTGCAAAGCTTTGCTCCCTGCCTCGGTACACCGGGATGTTTCCAGTCCAGCTGGGTCCTGTTCACGGCACCTGTGCTGTCCACCTCAACTCAAAGACAGCAGTGATGTGCAGTCTGCCACCTGAGGAAGTGGCCACCATAAGGAAATCCTAATTTTCACCTCTCAGCTAGATCTCACTGTGGACTTGTTTGAAAGGCTGTCTGCTGCAGTTTATATCCCTGGGGCCTGACTAGAGCCGGATGCAGAAAGATTAGGGATTCTGCCTAATCCAGCTAGAAACTCTGACAGTACCCAACAGAAATGAGTCCCTGGCTGCTTTGCAGGCTGTTTCTGGCTTCATGCAGGGATTTGTCCTCTGTGACTGCCATTCAGTAGAGAGCTGCAAGTCTGACTTAGTTCAGTGAACAGCTCTGTGTTTCATGGGTCTTTGGGGTCTCGTTTATTATCAGCTGTGCTTCATTTTGGAGCCATGAATGAATCCTAGGAATATAAGGTTTTGTTTCCACTGGGGAGGAGAGATTTGTAACCATACATGTGGTGGCAGGTGGTTTCTGGCAGCATGGTTTTCCTTCACACGTTTATGATTTTGACCAGGTTTATGGCTGCACTTTGTAAAATCCTCTTCTCATTATGCTAATGCACTTCAGAATTTCAGGCTCTGTCACCTTTTCTTATTATCTCATATTTCTTTTTCTCCCCTGCCACCTCCTGTGGTCTCTGCTCTGTGCAGAATGAGCCCAGTTGCAGTTGCCTGTGCCAGGTTGCTGCAGGTTACCAATGCAAAACCTGATTTGTAGATCAGCCTGGAGGAGAACAAGCTGTAACAGGAAGGTGGTGAGGGCGGTTTCTGGGAGCCCGACAAGGTGATGGTTTCTGCTCCCACCTTGCTGTGATATGTAAAGAGATTTTATGCTTCTTTGGTTGATGGAGGAGGTTGTAGCTCTGAGAGTTTCCTGGCTTGGGCAGAACAGGCTATGCTTGCAGATCTGTTGGGTGCTGTTTTGTTTGTTGGTTTGTTTTTCCAGAAGGAAACACAGGAGAGAGAAAGCACTTACCTTTTGTTAAGAATGCAAAATTTAGAGCTTGCTCTTTGGTCTTGTGATGAGGATTTTGTGAGGTTAGAGGCATTTGGGTGCCTATCGATGCTTGGAAACATGGCCTTTTGTTCTAAAGAGGTTGAAGATAAAATGCAGTACTTAGAAATAAATCTTGGAGACCTGAATTTCTTAAGGGAAACAAATTATTCTCTCTCATGCTTTCTTCCCCCGCTCATCCTGTTTCTGCTGGACTAAGGAGACAAATTAAATTGAGACTAGACCTCTAGAGTTGCGATGTAAGGAAATGAGAAGACCCTCTTTGATCCCAAATGCTTAATCAAGAAACGTTTTCTGGCAGCGCCAAATGGGATTTATTTGTCAAGTCCTAGACAGAGGCCAGCGGGGCCTGGAAGCAAACAAAAGGAGGAGGTACAGCACCACAAACTTGGATTCAATGTGTTCACTGTTAATCTTCTTTTGCCTACATAAAGCGAAGGTTATTAACCTGACTGCAAAAGGACCTACTGGGGAGTTAAGTGTCACGTGGAGGGGATTATTACATTTTGAAAAGAATTCGTGCTGCTGACTGTAACATAATAAATGTATTAGGTGCCTCTTTAGATCTTCCCTAAGTGGCAAAGAGGCATTGATCACCCTGTGTGATGGGGGCTGGGGTGCTTGTTTTTGATGTTTTAATACTGACTCAGAAATAAGAGCTTGGAGTTGTTAATGAAAGGAGAACTTGCATTTTATTATTACTCATTTTTCTGTCTTGAAGAGACCAAGAGGGAGTTGGTGCGTGGAGGGGTGAGAAGGAAATCATTAGCATCTTCAGCTTCGCACTGCAGATTAAGGCGGGGGAGTGAGGCTGGTGGTTTTTAAGCCTCTCGCGTATTTTCCAGGTTAACTCTTTAACTTGATCCCTCCATTTACTTTTTTTTTTTCCTACCAAAAGGCTTTCCACTCGTGGATTTAAAAGGTCTTAGAGTTGAGCAGAAATCAGAAGCTGATTTATTGCACAAGTATCCTTAGCAGGCGTTTTGGCCTATGCTGTATGAAAGTTATTCTAAAGTCAATCAATTTTTTTCCTTCCATTTTCCATCTGTAGAGATGTGAGTTCTCATACCTCTGCTCCACTTGCTTCTTGCTCATTTTGTAGCACTTCACAGCGTTCTCAGTGTAAGAACGATTTGCTGATTGTCACCAAATGAATGTCTGGCTCAGGAGGCTGGGAGGGCAACTGCAACGTTATTTCCTACTTATCATTTACCTCAGTCTTCATGTTTTGTTTCTTCTGTCATTCATCACATAACAGGTATGCTTTACTGTGGTTGTCAGGAGCAGAGGGCAGATTTGAACGAGGCCGTGCTGTGTCGAGGGAAGGAAAGTGGTAGATGCTGGGGGTGGGCATAGAGCGAGGGCTAGGGGGAGGCCTGTGAGGTGTTTGCAGATGTGTCTTTAGTGGAGACGCAGAGCAGAGATCCTTGCTGCTTATGAGCACTAAGGATCTCCCGACGTGTTGCAGCAGCAAGCGCCTCAGCCAGAGCATTCGAGGTAATTAGTCAGTCTGCCTGTGTTTCTCCTTCAGCCTCAATTAATTATGTGCTCTCTTTAACTTCTTGTCAAAACCATTCTGTAGCAGTGTTACACGATGTTAACCAGCTGCTACCTGCTGCTTCCATCGATACTTTATAAATACTGTACAAGGGACTTGAAAGGCCAGCCTCATGCTTGTGAGAGCAAACTCTGCTCCTGCTGCTCTTCTGCCTCCCTGAGCACTTGGTCTAAGGAAGGAACGACAAGATGCTGCCTATGCTGGTAGCAAATACAGCATTTACAGCAGGCAAATGCCTCAGTATGCTTCGAGGGGAAAGCTGCTGTTTCTGGTGTTTATCGACTGAAATACAAACACAGGTCAGCAGTGAGAAGTGCGGGTGGTTTCAGCAAGAAGAGCTGTACTGGAATACACGCAGCAGTGGCAGCTCCTTGGGCAAGGCTTACAGGGAAAGAAGGTTGTATCTTTTATTAGGCCTGTTGATACTGCTGAGGGAGGTGACCTTTTAAACATGCAAGTGTCGTTTCTCATGTCTGAAATAGAAGCATCAGCCTTCAAAACTAAATAAATACATGTCGAGAACACTTCTCTGAGTTTAGCAAAGTTATGTTAATGACTTCAACCATCTGTTAGAGAAAATGTAGTTGTGAAGCTGGGATGAGTTAGGGTATGTTGGTAGAGAAGAGGTAATAAAGTTGTTCGTCTCTCAAGGATGGCATCAAGTGGCCATTGTAAAAGTCTCTGGGGACCAAGTTTTAATTGCTTGCTTTTTAACAGCTAATTTTTAGAAGTAAGATTTAAAGAAAAAAGTTTTCTGGAGGGCCCAGAAGCAGTGCTGTACTGGCTCAGCACCCTCTTCGCATGGCAACTGTACCAGAGCCACTTCAGAGTGTGGAACCTTGCACTTAATGTGTAGTATATTTGTGACCAGTCTCCTAACCTTTTCAATTACTTTCCCTCTGAATTGCAAAGACATTAGACTTGTCTGAATGCTTCCTTATACCACACAGCTGTGCTAATGCAAGTTGTAATTTACCTTCAATACAGCATCTACTGCCAGGTAATCTCATGCGGGCCAGCAGAGGTACAGTCACAGGGAAAAGCAGCGTTCAGCAAAAAGTAACCATCTGCTTAGGCTGCCATGCTGCTTTTCTGGAGCTACCAGGTTGCACCTGAGAGCAAGTTCTTCATCTGGTCTAGTACCTGATCTAAAGGAGAGAGTACAAGTGTTTGAGACCACTTATAAAATATACAGGGAGTACTGTAAGTCTTGTGGTTATAAACATCTCTCCAAATGTCTAATTTTTTGGAGGCAGTGGAGATGAGATTTTACAGTCTGAAAGGAGTTAGGAGTTAGAAACCTATCAGGAGGGACGCATAGTGGAACCCAAAATGAATGAAGACCTGTGACTCCATGAAGAGTAACAGTGTCCTCAAATTGGCTGGGAGGAAGGTGGTACCCACTTCTGCTGCTCTGATTTCTAAGATTTAACAAGTCCCGCAGCTCTCAGAGATCTCTTAGGGGTTCTTGGAGAATCCAGCTCTATGAAGGGATGTGCAGTGTTGTGTTTTTTGGTTGGACAGTAGTGACAAATCAGGTACTTTGAGTATTTAAGGGCTATTAGAGTTTTGCTGTGCTGAGTTAAGACACCATTGCTATTCTGCAGAATGAAATTATTACTTGGTATGACCATCCACGAAAATGAAAGCAAATAATGACATTATTTCATTAAAGTATGGCTTCATTGACGTCAGATTTTGCTCAGACTTGGTGAGAGCAAATCAGACCACTTAGCCTTCAAGTTTACATCATCTTGCCTCCGTCACTCACTAATTGTTTACACCTTGGGGATCAGCAGAAACAGCTAAAAATATTAACTTATTGCAACTGATTGGTTAGAGAATACAATGCATGAAAGAAAATTCCTTTTCAACCCCTGGTGTATTTACTTCTGTGTCTTCATGATGAATCGTAAATGTGCTTGTGATAGCTACATGAATAATTTGTAGCGATTGTAAAATATAATTTTCTATTCAAGTTATTCTGTTGACAAATTGTCTACAAATAGCTTATTGACTTCTCAATTGCATGCGTTATTTGAAATTATTCAGAGATTGTTTCTTGTTTGGCTGGTTGTTTACAAGCAACTACTTTTTAGTATTCAGTATTCAAGTGTTCAGCTTCCAGCTGCAGAATTCAGTTTGGATTTTGACATAGAGGTCACACAATACTATTTCTTCTCCTTGACTAAATGCATATAATCCATAGGACCCAGCTTCTTGCAGAATTATTTGCATTGAATGACAAAATTCTTATTCTGCAGCCTGTTTTCAACACTTGTTTAAAAAGAATTGTTTCACTTTCCACCGATCATCTTGTTTAGAAGGGTATTTATGGAAATACTCATACACAGTGGATATTGCCACAGATGAACAAATTTGCTGTAAAGCTTCAGCTGTTCACTCATCTGCATTGCTATGAATTTAACAGTTCGGCCATCCTCTTACTCTGATATTAATTTCATCATACTTGTTTTTCCTGTATGTGAAAAAAAACAACTATATGAACAAGGTCTGTGAACATAGACATAAATAGGTGAACAAGGTCCACCTATGTATTGTTAACAGTTGTAAGCATTTCCTGTGGAAACTGCCTATAGTGAGCTGCATCGTCAGTGCTGGCTGTGTTGTTCCAGCTGGTTTTAAAAAACTTTTCTTCTCCTGTGTCCTTAGAACCCATCAGTTCTGTTTAAAGCTGCAGTTCTGTGAATATAAAACCAATAAGTACGTATACTCCCGCACTGTAACTGGACAAGGCAGAGCCATTCATGGAGCAGTAGCCTCGCGCACTCCTAGCTTTGTCCCCGGGCTGCTGCCTCTCTGCCCCTTCCTCCTTTTATTTTCCCCGCCTACCCCCCTCTCCAGGGAGAGAGGATCAAAGATCGCCTGTTTGGAGATGTTTCAGCCCAAGGACTGTGCTGCAAAGCTGTGCAGAAAGACGTGTTTGAAATTCTTTTACACGTTTCTAAAGCAGCAGCGAGAAACGTGCACTCTTGCTGCTCAGATATAAGGGAAAATTGCCCTTGAAGAATGAAAATGTTCAAAATATAAAATTTTCTTTCTGTTTCCTATTACATTTTTGGATCATTTTGAAAATGTCTCTCTTTCTTTGCATATTCAAATGACCACAATGTGAGGCAGTATGTATCTGCCCTCTTTGTATTACGTTTGATGTATTTTCCTACACCTTTCTTTGGTCCCTGGAGCTTAGGGTTGTATTTATTGCAAGTGAATGTTTAGTGTCTGCCTAGAAGAGCTCCTTGCCTGGCTTGAATTTTCTGGTTGCAGGACTCTGGAAATAGCCATACAGTGAGAGGGGATGCTGTTGGATCTTGTGTCTCCTTTTAGTGAGGGTTTTCTTATTGTGTGGGTTGATGGTTGCTTTGGCAGAATAGAGCTTGGTGAGGAGATGACACCATTTTATTTTTTGTGACTTGGGAGAGATGTTCAATGCTTTGCCCAAATGGACTGAGGCTGCATAAGTGTTGAGAAACCTCTCAAAGGCTGAAACCAGTCATTACCTCTCCAGATAAACAAGGGAGATTTCACAGCCTCTGAGGGCTTCACCCTTTCTCCCAGTTGCTGGGCTCACTCCTCATGTGCCAGAAGACATCACGCAGCTGCTGGAAATTTTTTAGTCCTAGTCCTGGCTTGAGCTGTCTTCAGGCTGCTGCATCTTGCTGACTGGTAGCCAGATGACTGAAGTAATCATGGGCTGTAAACAGCAGGTGAACCAAAAAGGAACAAAGGTTTCCTCTCAGAGGAGCTCTCCTCAGCTTACTGCAGCTAGAAACTGCTTTCTGAAAGCCTCTAAACACCTCCATCCTAAACACAGTATGGCTGTAGGAAGCGGAAGCAGTTCTCTTAGCAGCTCAGCCATAACAGTGCTGGGAGCCATATTTTATTCTACAAAGTCCTAACGAATAATTCAGCAGAGGGGTTTTGTGCAGTTGATGCTTTTGTCATGGAGTGGTTTTCAGAGTGCAGTCCCTGCCTCATTAGCTTGCATGCTGCCTGCTGAAGACCCTTATGGAACTGTGCACTCAGAAGCTAAGTGCTTGTAAAAGCTCCTGTGGTTGATTGTAAGGCCAACGGGCTCATTTGCTTCACGCTTTTTCTTAGTCTTTTACAACTAGTGTCGGTCTCTTTATTTTTTTCTCCGTCTGTCTATGTCAGTGTTTCTAGTCTGGTGCAAAATGCTGAAGTACAGAAGTGCCACTTACTGAGATGTTGAAAAAAGCTGAAGTTGAAATAAATAAATAAATAAATAAATAAAAAAAAAAAAAAACCAAACCAAAACAAAAAAAGGATAGATGGAAAGGTCAGGCAAAGGTGAGTCTATGTGCATTTTCAAGAAGTACCTTAGCAAGGAGCTCAATAATAGAAAAACACATTACAAGTCCTGGCTGGGAGGAATAGCCCTTGCAGTAACCTAAGAGTACTTGTAGTCTTGTTGTCAGGAGCAGAGCTTGGAATCAGAAGCTCTCTGTATTGCACAGGCTGATACAAAGCTGCATTTTGGCTTCCTTACTTCACCAGGCTCTAAGAACAATACAGACCATAAAACCCTTTATTTTGGAAACCTTTTTAAGATTGTGGGATAAACTGGCAAGGCAGAAGTCCCACCTTTGCAGTGATGTCTTAATCTCAGGCACTCCCAAAACTTTTTAGGCTCCATCCTTTCAGAGGGCCAGGTTTTTAGGAACTGAGTGTTCCTTGTCTGAAGATCCTCGGGTAGACATTTGAGACATTTTTATAGATGCTTGAGACATTTTTACAGATGGAGTTCCCCAAGCCCTAACTGCTTCCATAGCTCCGTCTTTCTGAGTGAAGCTTTCCCACATCCAATGCATCCATCTCTTTGGGGTCTGGTCATGCTCCTGTTGCAGACACAAGGACGTTTGTCGTTGTTCCCAGTGGAGCTGTATTTTGCTTTGTCCTTCCTCTTGTGTTCAGCAGGCCAGAAATGCTCCTTCGCTAACTGCCTAACAGACCCCTCCAAGAAGAGTATTCTCTGACAGCTTAGTGCTGGTGCGCTGTGTGAACCAAAGAGCAATCTTTCTGCAGCTTTCAGAGGAGTGGCTTCCTATTTCTCAAGTTTTTGGAGATCCTTTGGGAGCTGGTTTTATTCAGTACTGTTGCAAAACCTGAAGAGTGTTTTGTTCCTCCTGTGCCCTGTAATAACAATAGTCCCTAAGCTAGGCTGCCTGCCCAGCTCCATGCTCATGACTTCATTATGCATCCTGATTTTGATTACTGGTTGCTTAAAGCTCTTGAATGAGAGGGTGGAAGAGAAGAACAGTGGGATGGACTGGGGGAAAAAGAAGGTGTTGAAAAACACTTGCAGATAGGGAATGTGCTCTAGAAGTGAAAGCTGGTAAGAGTCCTCAAGAGCACCATCATGAGAAAACACCAGCCAGAAATAAAGAACCACCTTCTTCCTGCTTGGTCCTTTCTGATGCACTCTTATTTTGCCATGCAGTACAAAATGGCTTTAAGGTGCTTGTACAGCTTAGCTGTGGAAAAAACTACCTCGTCTCTGTACTTTTACCATGTGTTAGAATTGCTAATACTAGTAGTTTTTTGAAAAGTTTTGACTGTTTTTACATTGCGTTCCTGAAAAAGTCTATTAGATCTGCTCTGGTGATGAGAAATTTTCCCTTTCTTTTGGGATCAGAGAGTAAAAAGAAAAATAAGTCTCTTAAAACATAATTTTCTATTTGTATTTTCTGAGAGAAGAAGAAAAGAATGGATGTATCCCTTTGCCCCCCGTTATCACGGAGATTTTCCTTTGCTGCTGCTTGTCCCACTGACCCTTGGTATTCTCCATTCCTTGCAGTGGCTTTGTGCTGAATAGGTGCCTTCCTCTCATGCAGGCAGATTAAGCCCTTGTTAGGCCTTTAAGATTTATACTGTTAAGAATATTTACATTCTGGCATTTGATTCTTGGCTCTTGAAAACCCCAGAGGTAGTTCTTTAGGGCCCAACTCTTCACTGACTGCAGTTTCCTCCCATTGACAAGCCTATTCCTCAGTGATAGTGTGATTTCTGACCAGGGCAGTTGAATGATACTTCCGTGTGTGCTAAGTGTCTTCACTGGCTTGCGTGTTCCTCATAACACAAAGTAAACTTCTATTGTGGTTTATTTGGATGAACATGTAGGCAGAGCCACCTGAAGTGCTGTGAAGAAGGCAGTGTAGGACAGCAGAAAGCTGGGTGCTATGTGATGGTCATGTTGGGGAGCAGGCCCGGCCTATTTGGTGGGGAAGGAGCACAATATGAGTGTAGAGGAAGGTTTCCTCTGTGCCTTGAAAAATCATCTTCCTTTTCTTTTTATGCTTGTCAGTCTGATTTCATGATCACAAGATTCGTCAGCATGAAGGGTTGAAAGCTGCAAGACCTGTGCTAGATGCCCAGACATGATTAAAATGCCAAAATATGATATGATGGCTTTGTTACTGTGGTCAGAAGGATTTAGACTGAGTTGCAGGCATTGGAATGGAATTTCACAAGCTTTTACTCTTCATTTCAAGAGGATAACAGAACTGCATTACATATCCTTTTCCATAGCTGCCCATGGCTTTCTCTGTGGCCTTTACCATTTGATTATTGGGTTTTGTGTGCTTTTTCCTCTTGAAATACTATTGCTAAGTCCTTTAAAATTAGTGTGTCTTTGAAGAAAAACAATCAGGTCTTAAGAGGCATTTTTGGGGGGCGATGGGAATCTGGAGTTTGTTTAAAGAAAGGGGATCTGGAGAAGATAAAGCAGAGAACTCAGCTATGCAGAACTGCTGATGCATTCCAAAAGATAATTGAAGAGCTATACAGCTCTACAGAGTGCTCTGTTCTATATTATTATTTTTTCACTCAGAAATCTTTTGAAGCACCAGAATCACACACACCTATATTATATATAAACCTGTGGGAAACAGCGGCCCGTGTCTCTCTCTTGGAGCGAACAAATGACACTAATTCCCTCAGCAGAAATCCAAGCCTTTCCAAATGAACATCTTCACCGCCACATGCTTGAACTGCTTGTAGCAGACATACACAGGGTATGGTGTCTTGAGCGCCTGTTTTCTTTCCACCCTTGGATGCTTTCATAATTCTGGGAACATCCTGCTCAGAGGTGTCAGCATGTCTGCTCAGGTGGATCTGAGGGGAGAGGTATGAGAGACAGATGAGAGCCTTAGAAAAATACTGATATAAAACAGCTGGATTACCAGAGCTAATGGAGTTACAGACCCGAGTGTGACAGCACAAGTGCTGTGCTGCAGTATCCCAAAGAGCAGCCAGCCCTCTAGTAAAACGAGGATGATGCAGCGGTGATGGCTAACCTGAAATAACAGTTCAGACTGACAGAAAGCCTTATTTCAGTAACCTCACAAATAAGCTAAATGTTTATATACTACAAATGCTTCAAATCCTTATTAAAAGAAGTAAAAAGAATAGAAATGCAAATGCTTTTGTTAGGAACCCAGCTTCCTTCCAGTAGGTAATTCAATCCTATTGCTCAGGAAGTGCCATTGGTTTCTTTTTACATTAGGTTTAGGGCACAGAGGGCATTTGGATTAATGAGAGGCAGAAATGGTGGAAAACACTCTGTTATCCATACCCTTTGGTAAGCCTGGGTAATTAGTGAAACCTTTGCAAGCAGTAGCTTTCATTTCAGTGTAATTGCAAAATAATTATCTCATCTGGTAGGGGTATCATTGTGTTGATTAATGACATACAGGTAATATACAAAGCACCTGCTTCAGAAGTATATGAGCTAGCGTGGTTCTGTCTGAGTTGGTCAGCTGAATACCCCACAGCTAGGTGTATTATATGTGAAGCAGCACAAAGCAGTATTTGCTGTTCATTTTAAGGGGAGGGAACTGCCCCTTTGGGGCAGTTTTTGGGCGCTGCTGAGAATTTTTTGTCCTTATTTGTTTCAGAATCCATAAACTTACCCACTGGAAATGAGAATCAAGTCGGTAGGTTGTGGACCTTGTTTTTTAGGGATGAACTTTAGAATCTGTAACAAAACAAACAAACAAACAAAAAAACCCCAATAAGAACAACAACAAAAAACTTTCAGAGAAAGATGTGAGAACAGGAAAGGAAGAAACAGTGATATCCATACTAAAGATTGAAGATGTTCCCTTCACAGTTCTGCCACTGGTTTCCTGCAGCACTTCTTTGGATTTCTGCTTGCCATCTGCAGTGTGGGAAATGTTAATATTTCCTGCTTTTTGTCTTTTTAGGCGGCAAGCTCTTCGGGCAGAGCCTCCTGGGACACTTGTGTCACCAATGTCACTTGAAGGCAGGAAGGTGTCTGGAGGCACACTTTTGGAAAGAGGGCCAGTCATTTCCTTTTTTTTCTTCCCCCCTTTTTAAATTTTTTTTCTCTTTTTCTAAAGGAACTCCTCCACCTTAATAACCAGGGAAGTTAATGCATTTCTGAAGTTTAACTGTTAGTAGCTTGGTGTGAGTGTCAGTGGGCTCCATGGGTTTCTCCTGGCAGTCATCCCCTGTTGCAGTGGTACTGCAAATGTATCACTGTTTGCTGTTCTTCTCTGTTGGTGCAGTTCAGCAGGACAAGCTGAGCTCCAGAGCTGCATCTGCTGCTCTGGGAACACC
Organism: Pavo muticus; assembly: GCA_016647715.1. Taxonomy (NCBI): domain Eukaryota; kingdom Metazoa; phylum Chordata; class Aves; order Galliformes; family Phasianidae; genus Pavo; species Pavo muticus. The sequence continues at coordinate 4,915,128 of JACDJE010000021.1, read as the reverse complement.
AAGACTTGCATCTGATCTGGAATGCCAATGAGCCCATATAAAGCTGTTAATGTCTGCGTGAGGTTTTTTAGTCCTCATTACCAACCTAATAGAAAGATAATTCCTCGGTTGCTGTTCTAACCTGTGGGATTTTACCCACTTAATTAATTTTCTTTCTTGCTAAGAAAGATCTTGTTTTAATGCAAAAGGAGCTGTGCTCAACTTGCTTTTGAGGGACTTCTCATATCTCTGTTGAAGACAGTGAGGCCCAAAGACCCGCTCCCTTCTCCTACCACCTCTCTGCACTGAAGTGCAAGCTTGTGCCATGACCCAAGGATGACAAACTGCTCTCCCAATGCCTTCTGGGAGTTCAAAATGCCAGCCTACGGCACCTCCCCAACCTGTCAGTGTGTCAGCAAGCTGTCTTTGTAAATAAATACAGATATCAAACAATAAATAAACAGATGCCTTTTTAACATACACTGTTTCAGGCTGTAATATTCCTTTCTGCTGCAGCTCATCTCAGCATCTGTCAAGTCACTGCTACCTCCACAGCTCCCTTTCAGTCATATTTAATGCACAAAGATTTGTGTTGTGGTAGGTATAAAATAGGATGAGGAGCTGGCTTGTTTTACCTCTGTTTTGGTGTTACTTGCAATTTATAAAATGTGAAGCATGAATGCTTCTATGTTTCTTCCCATCTCTGTGTCAGGAGATAGTGCAAACTCTTGTTCCTTATGCTTGATCAAGTGGCTTTCTGCAAAGATGTGTATGATTACAGAAGTATACAGGGATGAAAAAAAAGTCATTTGCAAAACATATCACCATCAGAGCCCTAAAGTGAACAAACACTGAAGTGGGGGAAGAAGCTATGATCAGGGTTGGATGGAAAAAAAACAAAACCCAATTCATTCCATTTGACCCCTTATGTCCCAACAGATTGAAGAGGCAGGGCCCAAAGCCCCAGGGGTGCACCTTAGTGCAGTGCTGTGGGAGGGATGGCCACCGGCTGCTGGGCTGGGTCAGGCTCTTATTTCTGCTAGTAGCCAGCAGGGGTTAGAGAGAATGTAAGAGCAGGGCAGTTAATCAGGAAAAATGCCATGTTAAGTTTCTGTTTATTTTTGTTTTCATATTAAAAATGTATTGAGCCCAGATGACCCATAATCTATGGGGTTAACTCCTCTTTTGAGAATTCACCTAAGTGGTTAAAAGAAGCTTTGGATCCCATGATGCTGCAGTCCCTTTCCCTGTCCCTCTCCACTTCTCACATATGCTGTTGGTTTTGCTGAAGGGAGATGCAAAGGAATCACACTAATTAACAAAAATCAGACTGTTTATGCAGGTGGCAAGTCCTGAAGACAGCTCTGTCAGGTTTTTCTAAGGTCTGCTGAGAGAAGGGAGAATATTCCCTCTGCCTGAGATGCTCTAAATTGGATTAGATAGGAACATAGCCGTGCGGAGAGGGAAAGCACGATCCTCCACTGGAGCACAGAATTTAGGCGACCCACAGTATCTCCTGTTTCCTAACGTTCCTTGAAGAGTGATGATTGAAATCTCTCATCTGAGCATGTATGCACACAAGACAAAATGCAATGTAAGTGGCCCTAAATGTATTAGAGCTCTCTGCTCCTGATCACAGTGGTACATCAGCTGGAATAGTAATAGGGAATGAATAAGTTTTGCCTACAAGGGCAGCATGGTTCTCCCCATAATAGAAGGGGAAAATTGGTGCTAAAAATGCCTTTGAATGACATTTCTGTTGTCTCTTAGTAGCTTGTGCACCTGCCTGTGACACTTTGTATCTAATGGTTTCAGAGCACGTTACAAACCTGAATAAATAAATATTTTCTTTTTTCCCCGACTTCCTCTGAAAGCTGGGAGGTACTGTCCAGTAACACGTCTGAAAGGGCTCGGGCTGAGTTCAGCAGGGTAGGGTTCTGTTGGGCAGCTGCCACTTTGTCCTGTGCCACTTTCTACACGCAAGCACTTGCACCTCTCAAACACTTTCTTTTCCCCTTTTAAGAAGCCAGGATGTGGTCTGTGTGCGTGTGTTTGAAATGCTGCTTTGTGCAGAGCAGGGAACAGGCTTATAAACAAACACCGACAGCAGGATGAAGCACAGCTGAAGAAGTGTGAGCCCACTAGGGATGTGGGCAAGAATGACCGCACAAGTACTGGTTCAACGTTCCCCTGCTCAGACCACATATAAAATGAGCACCTGTGGTGTGGAGTTTTGGCTGCTACCCTGCCTCAGTGTCCTTCAGGGCTGTGGGGAGTGCTTGCAGAAAGGACCATGCCTCCAGCTTGTCGCCTTCACCCTGGGAGAGCTGTTGAGCACTGTGATGCAGTGGAGCAGCCAGTGCTCCAGGTGGGCACATGCACAGCTGCCATTGGCTTTGGGATGCTGGAGGGACTGGCTGTGGCAGAGGATTTTTGTTTTGAAAGAGAGCAAAGCAGTGAGTTAAGCAGGGATGGAGAGGAGAGGAGCAATGCTATGAAATGGGTTTGCATGGCGCCAGCTCAACGTCTGAATTGGAGCTGTCAGGGAGAATGAGATGCAGGCTCAGTGCTGTTCTCTGGAGAGAAGCACTTACAGAGAAATTGCTCTGTTAAGCACTGGCTCCACCTCTGCCCCAGGTCTGGCTGACTTCTGCAAGGGGAAGGCTGACAAGGGCAGCCGTCAGCCATCCTCCCTTTCCATTGGCCTTTCTTTCCTTTCTCCAGGCTCTGATTTACCTTCTCTTTCTTGCTCACTGCTATCACCACCTGAGCATCTCCCACCAAACCCTTCTCCTCCTGGCTACATTGGTATCTTTACCCCTACTCCTGGCCTCTCTGCTCCATCACCTTGCCCTCTTTTTCATTCTCCTCTTGTTCTCTGGTCAAAGCCCTTCTCAATCCTGTCTAAGTGGAATGAAAAATAAGATTTGTCTTCCCAGAGTTATCAGGGTTTTTGCCAAATGATTCCCCTCACTGCATTCAGGTGTGCAGAAAAGAGTTGATCTTTACCTGAATAGAAGGAAGTGACTGAGACAAGGTCACAATCCTCCTTGGGCACAATATCAAGGTATATGTCTTATGTGTGTCACTGCTGTTTCCGACAGGTTGAGCAGCCTGGATCGCTGCACTGGGGACCTGAAGCAAGGAGACTGACTGATGTGTGTTTAGCACGGCTCAACTTGTTGCGGTGACCAAGCACTTCTCCGGAGGCCTTTCCCTCCGAGCAGCACGCAGGTAAGAGGCAGGACTGCTGCTGCTCCGACTCTGCTGCTGCTGAGCTCTGCCCTGGCTGGGGCTTGCTGCAGTGGGCTGAGCAGAGGATTTTTCCATTCATTTGGCATTGTCACCTCTGCCTGACATAACTGTAGAGGTGAAACTTTACATTGTGTTTACAGAGCAGGAAATGCTTTCCATCAAAAACGTACTTCAAGAGGAGCAAGACTGCTTGTATGGATAAGATAAATATAGGTTAAAAGTGTGGGAGGAGTATAAAAAAGAAATATAAAAAAGAAAAATCTTACATATGTGTAAGCTATTAATAAAGCAAAACTTAGACCTTTTGTTCTAAAATAACTTTATATTGAACATTATCTTAATATAAACAGAAAGCTTTTTAAGAAAAGGAAGAAAGAAATGTATGTGGGGAAAAGGGGTTAAGTAAGAAATGAATTGAATTGTTTACTTTTTGACCAGGGAAGATGTTTCAGGTCAACCAAAAGTGAAAAGAAAAACCAAACAGAAAAGCCCTGTAGTTCTCATTGCGATGACTCGTGGAAACTAGATCTAGAAAAGATGAGACTCTTTAGTCCAAACCCTTAATCCCCTACTACTATGAAACATTGTTCCCAGCAGTGCCTACCAGTCCTGTTTTAAATGATGGGATTTTCCCTTGTCCCTTTGGGATACTGTTCCACAGTCTAATAGAATTAATCTGCTTACTTCTCTTTCAACCTCTGACCACTGCAGATGCAATTAGTAGTAGGCGATGGGAGGATTCTGTTTCCTATGCTGTATTATGAAAGCTTAGGGCTGTATTGTGTTAAACCAGACATTGGTAGCAAGCATGCGTGCAAGAGTGTGGCTTATCTGTCAGTACTCATTACAGCCCCATAAACGTCTTTGAACTAGAATTCTCAGACTCATAGGAGCTTTTCTACAGTCGTAATTCAGGATCTGATAAGGCATGGACTAATGTATTTGAATGCCTGTGAGAAAAAACAGTATGATTGGAAACTAAAATTAAATGCAGTCATATGCTGCTTGTGCTGGAGACTCTCTGATGCGCTTTAAGTCTCTATTTCTGGAGTGTTCTCCGGCCTTGCTTTTGATTTCTCTCCTGAATGAACTGGTAGGATCTATATGGATTTTTTTTTTTTTTTTTTTTTTTTTTGATGTGTCAGTGGTGATGGAGGAACCAGTGCACCTTTTCAGCTGTGAATTTTAGGGCTTGAATAAAAACTGTGGGCTGATGCTAACGGGAAGTCTCTAGTCAAATAACCAGTTGAATATAAAGCCAAATAAATTGGGGATGAAAATTATAGCTGGTTTTATTTAGTCTATGTTTCCACTCATCACAAAGCTGAGCTTCCTTCTGCGATATTTCACCCATTTTGCTCCTTAAATTTGGAAGTGTTCTAGCAGCAAGAACTGTCACTCAGCTTCTCAAGCACACAGGGAGGCTCCAGCACCAGCTGATCTGTACAGACTGATGCTTGGATTCATCCACTCCAAAAGTGAATTAAACCACACGATAAAGCTGGAAGCTATTGCAGCGTAGTTGCTGGTGCGTGTCTGACTAAGACTGCAATGTGAAGCAGGGCCAGGGGTCGTGAAGAGATGGGCCAGCATTCCACATGGGCTTTATCCAGTGGTATTAAGGGGGAAGTTACAATCGTGTTCCTCCTCCCTTCCCGTAAATCCCTGACTCTAATGTGCCGTAGCTTTTCTGGATTATTTCTTCAAATAGAAAGCCTCAGTATAAGCATATCCACTGGTCCTGCGTTTCATTATTGAGATAAGTTAATCAAGCCTATTAAAATTTGACTAGTTTGCCTGTATTTATCAGATCAGAATTTTTTAAACTGAAGATTGAGTTACAAAGCTTTGATGTGTTCTGTGAGTCCAGTGCTAATTTGCCCATTATTTTTAATCGGTTAAAATTCTTTTCAGGCTTGGTGCTTGGCTGCTTCATGTGGTTTTGTAACATGCTTTAAAGGATGGGAAGGTGGTGACTCAAGCAGGGTGTAATGATCCATAACTGCATATGTTCCCTGCCTCACCTTTGCCAGGTGAGCTTCATTCCTGTGGAAGTGTCAGTAAACCCAAGGCAAAAAGCTACTGTTTCTCCTTCACTCTTCCCTTTTTCTGTTGCTTGCAAGTTTATCTCGCTGCTCGCTTTTTAAAAGCACTGCATTAGCTGGGGGGCTGTGAAGTAAAAAGCATTCTTTAAATACAGATGCTGGTGATAGTCCTTTCAAAAGCTGCATTTCTCAAGCTGCGAGCTATTGACCCCTTTCAGTGCAGTCACAAAGAAATCCAAGAGGAAATGGAGGGTGAGGACAAGCAGGGGATATATTTATATATATATAATTCCCCCCCCCCCCCAGGTCATCTTCTTACTCCACCTCCTGCCAGACTGGCTATTGTGTGAGACCCACATAGGATACCAGTCACCATATAAGGAGAATTGCATCATGCTGCATTCTTTCTAAAAATTGATTTTTACAGTTGCCTTATATTTTTTTTTTCTTGGTGAAAGTTTTCTTGCTATTGTGGAAGATCTGGCCTAAAGGAAAGCAGTAGACTCCAGAACCGTGTGTACAGTCAAGGTCTATGCAAAACTCATGGGATCTGGGGATCATCTTCTTGCTATCTTCGTGGTATCAGTAGCTGGGAGACAGTCTTCAACACAGCTCCCTGTGGCTGCCAGCACTTCTGACTCCCTGGGGATGCCCTATAAAAATCAGCTGACTTTCCTTTAAGAATCTATTGATTCATCCTGTAACAATCTGCCTATTTTCCTATAAGAACCTGTTAAAAATCTGTTTAGCAGTAATCTTGCAAACTTCTTAAAAAACAAAAGCAAACAAACAAAACAACAAGGAGCAGACAGAAAGAATACTCCCTCTTAGAAACAGCAGCATTTTGGGTTTCATTTGCCACAGTAATGTCCTGGAGTGGGTTTGCAACAGGGGAGAAGAAGGAAAATACTTTCTATTAATGTTTTCTTTTGCAGAAAATTAATTGTTTGATATTATTAAGAACTGTGTATGCATTGGAAATCAACCTTTTTTTTTCCTTTCTGAAATGTTGAGACAACACTTAAACTGCCATTTTCTGAAAATTACATGTGGACTTTTTGAAAGATTTGTTTTTTAGAAGGCCTAGAAATTGGGGCTGCATTGACCAAAGGAAGGAGATGGCATATTTGGGAGGTTGTTATTTTCTGTGAGTTCTCATCAGACTGTGAGTTGAATTGCTCGGAAAAGCTGCGCTACTCTCATACTTCTGCAAAATAAGTCTCCCAGATAACCTTCTGTTGTGAAAAATTGCCCTTGTACTAAAGGTATAATTGTGAGAGCTTCCTGAGATGTTTGAGTTTTCATCAATACAGAAGGGGAATGCCCTCATATAAAAACATGTGAAAACTTTCTTCACAAAATATAATTTGGTACCTCCTAAATACTGCCCATCGTGATATCAAAATGAGGTATCATTGACAGTGAATGGTATGCTCAGTTCTCAAATTACCATTGAATTGGCTCATGATTTTTGGCGCTTACATGGTTGTCATTGGCCATTTGAGTTGACATGGTACAAATGCTCCTCACTGATGCAAACTCAACCATATCGTGGGCAAGGTGCTTTGCCAAAAGATGATGGGGTTTGCTCATGTGCCAGGGCAGGGAGGCAGAGCTGCCTTCCAGCTCCGTGCTGAGCCTTGGAATGATGGTGTCAGCATTGCGCAAAGCGAGAGGGGCTCTACGTCTCTTAGGCTGAGACCTCCAGAAGGATGTGTGCTTTTGATTTGTGAAATAAGTGAAGCTGGGGACATAGTTTTAGAGCTGTTAGAATTATTTTCCGTCTGCAGAGATTTCTCAGGGAGCAGATACGTAAGAGGGGTGTACATGCACATATTTGAAGCTTTCTTTTCTTCAGCTTTTGAATAAGAGCTGGGATCAGTAAAAAGTGCTAACTATTAAAATCAGGAGTATGGATAGTATTATCTTGTCAGAGATGCGCTGGGTTTTGACAGTTGTTCATACACTTCCTAGCCCTGCTCCTCGCATTCTGACAGGCGGAAGCAGCTTGTTTCCTGTCTGCCTTTCTTTCTCATTTCTACAGGGATGGTAAGAGGTTGGACTTGGTGATCTTAGAGGTATTTTCCAACTTAAACGATTCTATGAATTTGTGAAGAGAGCTGGTAAGTTTTCTATTGTAGAAAGTTGAGATTGAAGTATTTTATTTTGTGCAGAAACTGGCTTTGTGAAACTTTGCATTCATTTTCAGAGAAACCTGAAGATGAAAATGGTTGGGTTTTTTTTTTTTTTTTTTTGAGGNTCTGGCTGTTAGGGGACTTGTTGTAAGTAATGGTCATTTGTGTTTCATAATTATCTTGAATAAACACAATTAGTTCCACATTCTGCTGTTTTCTTCCTAAGGCATCTGTAAACATTCTGTACCATTCTAGCAAATAGCTTTTGGCAATCATAAAAAAAAAAAAAAAAAAAAAAAAAAAAAGCAAAATAACTGACTTTTAAACTTGCAGAACATGAAAAACTTGAGCACACTTATGCTGGACAATTGGATGGTTCTCAGTAGCACGTGGCAGGAGCAGAAAGGTATAGACAAAATGCAGGCGTTGTGTGGCTAATGATGTGGTGGGATACAGTGGGAGTGCTTTGCCTGTATTTTAGCTTTAGTGCCCAGACTATGGAGGTCTTGAGCCGAAATGAGCCCTGTCTGCAGCTATTTCTTTCCTGAAAAAGCAGAGCACAGCACTTCTAGGAGAGGACCAACCCCCCAGTAGCACATACAAAAATAAATATGTTCCACAGTAGTTATGTTTAAGCAACATAAACTTCCTTTTTTTAAATTATTTATGAAAGGTTTATTTTCACATCCTCCAACACTCACTAGGTGTTAATTTTCAGACTCGCTGTAGCATTGGCTTGAAATGTCAAAATACCTAAGAGCTGTAATGGGCTCAGTCCTTCCTTGCTGTATGGCATGAAGCAGCCACTGAGCACAGGAGGGTAGGAGGAAGGTTCTGCTGGGAACTGCCTGTGCTGTAATTGTCATCTTGTGCCACTTCTGGCACCTTTCCTTGGCAACTGTTGATGACAGGATATTGCAGTTTGTGACTATCTGACCCCACTCATTTTCCCATGTTCTGCAGCAGGGCAAGTTATGGGGTTTGGGCATTCCTGCTGACTATCCAGGTACACGTGGTGATCTACAAATGACATATTTTGGGGCAGAATTTGTCACTGAGTCTTCAAACTGACCCGTGCCAGTTATAACCTTTGTGACTGCAAAGTACATTTCAAGGAATCTAAAAATAATATTCTCAATTTAAAACTATTTCTCCAGTAAGTATTTAATCAACAAGAAGACAGAGAATCTCTTCTTCCTTTTTTTCCCATGCTTAAGTATTCAGCTTTCAGGATGGAGCTAAAAGTTTATCACGAGCTATTGGCCTGTTAGCTGAGTTGGCTTTAGTGTATGGATTATGTTACTGGAAAGTGGAATCCCTTGCCAGAACCACTTTTGCTGATCCATTTCCCTTTCCATGCCCTGATTTTGCGTGTTATCTGGTAGCTGCACTAAGGCCAAACTCTTACTGCACTGATGAGAGCCAGGAGTTGGCATTCTGCTTGTCTATCTCCTTCTGCCAAAAGCCAGTAGGAAAAAGAGAGTGTACATTTTTACTGTTTGCATGAGTACGGTTTATGGTCATTTGAAACACCTGAAGATCAGCACATCAAAGCTCTAATTCTCCTAGTGGCTTAGCATGACTCCAGTATGAATAACATTCAGTACATTCAGATCTGGTTGGAAATGAGTCACTTGCAAAACTCATATCTAAACCAGAATTCAGATGTTTCAGGCTAGCGGTATAAATCCCTATGGATACTCAACAGTCTTGAGTATTGGGTGTACAAAACTGAAAAAGCTGCTTTAGTCCACTGCTTAAGGTCTTAGTCGTTTACTGTGTGCTTTTTCTATTGATCGAGAGTAATGGAAATTGATTAGAAGTGTGGCAGTCTGTTTCTTTGGAGAATAGAAAATCAGCTGTGTGTATCAAATCTGTGAATCACACCTCTGTACTAGATTGTTTTTATGAAAGAAGGAAATTATGCAACTTTTTTTCCAAAATCTTCATGGAGACTGTAAATCTTTGTGAAATCAAGTTGAAATTAAGCAAATTGTTTCAGTCAGTGAAAGGGTTATATATATATAAGTTTGTAAACATCAAGATATTTAATTCCAGATTTTCTTTAAGGAACATGATTTTGTTTTAGAAATGTCCAAATTTTTTATAAAAAGAGTTGAGTTTTATTTTAAAAAGTTAGGGGATATTTTTAAAGAAAAAGGTTTCATCTCAGGTTGAAGAAAACTGGGCAGTTGGGAGAAGAAACATCTTTGTATTGTTTTGTTTCAGAAAAAAAAATTCTTCCAGTTCAAACTGAAGCACTTTTTCCCCTCCCTTCTCTTTTTTTTGGTTTTATTTTTTGTTTCGTGGTTTTGTCACTAAAGCTACAAACTCTATTGATCATCTTGACATATTGCTTCTGACGCTACTGGCACAGTCTCTTTTTCTTGGTGGTTTNTTTTTTTTGATGTGTCAGTGGTGATGGAGGAACCAGTGCACCTTTTCAGCTGTGAATTTTAGGGCTTGAATAAAAACTGTGGGCTGATGCTAACGGGAAGTCTCTAGTCAAATAACCAGTTGAATATAAAGCCAAATAAATTGGGGATGAAAATTATAGCTGGTTTTATTTAGTCTATGTTTCCACTCATCACAAAGCTGAGCTTCCTTCTGCGATATTTCACCCATTTTGCTCCTTAAATTTGGAAGTGTTCTAGCAGCAAGAACTGTCACTCAGCTTCTCAAGCACACAGGGAGGCTCCAGCACCAGCTGATCTGTACAGACTGATGCTTGGATTCATCCACTCCAAAAGTGAATTAAACCACACGATAAAGCTGGAAGCTATTGCAGCGTAGTTGCTGGTGCGTGTCTGACTAAGACTGCAATGTGAAGCAGGGCCAGGGGTCGTGAAGAGATGGGCCAGCATTCCACATGGGCTTTATCCAGTGGTATTAAGGGGGAAGTTACAATCGTGTTCCTCCTCCCTTCCCGTAAATCCCTGACTCTAATGTGCCGTAGCTTTTCTGGATTATTTCTTCAAATAGAAAGCCTCAGTATAAGCATATCCACTGGTCCTGCGTTTCATTATTGAGATAAGTTAATCAAGCCTATTAAAATTTGACTAGTTTGCCTGTATTTATCAGATCAGAATTTTTTAAACTGAAGATTGAGTTACAAAGCTTTGATGTGTTCTGTGAGTCCAGTGCTAATTTGCCCATTATTTTTAATCGGTTAAAATTCTTTTCAGGCTTGGTGCTTGGCTGCTTCATGTGGTTTTGTAACATGCTTTAAAGGATGGGAAGGTGGTGACTCAAGCAGGGTGTAATGATCCATAACTGCATATGTTCCCTGCCTCACCTTTGCCAGGTGAGCTTCATTCCTGTGGAAGTGTCAGTAAACCCAAGGCAAAAAGCTACTGTTTCTCCTTCACTCTTCCCTTTTTCTGTTGCTTGCAAGTTTATCTCGCTGCTCGCTTTTTAAAAGCACTGCATTAGCTGGGGGGCTGTGAAGTAAAAAGCATTCTTTAAATACAGATGCTGGTGATAGTCCTTTCAAAAGCTGCATTTCTCAAGCTGCGAGCTATTGACCCCTTTCAGTGCAGTCACAAAGAAATCCAAGAGGAAATGGAGGGTGAGGACAAGCAGGGGATATATTTATATATATATAATTCCCCCCCCCCCCCAGGTCATCTTCTTACTCCACCTCCTGCCAGACTGGCTATTGTGTGAGACCCACATAGGATACCAGTCACCATATAAGGAGAATTGCATCATGCTGCATTCTTTCTAAAAATTGATTTTTACAGTTGCCTTATATTTTTTTTTTCTTGGTGAAAGTTTTCTTGCTATTGTGGAAGATCTGGCCTAAAGGAAAGCAGTAGACTCCAGAACCGTGTGTACAGTCAAGGTCTATGCAAAACTCATGGGATCTGGGGATCATCTTCTTGCTATCTTCGTGGTATCAGTAGCTGGGAGACAGTCTTCAACACAGCTCCCTGTGGCTGCCAGCACTTCTGACTCCCTGGGGATGCCCTATAAAAATCAGCTGACTTTCCTTTAAGAATCTATTGATTCATCCTGTAACAATCTGCCTATTTTCCTATAAGAACCTGTTAAAAATCTGTTTAGCAGTAATCTTGCAAACTTCTTAAAAAACAAAAGCAAACAAACAAAACAACAAGGAGCAGACAGAAAGAATACTCCCTCTTAGAAACAGCAGCATTTTGGGTTTCATTTGCCACAGTAATGTCCTGGAGTGGGTTTGCAACAGGGGAGAAGAAGGAAAATACTTTCTATTAATGTTTTCTTTTGCAGAAAATTAATTGTTTGATATTATTAAGAACTGTGTATGCATTGGAAATCAACCTTTTTTTTTCCTTTCTGAAATGTTGAGACAACACTTAAACTGCCATTTTCTGAAAATTACATGTGGACTTTTTGAAAGATTTGTTTTTTAGAAGGCCTAGAAATTGGGGCTGCATTGACCAAAGGAAGGAGATGGCATATTTGGGAGGTTGTTATTTTCTGTGAGTTCTCATCAGACTGTGAGTTGAATTGCTCGGAAAAGCTGCGCTACTCTCATACTTCTGCAAAATAAGTCTCCCAGATAACCTTCTGTTGTGAAAAATTGCCCTTGTACTAAAGGTATAATTGTGAGAGCTTCCTGAGATGTTTGAGTTTTCATCAATACAGAAGGGGAATGCCCTCATATAAAAACATGTGAAAACTTTCTTCACAAAATATAATTTGGTACCTCCTAAATACTGCCCATCGTGATATCAAAATGAGGTATCATTGACAGTGAATGGTATGCTCAGTTCTCAAATTACCATTGAATTGGCTCATGATTTTTGGCGCTTACATGGTTGTCATTGGCCATTTGAGTTGACATGGTACAAATGCTCCTCACTGATGCAAACTCAACCATATCGTGGGCAAGGTGCTTTGCCAAAAGATGATGGGGTTTGCTCATGTGCCAGGGCAGGGAGGCAGAGCTGCCTTCCAGCTCCGTGCTGAGCCTTGGAATGATGGTGTCAGCATTGCGCAAAGCGAGAGGGGCTCTACGTCTCTTAGGCTGAGACCTCCAGAAGGATGTGTGCTTTTGATTTGTGAAATAAGTGAAGCTGGGGACATAGTTTTAGAGCTGTTAGAATTATTTTCCGTCTGCAGAGATTTCTCAGGGAGCAGATACGTAAGAGGGGTGTACATGCACATATTTGAAGCTTTCTTTTCTTCAGCTTTTGAATAAGAGCTGGGATCAGTAAAAAGTGCTAACTATTAAAATCAGGAGTATGGATAGTATTATCTTGTCAGAGATGCGCTGGGTTTTGACAGTTGTTCATACACTTCCTAGCCCTGCTCCTCGCATTCTGACAGGCGGAAGCAGCTTGTTTCCTGTCTGCCTTTCTTTCTCATTTCTACAGGGATGGTAAGAGGTTGGACTTGGTGATCTTAGAGGTATTTTCCAACTTAAACGATTCTATGAATTTGTGAAGAGAGCTGGTAAGTTTTCTATTGTAGAAAGTTGAGATTGAAGTATTTTATTTTGTGCAGAAACTGGCTTTGTGAAACTTTGCATTCATTTTCAGAGAAACCTGAAGATGAAAATGGTTGGGTTTTTTTTTTTTTTTTTTTNTCAAACTCTGGCTGTTAGGGGACTTGTTGTAAGTAATGGTCATTTGTGTTTCATAATTATCTTGAATAAACACAATTAGTTCCACATTCTGCTGTTTTCTTCCTAAGGCATCTGTAAACATTCTGTACCATTCTAGCAAATAGCTTTTGGCAATCATAAAAAAAAAAAAAAAAAAAAAAAAAAAAAGCAAAATAACTGACTTTTAAACTTGCAGAACATGAAAAACTTGAGCACACTTATGCTGGACAATTGGATGGTTCTCAGTAGCACGTGGCAGGAGCAGAAAGGTATAGACAAAATGCAGGCGTTGTGTGGCTAATGATGTGGTGGGATACAGTGGGAGTGCTTTGCCTGTATTTTAGCTTTAGTGCCCAGACTATGGAGGTCTTGAGCCGAAATGAGCCCTGTCTGCAGCTATTTCTTTCCTGAAAAAGCAGAGCACAGCACTTCTAGGAGAGGACCAACCCCCCAGTAGCACATACAAAAATAAATATGTTCCACAGTAGTTATGTTTAAGCAACATAAACTTCCTTTTTTTAAATTATTTATGAAAGGTTTATTTTCACATCCTCCAACACTCACTAGGTGTTAATTTTCAGACTCGCTGTAGCATTGGCTTGAAATGTCAAAATACCTAAGAGCTGTAATGGGCTCAGTCCTTCCTTGCTGTATGGCATGAAGCAGCCACTGAGCACAGGAGGGTAGGAGGAAGGTTCTGCTGGGAACTGCCTGTGCTGTAATTGTCATCTTGTGCCACTTCTGGCACCTTTCCTTGGCAACTGTTGATGACAGGATATTGCAGTTTGTGACTATCTGACCCCACTCATTTTCCCATGTTCTGCAGCAGGGCAAGTTATGGGGTTTGGGCATTCCTGCTGACTATCCAGGTACACGTGGTGATCTACAAATGACATATTTTGGGGCAGAATTTGTCACTGAGTCTTCAAACTGACCCGTGCCAGTTATAACCTTTGTGACTGCAAAGTACATTTCAAGGAATCTAAAAATAATATTCTCAATTTAAAACTATTTCTCCAGTAAGTATTTAATCAACAAGAAGACAGAGAATCTCTTCTTCCTTTTTTTCCCATGCTTAAGTATTCAGCTTTCAGGATGGAGCTAAAAGTTTATCACGAGCTATTGGCCTGTTAGCTGAGTTGGCTTTAGTGTATGGATTATGTTACTGGAAAGTGGAATCCCTTGCCAGAACCACTTTTGCTGATCCATTTCCCTTTCCATGCCCTGATTTTGCGTGTTATCTGGTAGCTGCACTAAGGCCAAACTCTTACTGCACTGATGAGAGCCAGGAGTTGGCATTCTGCTTGTCTATCTCCTTCTGCCAAAAGCCAGTAGGAAAAAGAGAGTGTACATTTTTACTGTTTGCATGAGTACGGTTTATGGTCATTTGAAACACCTGAAGATCAGCACATCAAAGCTCTAATTCTCCTAGTGGCTTAGCATGACTCCAGTATGAATAACATTCAGTACATTCAGATCTGGTTGGAAATGAGTCACTTGCAAAACTCATATCTAAACCAGAATTCAGATGTTTCAGGCTAGCGGTATAAATCCCTATGGATACTCAACAGTCTTGAGTATTGGGTGTACAAAACTGAAAAAGCTGCTTTAGTCCACTGCTTAAGGTCTTAGTCGTTTACTGTGTGCTTTTTCTATTGATCGAGAGTAATGGAAATTGATTAGAAGTGTGGCAGTCTGTTTCTTTGGAGAATAGAAAATCAGCTGTGTGTATCAAATCTGTGAATCACACCTCTGTACTAGATTGTTTTTATGAAAGAAGGAAATTATGCAACTTTTTTTCCAAAATCTTCATGGAGACTGTAAATCTTTGTGAAATCAAGTTGAAATTAAGCAAATTGTTTCAGTCAGTGAAAGGGTTATATATATATAAGTTTGTAAACATCAAGATATTTAATTCCAGATTTTCTTTAAGGAACATGATTTTGTTTTAGAAATGTCCAAATTTTTTATAAAAAGAGTTGAGTTTTATTTTAAAAAGTTAGGGGATATTTTTAAAGAAAAAGGTTTCATCTCAGGTTGAAGAAAACTGGGCAGTTGGGAGAAGAAACATCTTTGTATTGTTTTGTTTCAGAAAAAAAAATTCTTCCAGTTCAAACTGAAGCACTTTTTCCCCTCCCTTCTCTTTTTTTTGGTTTTATTTTTTGTTTCGTGGTTTTGTCACTAAAGCTACAAACTCTATTGATCATCTTGACATATTGCTTCTGACGCTACTGGCACAGTCTCTTTTTCTTGGTGGTTTTTTTTTTTTTTTTGCATGCTTGTGGTTCCTCGCTGGAAGAGCTTGAGTTTATCTGGCAGGAGCATGGCACTAGGGCTGTCCTCCTGCTCCTCTTCCTGCTGCAGAGTTGCTGTTGTCCCCACAGGTGCAGGTCACCTGTGTGCTGCAGCCTTCTTTTTTCCTTCTTCCCCATTCGGCTTTGTTGGGTTGCTGAGCATTCACAGCTGCAACCCAGGGAATAAAGCATGAGTGCACCTTGTAAGCACTATTTTCTTTGCTAATTCTCTCTGAATGTGTCCCGAGCACTGTAGCTGGGCATTGAGTTGACTGTCCTCAGCACCTCTGGTCGGCCAAGTTGGAGACCTCCAGAGGACACTGCCTGTATTCTGCCTCTCTTGCCCATGTCCCTCGCACGATGCCTTCTTCAAGGAGCAGATCTCCCCTCCCCATCCCAAGTGATGCTATTGCTGAGGAATGTTGGACGGAGACCATTATATACATACTGGAGGTGCCGCTGGATCTGGAGTTTGAGCTTGATTTAAAAGGGAGGAGGCATGGGAAGGAAATGTTGTTTTTAGTGGGGACCCAGGCCGCAGTGCACTGCAGAGCTGTTTGAAACGTGCTCAGTAGGCAGGGAGGTCTGCGGGTGCCGGGGGGGCTCAGCAAGCCTTGCAAATGTTTCCATGCAGTGCTCGAGGCTGCTGTCCCAGGCACGTACTTTGTTAATGCTTCTGGGGAAGGCGCTTTGGGAATAATCAATCAGCGTCACTCTGTGTTTCTTCCCTGTAGGAGCTGCTCTGTCTTGTTCCCTCAGTGCTGCCCATTGTGGTTTTAATTGCTGCACAGAGGTTCAAATCGTGCAGGCAGGAAAGTTTTGTTGTGCAGTGGGCTAAGGCCTTTGTCTCTACAGCACTAAAACGTGTGTTTGAAGTTGTAGGTCCTGAAGAAGGCAGGTGCTGGGGTTTGCTGAATGTACTCTGAATGCTTCAGTGGTTTCCTGCATCTGGACAAAGCCGTGCTCCTGGGTGCTGTGAGCTCCCATTTGGAGCACTGCAAGGACCTTCTCTGTTGGCTCTTCAGGGTGCCACATCTCTGACCCACACATTTCCCACGTTCCCTCTGCCTCCTTTCTATGCCTCCAGATTCTTTGATGCAGCCAGGCTCTGCTGCAAACAGCCGCTTGTGGTTTTGTTTTTGCTGAGGTGATGCTGCAAAGGGCTTTTTCTTCTTCTTCTTCTTTTTTTTTTTTTTTTCCAAAAAGGGCATGTAAAGGGAAAGGCTATAAAAAAGGTTTATGTAACTCAAGACAGTTTTTGTACGTGTAGGAATGAAGGAATTTTGGTAGGATGACTGGCTGACATAAAAGATCGAGATAACTTCGCCTTCCCTCTGAGTGAATCAGTGGGCAAACTAATTAAAAGCCAGAAGTACACAATACCCAGACATAGGCTGACACTTCTGTAAGCAAATTTTTGTAGAGCTGCTGTAATTGGATGGGCAGGACACGCTGTGTTTTGCAAAGGATCTGGCCTCATGGCACTAGAGCTGCACTTCACAGCAGTAACAGGAGCTGCATACTATGAATTGATTGACTCAAGGGCACCTGTATAATGTGCCCTGTAACCGGTCCCTTCTGATGTTCCGTGTTAATGCTCATAAAGGAGCAAAGAAGGACCATACTTATTTTTCCCCAGGCAGATTTTGCCTGGAGAAGGTGCAGGTCCAGGAACTGAGTGCTGTCTCGTGGCTGGTAAATCTGGGAGGTTACTGAAACAGGAGGAGATGGACATAGGTGAGAGCATGCACAGCACTGAGGAGTAAAGGAGAAAGTCACAGTTAAGCTGGAGGACAGGCTCTGACACCTTCCCAGTCAGCAGTGCTGAGAAAGCACAGGGAAACCAGGGAATGAGCTTTTGTTTTCAGAAGGTAGATAGAGACCTTGCTTTATGCTCTGCCTTTATTTGTTAAAATGAGGATGTATAAAAGAATCCTTCTCACTGGTGAGGTCTGGGAGCACTGCAGGGGCTAACAGAGCTTTATCACTATCTCTATAGCCTGGAGAGATGAGGGGATTAAGCCCTGAAGGCAGGGGCAGTAATCACCTGGTGCAGCTGGTCAGCTCTGGGTTTCCTTTTATTTGCTGCCATTATTATTATTTATCGTTATTATTGATAGGAGAAGAGTGCAAGCCAGCTGCTCAGTGCCGAGGTGTGAGGGCTCTCGCAGGGTGAAGCGCCCCATGCCACTTAGAAAGCCAGCCATTGTACTGTCTCTTCAATAAGCATTTTATTTCACACGCTTGTTCTGAGCCTCCTGCTGTCGCTCACACTACAGCCACTGACAAGTAGCTTGCCTGGCAATACAGCATCAGAGCCGGAGAGCTGCCTTCCATCGAGCTGGGCTCTGGGAGAACAACATGAAAAAGACAAGTGACTGTTGAATATTTGAAGTCAAGTGTTTGCTTTCAAACATGGAAATGCTCTTTGCACTCCATGTACATCATTGCTTGGTGACAGCAACTGGCCACATCATGCATTATTCCTGTGTTCAGATAGGGCCAGCTGTGCAGCAGGAACTTTCCCCTTGCTTCTCCATGGAGCACTTGGAAAGCCCATCGTTAGCAGTGTGTCGTTGTGTAGTACATAGATTATATAGTATATAGATTGTACAGTAAGCCTTTCTCGTGACCTTACTAGGCACTGAGTTGGCTCTCGTATAGCCTCCGCGTTGGGCTTCTAAAACATATCACCATATTCTCTGAGAGATGGAGCTCAAGAAAGTTTGTCTTGTGTGAAGACTGGCTCATCCTTGTAGCTGAAACAGGAGAGCACCTTATTTCCACTGCACTAATATTATAAAGTGTATTGTCCTAATGTTGTAGCACACTGTAGTGGAAATGCTAAGTCATGGCTTGAGCCAGTGATTGAGCATCTGGTGGAAGGCAGGGCCAACCCAGGGGAGCTCAGGTGTGTGCAGTGCCCCTGAGTGGCTGGAAGGGGTGGATCCTGGCTCCCAGACCTCATTTAAGGGTTGGCAGTAGAGGCAAGAGTTTCTTGCTGGAGTTCCCTGCCTACCTGAGGCCTTCTATGGGTAAGCAGCTTTTTTCCTTTGTTTCTGCATCCACAGCTGCTGTGTTTGGGCTTGTCCTCACTTGCTGCAGCCTTGGATTTTGCCACCCTGCTATTATTGCTGTGTTTTCCATCACACTTCAGCATTATACACACCTTGTTTCTATTTGTGTATGTATGAAGAGTGGCAGAGGTTGAAGGATACAGCTCACGGAGACTTCTCATGACACAGCTGTTGAAAAACCAGGCTGGAGGCTGCAATCTGTTCTGCCTTGGCTTTTCTGAGTGGAAGGGAGGGAAACATTACATATTCATAGGCTCTGTGTGTGTAGGAATATACATATATACATACATGCATAAATGAAAATATGGACACAAAGCCACTGATTGTCAGCAAATTACACTATTCATAGAAGCTTAGTATCTGTTTGAAGCAGAAGGTGCAAGCCTCCTTCTCTCTCCTACTGAAAGCAGAGTTGGCTATAAATTGCTGTAAACTGGTATGGGGCTTTTTTTCCAGATCAATGGATTCCTCCTGTCTTCACAAATGAACTTGTTGGTGTTTTACCAGCTCTTTTGTGTTGATAAAACAAAGCACATGCAAGATAAGTATATCAATAAAATGCTAAGCATTAATCAGATTTTAGTATTAACAACCCTCTAAGCCTCTTAGATTAAGCAATTTACACCATAGAAATTTTGCTTAAAAGCAAGAGAACATCCCTTTCCCTTCCCTGTTACTTTTTGTCCATGGTGTGGTTTTGTGTTTCGTTTTGTTTCATGTAGGCGGTAGGCAATAGGGCTGCATGATTTCTGGAATGACTGAGTGAATGAGAGGAGTGGATGTGCACTCATTTCCTGCTGAAATGAAGATTGGAGTAACGTTCTGTGATTCTGAGGTTTTGGGGACCCACGTTAGCATGAAGGAACTTGAATAGGCACTGATTGGGTGAAGATGAAATTCTTAACCCCACACACACATCTGTGTGGGCGACAAGACTGGGCTGAATGTTGGGAAAGTACCTTGTGCTGGGAGTGAGAGGAATTATCACTACTTAAGTACCTCTGTACAGGAAAAAGTATGGCTCACAATACACACAAGGATAAATTGTCATGGAACTGCAACAAATTCTCATTAAAAGAGCTGAGAGAGTTGAAAACCAGTGTTAGCTATCCCATACAACTGCATTGTCTTTTCCTAGCCAGCTTACAGTAAAAAGTGGCATGTAATTGAACTGAACATATGCAATATTGAAACACTGAACGGAGATAAAGAAGTACACGATTTCAAATTTTATTTCAAACAAATGGAGGGTGTTTTTTTTTCCAGAGCACATACAACAGGTAGATCCAGAGGCTGTAGGAAACCTTGAAATCTTGTCTCATTTTATGTAGCGATTCCATAGGTACAGTATTCACTAGAGAATTTATCAGTCTGTTGAGCTTCGAATCCTTTGGGAAACTAAAAACATGAAGCAGGCAAAAACGGCAGCTCCAAAAGAGGCATGATTGTTTTTGTAAGGTTAAACAATTAACCTCTCTTTCTTGATTCAGCACTATCCAAAATTAAAAAGTGAAACTAATGAAAGGGAAGTGGTACAAGACTTTTAACTGCTGTCTTTCCTTCCAGCTGTAGGGCGTCAGAGATGTATAAGCCTTCATTCTCTGTGGCTTTACTGAAAGTGCTCTCTTATCCTTCTGAGTGATGTGGAAGGGATGGGATGTTGCAGCTGAACATGGGCGTGGCCTCAGCATTTGCCTGTTTTTTCATGACATCGCAGAGACTTCTTTTGCCATTACTGCTTTTTGTTGTTGTTCTTTTGAGACAATATGCTTGGAAACCAGAAGGTCTTGAATGCCGTCAGAGTGGTTTCTGTGACAATGATGAATTAATGTAGTGGAGAATCGTATATGTACATTTGGAGTTGGGTAAACTAAATTAAATTCTTTAAATAAGTAAGATGCAGTATATCAGCCTATGAGAACCAAACCCACTAGCAACCCAAAGCAAGTAATTAGAGAGAAATAATTAGGAATTGAATGCTAAATTTGAATGCAACTGTAATTTACAGGAGTGCTTGTTAAGAGAAGAGCCAGCACAAGAAATCTTGGCTCTGAGCATCACCAGGAAAAGAGCCTCTTTATTTATTTTGGCCATGTAGCAAGCAACTCCGGTGATGAGTTGCTGGAAATGACATGTCTGATTTATTGCCCACTGCAGCTTTGAGAGTGTTTGTGAGCTGAAGTATCTGCTATGGTTAAGATGATTATAACTGTGTTTAATTTTATTTCAGAGAGATTTTTTTGTGTGAGTTCTGGATGCAGATGACTTCTGTGGTTAGTTTTGGTCCTTAAGCAATGCCAGCCTGGGCTGTCAGTGGCACTAGCATGTTCCCTGTAGCTGAGGCTGGTCAGCAGGAGGAATGCCCAAACACAGTGCCCAGTGCTTGCTCCGTTGCAGCGGAGCTGTTCTATGAAGGGACAGGTAGATCTGGCAGGACAAAAAGTTGTGTCATCTGCCTGATGTGAATTCCTGAGCAGGTAGTTAGGGTCCACGCTCCCTGCAGAAGCTTTCTGCTGTTTCTGCTATACCAGCAAGCCTGCAGCTGGTTTTGGTTCTGCCTCTTAAAAACACAAATGTGACTGCATTGGAGAGTATCTCCCAGTGTCCGGTTGCAGTGCTTCATGCAAGATGCTAACGTCTACCTACTTGGTTGTTTTATACACTATTTGTTCCATAAGTTCCCAACACATCCACAAGTTCCCAGCATGTTTCCTAACCTGTACAAAATTGAATTGCTTCCCTAGATAAGCATAAGCCTTCACTGTGCAAAATCCCATTTACATACACTTTGTAAGGGAAGGCTGTCTCTTTTGAGCTAAATAGAACAGAAGAGCTGTAAAGGTGAGCTGGGCAGTAGATCGACAAAAAGACAAAGAGATGTCAAGAAGCTATGAAATATACCATGGAACACTTGTTTTGAGCTTCTGATTAAGTTATCATACAGTTTTTCTATCATTTCTGTTTCTGCTTAGGGAAAAGGGGAAAAAATACCTAGTGAAAGCAAATTATTTCAGATAAGATCCATCTTTTTGTACTACCTGTATTGCCAATATAGTTTTGTGTTTTGCAGGGCCCTGGAGAATACTAACTGGCTTTATGGAGAACATCTTTACTTTGAGTTGAGTAATAATGGAGAAAAGATGAACAATCCCCCTATATACTGACTGCTCACTGCAGCTGGCTGATTCCTTCCTGCTCTCTGTTCCAATATCTCTGTCAGCCTGTTGGCAAGGAGCTGAAGCTGCGCCAGCCATCCAGTTAAAATATAGAGTAGCCAGAAGTTTCAATTAACTCAGATTTCTGTGAACACTTACTGGACATTCGTTCCAATGCCTATAAAAATGTCTATGCAGCTCGTTGCTTAGTGTTTTGCCTTATTTTAAAGCTGCTACTTTATGACACTGATCTTAAAGTGTAAGTAATTTTACAAGCGTTACTTTTAACTGACTGTGTTTTCTTTTTCATTGTATGTTTTCAAATGAGCCAGAGTGGAGAGGTAATACAGAGTCCTGGTCGGTTTTGGTTGCTTTTAAATATATTTCCACTGCTTCGGGTGATAGTAAAAAATACTGTATGTGGGCACTCAAAATGCATTTTAAAAAGCAAGCCTTTGTTTAGGAAGAAATGGTCTCTGTTCAATAAGAGCACAGCTAAAATGTTTGCTGGCCCCATACCTTCACAGAAAGAATATTCTGTTTTCCTCTTCTGAGCGTAGCTGCTTGGATACATAACAGTGCTTCTCATGAACAAACCTGGCCAAGGGAAGGGCAGGGCTTTTTCCTGCAGGCACTTTGGTCCATCATGAAGCTGTGGGATTGTGGGACTGCAGTGAGGTGGCTGCTTCACCACAACATGCAGATTTGTCTTCAGAAGTGTCTGCTGGAGTATGGACCCGGGAGAGGAAGTAATGTGGGGCTGAGTGCCACAAAAAGCAGTGCCTGTATGGGAAGGGCACAGCCTGGAGCTGAGTGATGCTCAGAAGCTGGGAAGGGAATGGCACAGGGCTTGGTGCCTTAGAAACACAGCTGGCTCTGTCACCTTCACAGGCAGTGGGCACACCTCAAGTCTGTGCCTTCTGTGCTTTTTGTTCCTTGCTTTCCTGAACAGTAATCCCCCAAGCTCATCTGAAAAATTGTGACGGTAAAATGAGGAGGCAGGAAGATTTATTGAAAATCTTAGTCTGAATGGAGCTGCGTTAATAGGACAGCATACCCAATTAAAAAAGACCTCAATGTGCTGGAAAATAAATCCCACTGAGTGCTCAGCATCCTGCCTGAGTCACTAATTCCCCAGGGCAGCGAGTAAAGCAAAGAAAGCAGTTGTTTTTACGTAGCAAAGCCAAAACATGTCCACTTCTGATGTGAGTCCTGGGGGATGTGTCTCTTCAGAAATGCAATATGAGTTGGTGTTGGTGAGCTGACAAATACACAAATTGATTATTTTTTTTCTCATCCGTTAGACAAAGCACCTACTAATTTCAGTGGGACTCCTGCCCGCATGCATTTTGTGGCTGGAGCTGTCCCAGAGCGTTCAAGGACCGAGGGTTGTTAACACTGGGGCATGGGGAGGGTTTGGACAGATGAGTCAGATTTTCCACAGCTCCAACTCTAGTTCCAGCACTGAGCACCAGCAGGACTTTTTCCTGTTTCTTCCTCCTGTGTGGCTTCTGCATGGGCTCTCCCCACCACTCCTGTTGTTTCTTGCCCTCTGGACCGTCCCCGCAGAAAGGCTTCAGCATTGCAAGGTTTCTACTAATAATGTCTGCAACTCATGAAGGAAATAGCAGAGCATTCCTCTGGCTCCCAGAGGCTTTATAAATATATTGCCCAACTAAAGATAGCTTACAACTCTACTTTGCTTCAGAATCTCACAGATCTGATGGAAATTCTCAGCTTATGATGGGATGAGAGAGAGGAGTGCTAGTAAGTGGCTGCTAATGCTTTGAAATGAGCTGCTGAGGGCTTGAGCCAGGAGCACCGCAGAAGGTGCATGATTGTTGCTGTTCTGATTATGGCAGATGATTTTGCTTTTCTCATTTACAGCTTTAATCGTTTGCTAATGTCTGATCTAGGAATTTTGTATAGCCTATCAAATAGGGGTGGTGTAATGGCATTAGTAAGGGTAACTGAGGTTGTTGTGATAATCTTATTTGCTCTTTAGTTTGTTAATTGAAAGTGACTTATCTTAATGTATGACAAAAGAAAGTTGCTCCTCTGTGCTGCCTGGACATCTTGAAGGGAGAGGGGAAGTGTCAGTCTGCACTGATCTTGTGTTACCGTGGGGCCTGTAACAGCAGTGAGCCTCCGGAAGTGAGTCAGTGTAGTATGTGTCAGGCTTTGTGTGTCCGTGTTTCCATTTCATATAAATAACAGCGTGTGCTGTTACCCATGACTCTGTGTGTCTCCTGCTGCAAGGCTGCGTCAGCCTGTCTGCGATGTGTGCAGTTGTTTCGGGGGCCTTTATGGGAGAAGATGGAAATGAGAGACATCCGGGCTCTGGATGCTTAACCCTGCAGAAGAAACTTGGCATTTTGTCTCCCATCAGCATTTGCTCGTCACTACAATTAACATTAATTATGGAGGTACTTATGTGAACACCCTGTTAGCCCTAATTAGAGTTAATGGAAGATACGTGTGGATGTTAACGGGACAAGAGACAACCAAGCTTCCATTTCGAAGGTTAAATATTCAGTAGCTCCCTCTTAGACATGTCAACATCCTATAATCACGGTCAGACTTATGCAAAAACAGAACAGTTTCACCTTTTTTTTTCCCCCACCAATTATAGCCACCTTACACCATTTATTTTTTTAATTAAGGAACAAACAATGATGTGGCAGTGCCTTCAGATACCATTACTAATGTAATTATACTAACTCTTCCTCATTCGTAGCGTATATTCTCAGTCAGACTTTGTTAGCAGGCATTCTGCTGTCCCTTTTGCTGTCCTGCTAACAGATGCTGGTCGTCAGAGGAGCTGGCGGGACTTGGCTTTGTTCAGAACATCTTATGAGAAGGAGCTCAAGGCCTCGGCTCTTGAGTAGGTTGTGTAATATTCAAGGTCTATAAGGTTCTCTTCACAGAGGTATTACTTGAAGCTGGAACGACAAGAGGACTTTCCTCTTGCTTGCACTCATTCATTAGCTATCTTTGGTATTTTGAAAGCCACTGTCAATGAAGAGTTAAGGCTGCAAAATGCACCCAGCTTTGCAGGTGCTTCTTTATGTGCAGCAATCCCAAGTATAAGAACTTAGCTCAGATTTGCCCATTTCTGGAAGAGCTCGTTGTGCCTGAGGTTCTAACAGCTGGCACTGTGGAGCAACAGGTTACCCAGGGGCTGGTGAGGACATGACAGAGTGCTTTGGGCTTGATGTGAAGTTGGCCTCTGCTCACATTTTACCCACAGAATGAACTCGAGGAAGATTGGTAGGTTGTGGTTTAGCCATTTTTTAGTATATTCTGTTAATGTTTTCATGTAGTTTTTTTTAGTCGTCATTAGAAGTGCATATTCTATTTTGTGGTGGTCGAAGAATCTGTTAAGCTTTGTAATTAGTCGTAGATCTCTAGTTTAATGTATGAAGTAATGCTTTTGCAGGTCGGATCTAAGTGGGCCTTTTTTCCTCTTTCTTTTTTTGTTCATGGGTGGATATTTTTAATGGCCATGTAAAGCTCAAAGTGCTTGCGTTTAAACTGATGGGAGCAAAAGGCTTTTGATTGTATTTTAAGCTGGGATTTGGAGTAAGCTGCATTGGTTTGAGAGCTCAAACTGTACATTGTTTAAAGAGGGAAGAAACTTTGTTCTACACTATGTGGGGTTGCTTATTTAGCTCTTACTGAATAGTTAGAGCATCAAAACCCCCTACTGCGGCATGGCTTACCCTAGCTGATGGGAAAGGACAATTTTTTCTGGTGTATCTACATTTAGATCTTTTAACAAAAAAATGTACATCTTTAAAAAGGCAAATGCCCCCGTATTTTAAAGTTTCAATTAAAGCACTCGCTAAGCCTTTAGTTGCAGTAAGATTCTGGAAAGGGAACATAGTCATGACATACCTTCTTACATACGTATTTCAACTAGAAAAATATGGCCTCCCTTGGAGGAGAAGCTGACATCAGGCCACAGTCTGGTTGTGGGATTGGGAAAGTGAAACACAGTTTGAATGAAGATAACTCAAACACATTGAGGTTAAGGACACTTTGCTCCAGGCGAATTCCTTTGTTTTTATAAGCTGCTACAGCTAGGCTGTAAAATGGAGGTCTCCAAACAAAGCTAAGGTAATAACCACGAGTGATAGCTTAAAACCAATGTCATGAACTGAATCCTGCATCGTGTTTGTTCAAAATAAAGAAGAGATGTGTGAGGTAAATTCCTCCTTATCTTGTCTATGATTCCTATAAATGTATAATACCACTAGAGGCAGAGATCTTGGCCAAACCATTGCACAATTGACATCCTAATTAAAATCAGTTTGTTTTGTTGGTTAATTACTGATGCTGTATCCACCAATGTGGTTGTTTTTTTCCAAATGAGATCTGACAGAAAAATAGAAAAATATCCTGCCCTGAGATGAATTTGTTTTTTGAAAAAAAATCTGTAGCCGAAGTAACAGTCCAGCTGAAGGGACTAATTTTGGAATCACTGAGCCAACAGTAAAGACTAAGTGGTGGTAAAGGCATTGTTCTGGGTGTTTGGTACAGGCTTAGCAGTATTACACTGACTTGAAGGAATGAATCCCCCCAGTCTGTACTGATAGCTTCTGTAGTTATCTGGTCACCTCTGACTGCCAGGAGGATATCCTGGCTGTTCCCCCAAAATGCTTTGGAGCATTACTCGCTTGTAATCCTCCAAGATAGCAGGGAAAGTAGCAGATAAGTATTAGCTGAGAAACCTGAGCTGTTTTGGCCAACGATAGCGGAAAAGTAAGATGTTATGTAAGGAGATGTCACCTCACCAAAGACTGAATTTCAGGAGCTGATATTTCCATATAGGATATGTGAAGTGCTTAAATGAGGGCTTGCTTGGCATCCACTTTAATTCTTTCATTCATACTGTTTGACTCGGAGATTTTTGGATGCTTCTGAGCAAAGTCACGTTTGCTGAATTTGTCAACTTGCATGCAAAAATCAGATGACAAACAAGAATATTGTATCCGATATATAGTGCAGATACTTGTGTCAAGCAGTGTATTTGCAGAAGAGAGGGAAAGTTAGGAAATAAAAGAAAAAAAATGGAGCACTAGAGCAGGGGGCTGCAGAAGCTGCCTGGAGCACTTGATGAGTAGCTTGAAACAAAGGCAGGGGGGCTTTCTGGATCTCAGTACCCACATGTAAAAGGAAGACAGACATGGGGCTTCACAAGGGGCTCTCAGACTATAATGTGTAAAGCACATGATGCTGAAGTGGTATTAATGACACAAGGTGGTTCACGTATCATCAGACGTGCAAGATGGTGACCACATGTTTTGAAATTTGTCATAATTTATCTCTAAATGCAGCAAAACCCCACAATGTTTTCAGAAAGATACCTCTCCCCACACTGACAGCAGTGATGGGTGAAGAGGCCATTAAATGCCGTGTCACTCCAGACTTGTGGGTGCAGAGCTCAGAGCAGCATCAGGCTAACCAGGAGCATGCCCCAAGAGGTCTGATTGGCCATGCTAGGCATTGCTTGAACATGTACTGCTCCCTATGTCTCAACATAAATGTGGACTTCTTTGGTTTTTTGCCCTCCAAACATACCAGTGATACTTTGAAAAATATACTGGTTTTGGCTGGAAGGCAGCGTTGCTTTCAGATGTCATGCTGATCAAGAGAAAGAGGCACAGCTGAGATGGAATATAGTCAGCTTCAGCCACCAGAAGCTGGTGTGATTTTGCAGACAGAATTCAGACCAATCTTGATTGACGTGGAGGTTAGCTGACAGAGTCCTGCCCCTTGCAGGAGATCTGGTTTTGTCAGTTGTTCTCCCTGAAAAGATTACCAAGTCTTTGTAAAAATAGGAATTGCTGGACCAGATCCAACTCTGCTCTTGCTTCTTTTGGGTGTGAACAGCAAGGCGCTCTGCTGCCCAGCCACAGAGTGGGTTTTGTGCTGTTTGGAGACCATGTGAGCTTTCTCATGGTTGATGTTTCAGATCATGCCTTCATCGTTCACTGGTACACTTGGAATTAATCCAGCCCCTTGATTTGGATTAGAGGAAATTTTGTCTTCTGTTACTTGCTCCTGACAGGTAAAATATTTAAAAATAAATAAATAAATAAATAAATAAATGGCTGAGTAAAAGAAAATTTGTCAGCATACTGAGTATTTCTGTGTTTAAATTTGCTGTTTCATTTTTGAAAGAGTCCTTATGACATCCTGTCAGTACCCGCCAATTCTTACATATAGGGATGATTGATGGTGCTTCAGGTTTTGCCCCAGGCTATTCCCAGCATCTTGCAAGTGATTCTGGTAGAGAAGTTTCCACTGCTGCCTTTGTGTGTTATTCGGATTACAATGGAGCTAAAACCGTGCTGGTCCTGAACCACTTCAATACAAGAGATACAGTCCTTTCTCCCCAGAGCTCACAAACCTTAAAACAAAGCCTGCATGGGGAGACTTTTTGGCAGTGTATTAAATATCCTTGCTGAGAAATGTTTTCTTACAATTAAGGCCTTCCTAATAGGCACCGTGGGTAGTATCAACACAAAACTATCTGTATTTCATCATCTGACCTGCCTTAACCCCAGCCGGCCTCCTGGAGAAGCAGAAAAGGCCTGTTATGCACAGAGGTCTTGTCTTTCAGGCAGCACAGAAGTGCTTACTTAGAGGATGAGCTCTCTAAGGGCAGATGTGATACTTAGTGCGGCTGAAATTCACCCCACGGAGCAGGCTGCCTGGAAGCCCTGCATCCACTCCATCAGCGCTCAGGCTGCACTCCTTGTGTGCCAGAGGACTCACTCCCCACATCTCTTCACTTAAGCTCCCTGTGGATACATGTGCTTAGGGATTAAGAGTAGTTTGGGAAAGCATGGATACTGTACGCAGTGTTCTTTTCCCTAGGGGGAAGTAAAGGTGTGCTCTTTTAACTTTTTCACTAATGTGAAATATTTGACCCAGAACCATAATGAAGATGAGCTCCCAGATTTTACTATGTTTTTCCAACCTGAAAAATTCTTTTTATTCTTCTCCTGAAGATGTTTTTAAGTCTGTCAGCAATGCGAGTGGGATTTAGATCAGGCTCTGAGCAGTTAAGCGTTAAGGATAAGGTTATAGTAGAGAAAGCATTACAAGTGACAAAAGAAATGAGCTCCCTGTTACCCTCACCTCGGGAAAGCAAAGCCACAATGCAGTGGAGAAAAAATGATTGATTTTAAGTAAGAAGGCAATCAAAATGGATTACTGTGAGCTACAAGGCCTTCTCCTTTCAAAGAGATAGATGCTCTCCAACGTACATCCTCTGTGCTGTCTAGCTTACTGCGGGGACAAACAGATGCCTCCTACCCATAGTGGGCCATCAAGAGGTTCTGCTGGCTGCCCCAGGGGCATGCACTAACTGCCCAATGCCTCACTGTGTTGGGTGTCAGCAGAAGAGGTTGGGTTAGGCTCCTTTTGCTGCTTAATCCCCAGAAGTGCTGGGGTGCATGGACCAGGCCTCAATGGCCGCATTCCCCGACACCTGCATGGATGCAGCAGAGGTGACGGCACTGATGTGGCACTCAGCTCTGTCAGGCAAGTGGGCACCCGGCGGCACCTCCTGAACAAACACATAGAGAGTTCCATAAAGGCTGTAATCAAAGGAGCATCTCTTGCTTTTTAATATGTGCTGAATAGGTTCGTTTGTAAGCTTATTATGACTTCAGAGAGAGAAGCTATTAGGGTGATCATTAGCTGCCTGTGCGAACAGCAAGAAAAACCATGACGCGTTCCAGAATAACCCCTCTTTTTGATGGTCATGCTTTCAGATGCATTAGCAATAACCAGCCACCTCTCTTTCATGTTACCTTTGCCACAAGTTAAGGACAAAGGAGTAGGGGGACAATGAACCACACGCTTTCAGAATAATTTCAGATGGAGAGAAAAATGAGGTGTTACGAGAGCAGCAAATTCACCAGCATGACATTGTGCATCTTGACGCAGTATCTGCTATCCATTGGGAAAGCAAAAGCAGCTGGGAGCCAGCCTGTATGCCTTGGCTAGACCTCACTTAGTCCTACCCCCCCCCCCCCCCCCCCCCCTTCTGAGCTGTGCAGAGGGGAGGGCCATTGTCTGCCTGGAACCTGATGGCTGCTGGAGCCCTGGGTTGTGCTGCTTCTGAGGGAAGGGAGAGCAGCTAGGAACATGTATGCCAAGTTTATGGGATTCATTAACTAGCGCTGATTTTCCTGTAGATCAGCTGAGACTCTCGTGGGCTGTGGTTGTGGTTCTCCCTTTGCTCCTTCACCTTATTCAGTGGATGGTTGTGTGTTCGTACCTTAATCAGAACAAGTGTGCTTGAGATCACTCGCATTGACCTTTAAAGCCATGTTAGCTGTGATTTTATGTCCTGGAGTAAGTTAAAGGTACTGATTAAGTGAAACTAAGTTTGGATTTACACATGCAATATGTGGCATGCATATCAGTTTGGCTCTAAGCAGAATAACATAGATTCCATGTCAGCCTCTCTTTGCCTAGGCTGTTTCTCACCACCTCTGTTGCATTCAAGTTTTACTTAAAATATAGCCCCTATACCTTGTGAGATTTATTTAGTTCCTAAAGAACTACATCACTTTGAGTTGTGAGCTCTGTGGGCTAAAGAATTTCCTATTGTGTATAGAATTCGTGACACCTTGAGATGTTTTTCTTATTGTTAACAGGATTTAAAAGATGACCAGAATCCAATAAATAATGCCGCTTCTCAGATTTCCAGCAGTTTTGTTTAATTTAGAATTCTTGAGATCCTTCATTTAAGATAGGCTGCTTTTACAGGATGTTTCTCCTAACCTTTGATTTTCTAAACTGCCTAAACCTGACAAAACTGTTTTGTTTTAGCATCTGTGTAGGCAGATGGAATGAATAGGTTATTATTATTATTATTTTTTGTAAGATAGCTAATACATTCTGTTCTGTTTGGGATTTTTTAAAAGAAGTAAGATTACTAGACCCCTAGTTAAAAGATGTTAAAGGGGATATTTTCCCCACCTTTCCCTTAACAAAAAAAAAAAAAAAAAAAAAACCCACTGCTCTGCAGCTCTGTTCTGCATTAAAACAGATGATAAAAGCAGGGGTTTTCAAATTGCCTTACCCATGGGCCCTTGCCTATGCCCCGCAATGCTGCTCTGCAGCTGCTGTTCCTTGCCAAGGAGAGATCGTTATCATCTGTTTGATAGGGCAAGGCCTTGTGGCTCGTGGTGATCCATTTTGATTGCCTCCTTACTTTAAAATCATTCATTTTTCTCCACTGCATTGCTTCCCTTAAGTAGTCTGCAAGGTATCCAGGAACTTCTTAAAACATTGGATATTGTGGTCCAAAGGGGACAAGGTTGCCACAGCAACTGCCTAGTGTTTCTGAGATCTATTCCTGCATCTTTCCTAACAATCTGTCACAGGCTAACAATGTCACAGGCTGCCGAGGCATTTGCTGCAAACAAAGCATGGCTATAGAAGAAGAGAATGGAAAAGAGCACTAAGAAGCTAGCTGGTGGTTGTAAAGGTGAGATGTGTCAAGCCACAGGAAGAAGTGGCAGGCATTTATGCTTTATGTTTAGTGCCCTAACTGTCTGGCGTGCTGTGCAAATGTCTGGAGAGTCTCAACACTTGACAGCACCTGATGTGACAGTAATGTCACTCAGCTTGTGATGCAGCTGCGTGACCCACTCTATGGGTGAAATTATTCCATCCTAGGGGGAAATATTTGCAGATATAGGAGGCCAAAGTTATCTACCTCCCTTTTTTTATGCTAAGTAAACTTCTCTGTGGGACAGAAAATGTCTTGCAAAGAGTGGAAGTTGTCAGCCAGAAATAATCAGCCTTTTCATGGGTCTCAGCATGGATCAGGGAGCAGCATGCTGTACTTTGGCTCAGGAGGCCTAGCACATCCATTCCCCTTATAGCCTTGGTTTTCTTATCTCATGAACACAGTTAATAATATTATGTTATCAGTGCATATAATCTTTGGGTTATCTGTTTGGAAAGACAATCTGTTTCATATGGTTCTGTTGTACTGTGGTTAATATGAGGGAAAGTACACCTGTGAGCTGTCTTTTTTTTTTCTTTGAGGAACAGAACTTAAATTTTGAGTTGCAAGCAATCAGATGCACTGGTTCTGTACACAGATCTTCTTACTTAGGGTGGCTGATGCCTGTGTGAGAAAGGCTGTATGAAAGAGCCAGACACGATTATCTATTAAACTTGGCTTGGGAAGGAGCCAAAGTGAGCAGTTCATGTTTTGAATAGTGCTGTAAGCACATCTCCACTAAATGGAGTGGAGTGGTTTGTGGCCCCATGCTCTACTGGTACTTCAAACACATGCATGAGCACTTCTCCAAATGTTACAACATTTGGGGGACTATGTTCCACTCTGGGATTTCTGCCTTTCCATTCGGAATGTTTGCATACATGTGGGAGATTTTACCACCATATGATTTCATGTAGTCTGTGGACACATCGTGCAAAGTTGTAAATATAAAACTTAAGTGCTAAGTGTTGTATTATTGTTCTTGTTGCAAAGCTGGTGTTATTTATATGATGCTTGAAGGGGTTCAGTCCAGCTCTCTTTGTCCTCCTATGTGTGACTGGTGTGCTTTTAAGCACAGCTGCTTTGTGGCTGAAATGTCTTCATTAAAAACAGATGGACAAGAATCAGAGGGAACATGGTCCAGTTGTCCAGAGAACTCTGCTTGGTAATGAGGCTTAGGGTGGTTGTAGCAGCAGCTCAGATTTGTATAAACACCATCCCCAGCCTCATATGATTTTAGCGTTATAAAAGCCAATCGAGTTATTGTTTTAAGATATAAAATGCCCCTAAGGGCCTTGCTTGCTCAACTGTATTGAGGAATTAAATGCTCTCAGGCAGTGCAACAACCTCATTCACTGTAGTGTTGCAAGGCAAGGTAGTCATCACTGGTAAATTGGCCCATATTACAGTGACATTAGCATTTTAATGCAACTAAAGAGGAGGTAGATTGACTGTAATTTAGTATCTAGTTGCATGGCCTTGTGCAGGTCCCCTCATCGCTGCTCCACAGGGGCTGATTATAGTTGCACAGTGCACTTTGGGATCTAATTGGATTTACATGCAGTAATGGAGTCGTGTCACAGCAATGACTTTGCTATGTAAGCACTATGAAATTCCAGTACAACTAATTATTCATATAGAAGCTATTAGTTACAGGATAATGCATGGGACTGACAGATTGTGCCAAGCTCCAGTTCAGGAATGGCAAATGTTTTACATTTTTCTGAAGCTGTTGCATGGGACTGATGTGAAACGGAGCCTGCTGCCACAGAGACATTTATCCTCACCCTTCAGTATAAAGGCAGTGACCTGTTGGGGAGATCCAGCAGGATGCGACTTCTGCCTTCAGCTCCTCCTTTGGCTGGATAAGTGGGTTGGCATGTGTTTCTGTTTCCTAGATCCTGAAAACGTGTTGAGCAAAGGGGGCTGGCAGTAGCTAGGGGCACTAATTAAAACAGGACACCCATAAGCTATTCCTCTGGTGGGCTTCCTGCACCAGTTAGCATGCAGGAGACTGGATTTCTCTCCAAAATCAGTCAGATGTTACTCCATGATTCACTGCTCATTCCTTTCTTTCTCATACAGCTGCCTGCAGACTCCATCAGCTGCTTTTTGCCTCCTGTCTCTTTGATCTGGCTCTTCAGCTCTCTTCCGAGCTGCAGAGACCAGCAAGAGCCTCAAGCTGAGCTGCTTTTCCTTCACCAACACACAGTCTCCACAAAGAGCTGCTCTGCAGGCAGTGAGTGCAAGGAGAAGCCAGTGCTGGCTGCAGTGGCTGATGACACAGGCAGGGTGACAAGGACAGTGTGCCAGGCGCAGCTGCTCAGCGGCTGAGGCAGCATGGCTCGCACGCGTGCCTGAGGAAGGAGGCTTGGCCTACACCGTAGCTCCAGCTTCCACTGTGTTTCCCCAGCGACTGTAATTAGAGGCATCAGCTAGCTCAAGTCACAATTAGGCATGGTGGTTTTGCACTTTCTGCAGTTCTCCCTAATGACAAAATCGTAGCTATTAACCAAAGTGAGTCTGTTTGGCACGGACTTCCTCCCCTTTAGGGCTGCAGAGTAAGATGGAGTATTGCTATTGTTTGGCACCAAATGTGCTCTTTCATCCCTTCTGACACAGCACCTGCTGGTGCCTCTGAAGCATTCAAGCTCTTCCTCTCTGTGGTGCTGTAATTTCTTTTAAAATATTGTGACTTAAGAGGAATAAAAGAAATAAAATTCTTCTCCCACACAGACCTATGAGGGCTTGTGTGGATATAATTATATGCACAAGCAGTAGGAGCAGGAATCCCATCATCCTGGCGATTTTCCTAATGATAGGTTTCTATAGCACAGTGCCATTTCTGTTTTAGAGTTAGAGGCGTCTTTTCCTGGCAGCAGCTGTCCTGGGGTAAATGCATCACAGGATAGAACAACTGGAGAAATTGTGTCTCAGCTGCACGTGCAAAGCTCAGGACAAAGCGTTCCCTGCACACACATGAAAAAGATAAAAAGGTGAGGGTGGGCTCTGTGTGCCAGAATGGGAGCTCTCCATTGTGTGGCAGAGATGGTGGCTCATGTTCTGTTTGCATCTTCTGCAGTCCACCTTCTGGAGGTTTCCAGGCATGCTGCAGCCAGCTTGGGTGGTTGCATGGCATGTTCTGACAACAAGCTGACCCCCGAACATGGTACCAGTTTGGGGCCCATCACTCCAATTTGGTGGTGCAGTGGAAATGTGGCTCGGCTGCTGGCAGTACCCAAAGTACTTTGCAGTAAGAGCAATTGGCTGAGACTGTTTGCATCCTCCATTTTTCCAAAGGGGAGCTGTCCTCACTCGTTCAGAGACGTAGCTCCATGGTGACAGAGGAAGGGCATAAAATAAGATGGATTAACGCAAAACAAAAAGGCTATGAATATTCATTAAATATTTTATACTGTACTAGTTTCAGCCACCTCAAAGCTCTTTGTTTGCTTCCTGCCAACAGCGAACTGTAGACTTCTACTCACAGAAATCTTCACAGGAGGCAGTTTTCAAAGGCAGGTTCACAAATGTTTGTGGGAAACAGATGTTAAATACACCCGCTCAGGAGATCGTGCTGAAATTCTGGCATGCTTGCTCCACAAGGGAGCAGAAAGAGGCCCAGGTGCCTTATTGATCACTTTGGAATATCTGCAAGTACTACCAAACGATCTGAGGAGGATGAACTAGAACCCTAGGTGCATACTGGGCCCTTGTGGCCTGATGGAGGATGGGGGTCTGCCCTGCCCGCAGGCCTGATAGTGGCACTGGGGCAGGTAGAAGAGCAGCCAAGGGGCTGCCAGGGCAGGCAGCACCGCAGCTTCTCTGTTCCTCTCTCATTTCTCCCAGACAGTGAGAGAAAACTGTTTGCTCAGCTTTGTGCAGGAGGTGGCTGGGGAGGCACCCAGCATCTCTGGCCATCGCTCTTCATGGTCCTGCCAGAAACACATCCCATCTCCCTTCCTCTGCCTTTTCCATTTTCCCAGTAAATGGGCTGTAAAGTCAGAGCAGATTAAAGTTTGTCTAAACCTCCTATAAAATATTGAAGGTGCAGCTGTGATTAATCTAGTGCTGTTGTGGTATGAGGTGCATACGTAATGGCACTACGCATTTACGTGTGGTCTGTGGGCATTAAAAACACCCCAAAGGTTGTTAAAGAGATTCTGAGGAATCAGATCCCTCGCTGGGTATTAAAAGCTCTTCATTAGTGCTAATGTACACTAAATTAAGGTGGTTAATTAAGGCGATGGTGTGTTTTAATAAGTTATGTATTTAACATGACTGTATTTTATTGACTTCTGCAGTAATTGCATATTTTTCTCTTCCAGGCGACAGAGAGATATATGGGACACACAGGCAATTAAAGATTAGAAAAGACAGTGTGCTTCAAGTCCTGAAATTTGCTAAAGTGAAGCTTGCTTATAGCTCAGTTTTTCTGCGTCTCAAATGTTCTCTCTGTTTCTGCCAGGGCTGGTTTGATGTAGCTGTAGTGTGCAGGAGTAGAATAAGAAATGCACAGCTCACCTGCTGTCAGGTGAAGTCACCTGCGAGGTGTAGCACAGCATATTGTCCCCCTTCAGTCTCTTAGTTATAAATCTGCCCCTATCTCTGTTCTATCAAGAGTAATACTCTGTTTACTGGAAGGAGCCATCTGTTAGACAAACTCCTTTAGCAGAACCTAACCACTTTTGTTTAAAAGGAGTTAGATACTGCTTGCCAATGGTGAACATGCAGATCTCCATGGAAGAAGGCTACGCTTTGAAGGCAGGCAAGCACGCTGAGCCAAATTTCCAGGCCTTCAAGCCAAGAGGTGTGTTGCCATGTTGCTGAGGAAAGGATGCAGTGGAGCGAAGCCAGGCCGTGGCAGTCCTTCACCACTGGTGAACCTGAGAGCTTCAGAGATGTCCCAGTGGAGATGTCACTAGAAACAGTCCCTGGGAATTGATTCACTGATATGGAAGAGAGTCTGGTCCATGTTTTCTAATTCATTTAAAGGCTGTCTGGCAGTGATTCTGGAGAGCTTCAACAAATGTCTTCTACTATTACTTGGTTGCACTGTGTGTGGACATGGGAGTAGGTGTAAGTTAGCACCATTTGCTCCTCAAGCTGTTGGCTAATATTTTGCACAGCAGATACGGATACAGTTCTGATACAGCAGAACTGCCCAGGAAGACTAGAGAGTCTCAGTCCTTGGAAGTACTCAGGACTTAACAAAAGTTTGAGCAGTCTGTTCAAACTTTAAACTTCGATCAAACCTTGAAATTGGCCCAGACTGGGGTCAGCGGGTGTTTGTATTCAGTGACATCCAGAGATCATATCAAAGTTACATTTTTCTGTGAGTCTGTCTTCACGGTAAAGGTGAAGGTGCAATTGAAGTGAAACCACAGGTTTCAGTCCAGTGTGAAAGGGATGTGGGAGTAGAGGAGAATGTCGGTGGTAGCAAGGAGAAACGTGTAAGCAGTTTTTGGGAGAGTGATTGAGCAGCTGCCTTTAGATATGTGAAGTTCAAGGTATAGCTTCAAGGTGTGCAAAAATGAATGTCAGAAGGAAGGAAACAAATGGTGGTTGGAGAACAAAAAAATTGCATTGCCTTGAAAACCTAGACTTTATTCCTAACTGATGAGAGCAGCTGGGGTATGTTTCATGGCCGTGCTGCTGGGGTGCTTTAGCCTCCTCATCATTTTCCAAGATGAAGTTCGTATTAAGGGAAAAATGTTGAATAAGCTGCCTAAGAGAAAGTGGAACATTTATAGCTACATTTCAGACAAAAACAAATGCATCTCATATGTCTCGCAGATCTGAGATGAGACAAGCCAGGGAAAGCATCTGTCAGCCTCTGTCTTCTGCAGTTCTGATGTTAATGTTTGCTTAGCATTAAATGTCTCTTGCAGAGGAGAACTTAATCTGTCACAAATTTGAGGCCTAGGGGAGGGGAGAGAAGATATATTTAGAGGGTAGATAAAGATGTATGCATTCAGATTTTATCTCACTTGCACCGGTGTGCAGCAGGAGTAACAAAAAAATTTGTTGTGTGTATGGCTGAGAAGTGGGAGGAAATCCTTGGGTCAGGATTGTCCTTTCGTGTCAGTTATTTTCTTGCAGCCTGTGATTAGCGACTTCATGTAAAATGGTTTAATAATTACATTAGTTGTAAGGAATATTATTTGCATTTTGCTTGAGTTTGTTTGTAAATAACATTAGTTATAGACTATTCCAAGTCTAAAGCACTATGCATATGTGAACTAGATTGTAATATATTTCAGAATTGTTGGAGTGCTTCCACTCTGTCTTGAAATGGTTTTAAGTCCTGTGTAAGAGATCAGATCATACTTTTGGTTAATGTTCCCTGTCACCCAGATGGTGAGCAGTCATGTGCTGTTTGGGGATCCATGTGCCCGGAATAAATCGGACGGGGTGCATCATGCTGCTCTGTGCAGGTGTCCCCAGGCTGTAGGTACTGAGACAGTCACTCCAGGTTGTATTTATTTGTTGCTCTGCTGTGTGAAGCCTGGTAATTTTAGAAATTACAAATCTGAGCCCAGCAACAGCAGTGGTTAGAATTTATGACCCAGACAAACAAGGGAGCTCTCACTAGTCAAAGCCAAGTGTGTATTTGTTTCTAATGCTCCCATATGACTCTGACTGCGCAGCCATGCCAGCACTGGCAGTCGTGTTTTCAAGACCTGATTGCTCAACAGGTTTAGTCTCCTTTCCTAACTCATACCTAGAAAACATTTTAACATACTCAGTATGGGAAGGAGCAATGCAAGAAATGGTAGCTTGTCTTTGAAAAGACACATGAATCAGAGCTGTTCCAAGGGAGCTCATCTTGCAGAGGAAGCAGACCCAGACATGGATAGTGAATCAAGGCAGGAATGTGATTTATCAACTCTGCAAAGCGGCAGGACAGGGTTAGACTCAGGAGTTGCTGTTTTCTGATGTGGGTGCCTCTGCACTGAGCTGAGTGTGCACGACACAAAGTGACACAATACAGCTGAGTTAGTTTCCTATTTATCTTTGTTGTTGTTGTTGTTGTTGTTTTTTTGCCTAGGACAACTATGATATAGATCGTGTGTGGGCACTCAAGGCAGCAGGGCTTAGAAGTTTCTCTGATAATTTACAGGCTGTGGCTGATAGAGTGAGATTTAGCTATCCTTTGTTTTGCTGGAGCATAACCTTTGTGTGATGATGGGAACATCTCGGTGACGCTATTTCTGGAGCTCTTGAAGTACCAGTATCCTATCAATCTATTTTTTCATAGCTTCTTTACCGTAGTGTCCAAGTTCATGAACCTGTGGAAGTGGAGGCTTACCTTTCCCATGAAACTGAGCAATTCCCTCCTTGCCTCCTGACCCTTCTATATCCCAAGATCTCCTCTTTCTGGAAGATTGGCAGATGTGGCTTTAAACCCTCAGGAAGATGTGGGCACCTCCTCCAGGCCCAAGTAAGAGCTCTGTGCCCCACTCCATCTCCTGCGTTCACAACTGGACTGAGTCTCTCTGGGTAGAACAGTTGGATGTAGGAGGTATAAGGAAACAAGTGTTGAAAAGGAAAATATTGCCTTTGTTCTCAGGTTCCAATTCCAATTGCTGTTCCTCCAGAAATAAGGTGCACTGTAGAACGGGCTTTTTGGATGCACTTGAGGATTCCTCTCGCAAGGGGGCTCCCCAGGCAGCCCCAGGCCAGCAAAGGCACGCTGCAGTGCTGCCCCAGGCAAGCACTGGTGCTGCGAAGGATCTGTTAAACATGTGCTTCATAGCCTACACCAGCTTCTACATCGCACTTTACGTATCTCTATCTGGGAAGGAACTGTGTTGATTTTTAAACCAAGTAAAAGAAGTCAAGCAAACGCACACAATGTGAATCTGACTGTTTACCTCAGCATCTTCTTGCTGGGAGTGCTGCCTGCCTTGGGGTTTTCTCTGCCCTCTGGTTAAAGCAGAGCAGTTTCCATGGCCATAGAGGGAAGGACAGCACTCTGAAGTTTCATAACAGTGAAGGAAATAGTTTTATTTCTGGTCTGGTGAAAACCTTGTGTAATTTGTTTTTTGTTTTTTTTTTTCCTTTCAGTTGGATTGTAGTGTCCTTCGTTAGCAGCATATAGTCAGATGCATGTCTGTTTTGGGAATGACATTCACTGTAGTGTAAGGGGAGGAGATGGGCTAAGAAGCACATGAGCTTTGGGAGGGCTTCTCTAGAGAGCTTAGCAAAATTGTGCCTCTGTTTGCATATGTATGCTTCCTTCTGTACAAGGTGCATTGACTTCATTAGCTTCTGTTTCAGTGAAAATTTTACTATTTTATGTATTCATTTGTCCCTGTAGGGTGATGGGAGGTGAAATTACTTATTGGAAGATGCAGCCACTTCATTAAACAGCAAGCTTTTGGGGGCAGGAAATTTCTTCCAACGCAGCTTCACCTGGTCAAACTTTCTAGCTGCTCTTCCAATACAAATACTGTCTTAAGCCCTTTATGGTCTAACTAAACCTAGCGAGTGATAAAAAAAAAAAAACAGCTTTGATCCACAGGCTCTGCCTGCAAAAGACTTGTGCAGGATGGAGTTTGAACAACAGGACTTCAGCAGACCACTAACATGTCACATTGCATGTCAAGCAAGTGGTGTGACCACAGTCATTCTCAATGTCTGAGCGTTTCCATGAAAATATTCTCCTCGTTCACGTGGCTTCATTCCATAGAGGAGGCTTGTATGGAGCTAGCCGTCCAAGATGCATGTTTGTGAGACTAGCCGATGGGAACAGCTTCTGGTTCCTGTGCTGATACAGCCTTCTTCCTTGATTTGAAGTATCCAGGTGTGTTCGGTGCTTCGACTTGAGCTTAGGGACTAGAAAAAAATAAAACAAAATTAGCCATCGTTTGCAGACTTTTTTTCCTCCAGCATTTCACCCTGCAAGCAACGCCAAAGCTTTCTTTCAACCTTTCTATTTCCATTTGCATTCCCCTCTACACCTGGAAGAATGCGAAGGGAATTAGCAGTGATCATTATCTCTTATTAGCCTGTGCTCTGGTACTCTGTTCAGGTAAAAAATGAGCCCTTCTTTATAATGAACTCCACGGGGCCTGGAGGGAATAGAAATGGAAATAGGGCTGTGTTGTTCAAATAAAATTGAATGTGCTAAAATGGTGTTGGTGTTTTTCAGGAAGAATTGAATCAAGCATCCTGAAGATCATGGAGGGAGACTGTCTGAGCTGCATGAAGTACCTGATGTTTCTTTTCAATTTTTTTATATTTGTAAGTATTTGGAATCTACTTTCTCTCTTGATTCCTTCTGTTTCCAGCAGCCAACAGAATAGGCTGTAATTCAGTAAAGTTGCCACAAAAGATCCCCTCATCTTTGCACTAACAATCACCAAGGATATTAATTTACGGCGTCTGAAGGGGCTAAGACATTCAGTAAGGCAGCTCAGTGGTCACTGCTGTCTGCATTAAGGTTGTCCTTGGCAAGGAAGACAAATAAGGAAAGCTGTAACTTGTATTTGTGATCTGTCCTTGAATGGCAGAAGAAATTGTTTTCTAGTCCTAGGTGCCCTGCTGAGGTTTTTGCTAGCAAACAAATTTTCCTGCCACATTCCTGGTGACCCATGTTGTTCTTGTCTTTGATGGGAAGGGTGGGAGCACCCAGCCACCCTGCCCCATGTGGAGTGAGGTGCTCCTCTGTGGTGGAGAGGGTTCCCCTGTGCCTCTTCACTGGACCCTCTCCTCCAGGTGTGGCAGAGACTCAAGACTCAGTCTTTCAGCATTGGGCAGAGAATTAACAGTTGGTAGAGCAAAGTGTTAAAAAAGAAAAGGTGCTTTTGCTGCTAATGTTTCACTGAGTGAGCAAGAAACGCTGAGGGCAGTATGTCAGTAGTCACCTGCTCAGCAGAGAGTGTTTGCCACAGAAACAGGTTTTCCAAAACACTTTTGATCAAAAGATACTGATAAAACCAACGTTCCTGCAGCAGCTGTTAATGTTGACCTGTCTCCTTCTTTCCCCCTCTCTCCTCTCATTGTGCTGTGACAGCTGGGAGGAGCATGCCTGCTAGGAGTTGGGATCTGGGTCATCGTGGATCCAACAGGTTTTCGAGAGATCGTGGCTGCCAACCCTCTGCTCTTCACAGGAGCATACATCATGCTGGCTATGGGAGCAATGCTCTTTCTGCTGGGTTTCCTTGGCTGCTGTGGTGCCATCCGTGAGAACAAATGTCTTCTACTTTTTGTAAGTGTCCTTGCACATTATTAGCCTTTTGGCGCTTCCTAAGAATGGGGGTGACTCTTAAGCTAAATAGGTGATGCTGTGATTAGTACATGAATGGGTGTCCATTTTTGCAGCCATTGTTCCCTTAAATATTAAGTAGGTTTAGAGCACTTTTACACAAAGCTGGAGATAGAGAATTTGCTTCCTCCCTGCACCAGGCTTGAGTTCTGTGAGTCTGAATCTGGGGTTGTATTTTGACTTTGTCAAGCTTCGTCTCAAAAACGTGTAGAAAGTGATCAAAAACTGGATACTTTTGGACGTCCAAAGCCATTAGCTCCACCTATAGATTCATTTCTTACTGGTTCACAAGAGAGCAGAGAGAACATATAGAGTGAAGCATCTATGTAATGAGGCCCCACAGCAAAAATGCCCAGCTCTGAACTTGGATGATGACATTGCATTGCAGCCCTCAATAGGTAGTTAATCCTTTATGCAACCTAGTCTGCTCCTGAAATGAGCCAGGTTTGTTCTTTTCAGGCAATTTTCCACCTAAAGAGTTAAATTTCATCCCATCTTGTCATCAGGTAATACTTAAAATCAGTTTTTTTGACCCTTGCCCTAAGTTCTGATACTGCAGGGTTTCCAACCATTATCTGTTTGCAGAAAACAATGTCAGTTATGTGTTAAAACACAAAGCTCAGTTTTATTTCTCTTTTTTGTCAAATGCGGCCTTTTGTTTCTTGCTCAGGATCTGCTGGTTTGTTTTTATTTTTGTTTAAATGTTGATCTTACACTGTTCTGTTATGCTTCTGTCTTGCACAGCTGCTTCACAGTGAAAAAGAGGCTTGTATCTTAACTGAACAGGAAAGTCCACTTTCTTAAAAACAAAGCTATTTTTTCCTAGAGTTCAGCCTAGCTCCACTGAGGTGAATTCTCTCTAGCACTTGGCTTGCCCACCCCTTGGCTTTATAACCTGCACGTGAGAGCCTCTCTCTGGAAGCCTTTGTGGATAGGATCATTAGCGAATCATCTCAGAAGTAAATCCGAAAACTCAATATATCACTTGTGAAGTCAGGGAAATCTGCCCAAAGGAGC
This sequence comes from Pavo muticus, assembly GCA_016647715.1. Classification (NCBI taxonomy): domain Eukaryota; kingdom Metazoa; phylum Chordata; class Aves; order Galliformes; family Phasianidae; genus Pavo; species Pavo muticus. The sequence goes on along the minus strand of JACDJE010000021.1, from coordinate 4,872,770 downwards.
CTCACAAAATGTGAAGAATCAGGCCCAGTGAGCCTGAGTTTACTCCAAAGCCTGACCTAACCAGATTAAGAAACTAAAAGTTACGTTTGATGGAAAGTATTGATTGCAAGTGAATGAGAGAGAGATTTTGAGTTTGGGCCACATAAGCAGCATACAGATAGAGGACATGGCTGGAAGAGGGGACTTCTGTGCTGTACTTTCCTGAGATAGTATCACTGAGGTCAGTAGTTGTTTGAATATTCCTCCCAGTGTTTTATTTTTACTCCAGTGTACTCAAATTAGTGGTTATTGTTTCTGACTCATAGAAATTGTTCTGAGCCCTGCTGCTTTATTTATTTAGTTTTGTTATTATTTTATACTTGGAATCTGAGACTTCAATGGGCATGAGGTAATACCCGGAACTAGAAGAAACTCTGAAAGTAATCACTGGATGAGGAATTAGCATTCCAGCTTCTGACGTCAAAGTCAGCTCTCGAAACCTGCCATCCAATGTCCAACAGCAGTAAAGCACTTGCACAGTGGTCGATGCTGATGCCAAGTGAGAAGAATTACTAATTTCTGCTTTTTGGGGGGCCAGACCAGCTGATATTAAAATACACAAAAGATCTGTGAAACCAGAAGTCTAGTGGGAGTGTTTTAGACATAGAAAGGGCAAACCATTCATGAACGTACGCCAGTGAGACTGGGAGCACGCTTGCAGAACTGAGAGTGTTTGGCTTTAGAGGTGGTACTTAGGGAGAAGTTGCCTGATCAAATCAAGTCCTCTTACAAAGTTGTTAAAGAATTGATGAGCCAGGGCTGCTTGAGTGAGATTTCACAGTGATACATAATGTATATGTGAAACTTTCAGTTCAAATGTAAATAAAAGATAGAAGGGACAAGACAGATGCACACATACGTGTTCTCTAGGTTCTGACTTCCGTGTTTACGATGTCTTTTATTTTACATCAAGCTGCTTGTCTTTTGGAAAGAAAAGCTACAACCCACACTCATCAGCACCACCATCAACAACAAAAAATCCCTGTGAAACCCAGCATGCTGCATTAAGCGCAAGGCTATGAAGTGTTTCTAGATTTTCCAGCATTTGGATGTGGCTCACAAAATGCAACAAAGGTTGGCCTGAAAATTGAGGATTGACTTAATTCTGGGTTGTCCTAAAAGACCCTATGACTATAGAAGAACACCATAAAAATCAGAATCCAGAGTGCTACTGAGTGTACAAAACAAAATGTGTGCAAATGTATTTATTTTGCCACAGGAGACTGAATTCAGGTTTGAAAAAAAAAAAAAAAGTGTGTTAGCTTGATTTGGCTTAGCTGTGAGTGTGAATGTCCTTTTTTGCACTCTTGCAATACAGATGCCATAGCCTCTACAGCTTTCCAACATGAAAACACGAGTCCTTTGTGTTTAAAGGCAATGACTGCTCTTTTTGCAACAACCAAAGCTGGAACAGTAGGTGTGTTGTGGGAAAGAAATGTGAAACATTGATTTGTGGAAGCTTCTGACAATTGTGGAGCTGTCACCAAGAGGTGAGGTAGGATTTTTGAGCGCAACAGGAGACCCCACTTCTAAGGATGATGTTCAGACCCTCACATTGGATGAATGGGGTGGCTTTACTCAAGTGCCCAGTCTCAGGCATGGGCTTGTATGTGAGGCTGCTGTGTCCCATACACTGTGTTGAACAGTTGGCTGTCCAGTGTGCTCATATTTCAGTAAATGCTTAATTTAATTCTGTGAGGCAAAACATATTAAGCAGATGTTATGTTGCCTTAAAATGCAGAATGAGAGCAAGTTATGAAACAGGGATGATCCATCTCTTTTTTTCTTATCACCTCCAGTGGCTGCTTCTGTGTTTTCTACAGTAACTATTTCAAATCTGTAATGCACAGCGTAAGTGTAAATCAGTTTGGGACTGATAATGAACCTTATCAGAGGTAATCTGAGGACAGCTGCTTATACTTCTGCACAGACCTGTGCTGGAGCTCATATGAACTGTATCTCTTAGTAATCAGTAAATGAAATGCAATTAGCAAGGTGATGAGATTAATCACTTGATCACCACCTTAGACCTCTTAGTGGCTAGGCTGAGATCCTTTGATGGATGATGATGTGGATTTGCAGAGTATGGTTCATCCTCATCACTTGTTCTTTGCCCTCCTGTGGTGAAATTAAAAACAAAATAGTCTCTGAGCAGGAAAAACAGAAGCTGCATGTAGAAGTTCTTACTAGCAGTAAGAATAAATTATAGAATTAACTAGTTCAGCAAGTCAATCAACAACATTCTGCTAGCAGCCCCTCTCCATGTGACTTGCCTTGTTTGTCATTTGAGCCTGGGATCCTTTTCTTTTGTTTCCGTTGCAGAGGCAGAAAGACAAATGGTACAGGTTAGTGCGTGCACTTTTCCAGTGGGGAAAAATCACTTACAGCTCTGGTAATTGACACCAAAAGAACGTTTTCCCATTCCAATTAGGTAGTCTGAATTTTCTCTCCATTACCAAAGTACACGGTGCATGGCATTCCATACGTTGTTTATAAATCATTGCTTGGGGATCTTAAATAGCACTTCTGGCCCCATCTGCCTTCCTTCTGTTTCAGAAAGACCCTCAATAGCCTTTTCAAGCAGAAAGAAAATCAAGATCTCTTCTGTGTTTATTTCTGCTTGTTGCTTCAACCACTTGTACCATGTGTTTGTTACTTTCCACATGAAGCAGTCTTACTGGGTTCCCTATTCACATGGTACCAAAACCCAAAGACATTTCCAAACTGCCACTCAGCCTGGTAAAATCATCATAGCCTGTGGTCTAAATCTTGGAATCCTTACATTTCTCAATTGATAATGTCTTTTATGACCATAGCATCATAAAAATGCCCATTTTGAGGAACTGTAAGTCTGAACTAACTTAGTGTTTTGTCTCCAGAAGTGAAAATTAGAAATGCCATTTCAGGAGAATGTGTGAGCCTTACCAGTTTCTGCTCTGTTCCCCTCAGTGTTCTTCAGCATCAACAATTGCTGTTTGAAGGATGCTAGAGAACACAAACCTGCCTGTTTCTTGTAGTGTTTGTTATGGACTGAAGTGAGGCATCAATGTAACTTTGGATCAGTCCTAAAGACAGACTGAAATGTGAGCTCTCTCTCTTTTCCTTCCCTGGGAGATTTGTTCCCTTCAACACTGTTTTCTTCTCCAAACTGTACCTCAAGTTGTGGACCAGCTTTCTGTGCTGCCCTTGGACCTCCACATTTGGCTGTGGCTTCTCAGTGTAGGGGTGCCGTATCAGCATGTAGTTATATTATTTCATAGCCGCTGAGTAACTAATGTACGCAGCGCAACCCCATTGTGTAGGGGGGATACTATTAACCAAGGCTGATTTTGTCCTGAGATGAACTCTAGAAAGGTTCCATTTTTGGTCACAGGTGTAAGTATTTCAGTGTATGTCCCACTACCTTCTTCCAAACACAAAATGAGCCGTGGTTATATTACAGTGAAGCTGTTTATGACTGTGATGAGCAAAGATGTATGTATGTATGTGTATGCATGTCATGGGTTACCTACATCATTCCCCTCACTGTATCAGGACAGTTCAACTGTATATGAGCATCTACACAATCATATAACGTTTTCCATCAAAGTAGGCTTTACTGTTTTAACCTGGTGCGGATTCATCAGGGGACACTAATGGCCCTGTAGTGCTATCTGCTCTACCCATGAGCATGGCAGAACATGCTATGAGCTCCCATGTCCTCTGGCATGGTCAGAGGATGGCTGTTACTGCCCCAGGTTATTGTGTCATAGGTTTTTTTTCATTATTTTTTCCATCTCTTTGGTAAAACTTGTAAAAGCTTGTGTTCCTACTGCCTATTGTACTCTCGTAATGAAATGTCTCTCTGTTTTTTTCTCCCCCTGTATTTTCTCTATTCTAGTTCTTCATGTTTATTTTGTTAATCTTCCTGGCGGAGCTTTCAGCTGCAATCCTGGCTTTTATCTTCAGAGAAAATGTAAGTATCCTATGGTGGGCAGACTGAGCCCCAGTGGGATTGTACCCAGCTGGAGCATGGTGTTAGTGCCTGATTCATTTTACTGTAACTGTTTCAAATACCAACAAACCTGCTTCCTTACTACCTTCAGTCTTCAGAACTGCCAGCAAGCCAGCGAATGCTAGTTAGACTGGCATGTGCAAGGTGGATGCTTTATGTACAAAGGATGTATATATTGTGGGACTGCTTAAATCCTGAAGATTTTAGTCTTCTCGATTCTTTCACAGCCAAACCAGCTGCACATTCCATCAGGGAAAAGTTTTGCAATAATGTCGCACTAAGGTTAAAAGCAACTATTTTCTTTTTGCAATATAGCATGTGTTTAGTATTACTATTAATAGTGAAATCTCCTGTTTCCCCAGAAGAACCAATGCTTCCTCTGTCTGCAGTGCAAAAACTCTCTTGTGCATTGTCTAATATTTCTTCTTGAATTTTCATGTTCTGATAGTTGCCAGATTCCTTCCAGTTCTGCCTGCAAGATATGCCTCCCTGCCTCCTCTTACTGAGTCTCCCCTGGCCCTTCTGAAGTCCTTTTGGGGTTCTTTTTCATGTAGCCTTGCTCACAAATTTCTAGTCTTTCTCTGTGCAGCTTCATATGATGTAGCCTTTTTCTACACTGCTGCTGAGCATGTTATTAAATGCCCGTCATCCCTCTCCTATGTTAGCAGTAAGCTTGGTCACATGTTTCTCAGACCTGCAGGAGTTTGTGGCTTTTGGCCAAAAACAGGACAACACGCACACAAAGAGGAGCTGGGCTGAACAAGGCCCATCCTTCTCAAGGCAGCCCACTTCTGAAATGTGACTCTGAGTGACGGCTGTGAAAATACATCAGCTAGTAACAGTGGTCATTGGTGACTGTTAGTTGTTATTTTGTTTGTTGGGTGTCTGCCAGTAGTTACAGAACTTTCAGCATCTTACCCGTATTGATCATCATAGAAATGTAGCGTGAGCAAAGGAGTACTTTGTAAAATGATTATAACAGTTTTCATTTTCCTGAGCCAGGATAGACTTCTAATTTTATTCATAGAAAGAGATTTTGATAAGCAAAGAATTAAGACTTATGAAGCTCACAGAGAAGTGGTGTGCTGGTTGTGTGGTGAGATAGTCTGGGAAGAGGAGGCAGGAGGAATTTTTCTTCTTTTTATCCCCTTTCTCCCTTGCCACCCTCCCTTCCCCCCCGACCCCCACCTTTTTATTCCCTTCTATTTTTTTCCCCCTTTTTTCCCTAAAAGTCAGTGGTCTTTTCTCTTTGCCTTAGATTTGAAGAGTTGGGAAAGAGCAGCACTTGGTGCATAGTGTGGGAACTCCATTACAGCTCAGGCTTTGAGGTTGTGCCTTTGTAGGAATAGCTACAGCTCTGTAAGTAGATTTCAGCACGGGAGGTCTGGTGTGCTCTGGTCATTACAGCTCTGCTGTTAGGAGGTTTAAGGGATTCCTCTGGTACAGCACAGGCAGCAGACCGCACACATACGAAAGCTTTGTGTGCAGCACTGCCCTGCAGACCCAGGTACAGTGTTTGTGGAGGAGATATAAGCAATCCCAGTGAGTGACATGTGGGGAACTTAGAACAAACATGAGAAACCAGACAGGCACAATGCCTCCTGTACGTGGAGTGGCTGTGCCTTCTTCCCTCAGCCACAAGGATCCTGCTAAGCCTTGTGATCTTCCATTACCATGGCGGCTGTGGGATGTGTGACGACGTGATGCTCACAGATAAAGTCACAGTGGTTATTCCAGACTTCTGTGACATCTGGTGATGTTTTGTGAGTCAAAACCTGAAGGAGAATGAATATTTTATCTTTCCTGAGCTTGTCTCCTTGTTTGCGTCACCAGCTTCCCACCCTGTCAGAATGACTGACAGGAAAGGCAGAAAAGGGAGAAATGAAGGACGTCAGAATCCCAGCAGTTGGAGATGGCTCTACTCAGAAGTTAAACTTAGTCTGAAAATTCTTGTGGTTTGTCTTCTCTTAAGGGTTTCTTCTGTACAAAGTCTTGCTTTGCTGTTGCTGTGTATTTTGGTGGTGGTTCCTCTGGCTTGGTAACTACTAAGAACTAATGTTGTTGTCATTGCTGGGTTGGTGTGAGGCTAGATGGCTGGACAGAATGTCTGTGGGGACAGGGGGTTGAACTTTCCATCTTTTCTTTGACCACGGAAGGTCAGGATCCTATGTGCTTTTCTCTTCACCATGAAACGAGTTATTTTCAAAGCTTGCAGTGGTAAGTGCACATTTAGGCAACCTACGTTTTCTGTAGAGCTGCTGGATGCTTTCTCATTGTGGTCATCGCACCAGTCCCTATGGCTGTGGCCACACTGAGTGTATAAAGTGAGACAAAAGAAGGGGATACGATCTGTTTGCTTACCAGATGATATTTGGTGCAGCTTTCTCTTATGTAGTTTTACATGCAAACTAGCTCCCCAACACTCAGAAGAGTTAAATTATTAATAGCTGTGGGAGTAAGAGAAATTAAGACACAGAAGGGAGGAAAGAGATGTTTTCTGCAGAGATTGGACATGAGAGGAAGAGTCGGTGAAGCACAGCGTGGTGGTGAAGTGAGTGAAAGTGATGTTAGCAGTGATGAGCTAATGTGCCATGCAAGGCCTCTGGGACTCCCACATTATTCCTTTAAAGCAGTCTCTGAAGAGGAAGACTGTGGTTAATCAAATGTGGGAATACCAGAGTTTCTCTTCCTTCATAAAGGAGACTTGGGGCAGCAGAGAACCCTGTTTTTCAATAACACTGGTTATCTCACTCTCTATACATAATGTGAACAACAGAGAGGCATCACTTAGAGTCCACGGAAGAGAGATTTAACTTGTATTCAGGATTTGAGCTCCATGTGCCCTGCAGAGGTGCGGATGGGAAGAGCTGTGGAGGATGCTGGACTCTTTTTCAGGCCTTCTGTGTGACAGAGCTAATGACCATAACTGAACTTTGTGTGGCTGAGATTGATTCTCTTCAAAGTGTATTTGTGCTTGAATGACTGTGTCCATCTGAGAGATTTGGTGAATTGCCTTAGCAAGCAAGAAAGCATAGGGTAGTAGGGACAGATGAGTCCGGTGGCAGGGCTCTGAACAGAGTCAGGATGTTTGCATTTTCATCTTCAGTTTTGACACTTGAAAGACAAGTCGCTTTGGTTTCTGATACCTCTGTTTGCTCAGACATGAGGGAAAACTAAAGAAACCGCACAGTCCGTTCCTAGGTTGACATGTGCAAGGTCCGTCTTACTGACTTTTGTCCTACTTTGTCAGCAATTTACCTTTGCTGATTGATTCTTTTTTCTGAACTTCACATACTCAGGACAAACAATTTAAGAGCAGCAAAATGGAATCAGTTATTTCCCTGGCAGACATACTTTTCCAGAGCTAGGCTTTGTTTTGGGCCAAGTCTCGTAAAAATCACACACAAACTCTGAACAATTTCCTCTGGGATTGCTGCTGTCAAAATAAAGGTTTCACTTTATATTTAAATGATTCTTTTGTTTTAGACCCAGCCAAAGGCAGCCGACTGGGATTATTACCAACAGTAATATCAGTTTCAAAGCCTGTGCTTCAGGAACAGACAGGCATCAGAAAAATGTGCTGCTGTCTCTGCAGGAGAGGATGCTGGGTGGGTGAAGTATGCACTGAGAGGGAAGGAAAGGAGAAGACTGAGGACATGTTTCAGCATCTTCAAACCTAGGGCACGAGAGTCCCAGAGGAAAATGCCAGTCCTTCAGTTCTTTCTGATTCTCTGGTATTTTAATGTTCAAAAGCAAAANAAAAAAAAAAAAAAAAAAAAAAAAAAAAAAATCTGTCTCATAAAAGTGATTTAGGAACTTAGCAGCCCATCTAATTAAAAAGTAATGAGATTTAGCTCCTTGTGCCATTCAAGTCTTTGTGACAGAGTTCTACCCAGCAGTCATTAAATTTTGCCTTAGTTTGTATCTGCAAAAGAGAAATCAAAATGAAGTGGTATTCTGACTTTTTAAAAGAATCACAGCAGCCTTTTTGGCTTTCCTTAAGGTTTGTGGCATAGTTACAAAGGAAACGGTCAAGTCTGTGCTTGTGCTTTTGTGCCCACCCATACGTCTCATCCGTACGTATGTGTATGTATTTCACACTGCATATCAAGAACTTGAAACCAACTTGTAGCAGTTTGTGTTAGTGCATGTGCAATGCTGTGTGAACAACAGGAAAAACAAAAAAGCTCTTTCACAGGCAGTTTAATTCCCAGTCCAGCAAATATATAACACAGGAGTAATGCTGTATCCAGCAGAGTCCAAACCCTTTCACTGAGGCTTTGTACTGGTGTAGAGGTTGTGCCTGTGTCGGTCACAAATCAGAAGGTATTTTAGACAAGGGACTACACAAGTCAAGGCCTGCTGGGAACACAGAGAGGGCGATGCCTTGAAGTTTTCATCCTGAAGTGATAGAGAGGGCACAAGGTTGAATCAAAGTACTCAATTTAACAAGACTTTTAAGTTTGCGTAGTTATGGGTCCTCCAGAGAGTGATCCTGTGTAAATGTAATTTCAAGGTGTTTAAATGTTTCAGGAGTCTCTGAGCAGAAATGTTGGTTTGTTTTTTCTATTTTACTATAAATGTAAGCAGGAGTAAATTAAATTTCATTAGTTTTTATCGTTGACCTTAAGAAAAAAATGTTTAAATTATCTAAGCATTGGAAATACAAAGAGGATTTTTTTTCTTCATGTGTGTGGGTGAGTTTAGATACTCCAAAGCATTGTCAGGGAAACAATCTCTTTTCTGATTTGTGAGTTGACTTGAACATTTTGCATTCATTCCATGTGTTTTAATTCCTTTTCCTTCCCAGGAAATTTAGTGTTTGGGCTTCATTCTGCTTTCTCACACATGGAAGTAAATTCAGAGTTCCCCTGACATTAGTTAGAAGTTAACTGGTTTGAAATGAAAGTGAGGGGAAAATCATGTCTTGATTGCAGACTTCAGGAAGCATAGTAAGTTAAGCTACTATTTGGACTTGGATTTGAAGATTTTTCTAAAATCTATTTTAGTCATTTCAATCTATGAAATACTTTCAAATATTCAATATTAAAAACAAATAAGCAAACAAAACCCACCAACCTCTAAATGTACACATTAGCTTGCAAATATAGATATAATTCACTCCCTGATGTTTAATGAGCAGTTTTATTGAACGAGTACCATACACCCTGGGCATAGTAATGGTTCAGCCAGTGGCTTTTCCCATGTCTCTCCTCTGAGGTCTGCAAAAAAGAACAAAACCCAACCAATCAAACCAACCAATGCCCAGCATTCACAACGGGGAGGTTTGAGAAATGCTTGAAAGAGAGATGTTGGCAGTAACCCTTTGCATTCCCACTTGTCTCCGTGTGTTTCAGCTGACGAGAGAATTTTTCACCAAGGAGCTGAAGAAGCATTATGTGAGGAACAATGACACAGATGTCTTCTCCTCCACCTGGAATTCTGTTATGATCACAGTAAGTCAGGCCATGCTGGTCCTACGCTACTGGTGGTCAGCTGCCATTCATGCTGTGCTCAGCCAACACCTCCTGGCTCCTCCTGGCAGTAGTGGGAGGGAGGTGACCGTTCATTGGCAGCCAGGCTTTCCCACAACGAGCTGCTCCTGGTGCTGAGAGTAACACTCACGATGACTAATGACCCACTGTGGATTGCCAAAGCCCAAGGATTTGAGCTGACTGACTATGCCCAACTCTAGAACTGGATACAGAAAGCTCTGCAGCTGCCTGTAACAAATGGGCCAGAATCTCCACGCATTTACCCTAGACACATCACTTTTGAGACTACTTCAAACAAATTCCCAGCCAACAGCAGCCAGAACAGGTGCTAATTAATGGCTTCTTATTACCTCCTGTGAAATGAGATTGTAGGTAACAGATGAGGCAGGAGCGGCCTAACAGAATATTTTCAGTCTGCAAATAGTCGCCATCAAAGTTGTCTTTGTTATTACAGACATAACCAGCTAGATTGAAGATCAGCTGTGTTGCTGGCACTGGAATTTTTCTTATCAACTACAAGTTGTTCATGCCTGCCTGCTGTAGAAAGTTGTGTGTGCTTGTGTTTGCATGTACATGTGAACTTTGTGCCTGGCACAGCCCACGTCGTAGCTGTTCAGGAGAGTAGGATGTCAGATTCTGCAAACAAAAAGTAATTTCTAATCTTAAAAGAAAAAGATGGCTGCTGCCCTTCATGCTGATTCAGGGCTTCAATAAAGACGTTTCCTTTTGGTGACTGAACAGAGACAGAGTATGACTTGAATCCTTAAAAAGGACCTGACTTGAATCCTAAAAAGAGAATTTTCTTGGATCACCTAGCAGTGCCTTTGAGCAGCAGCAGTCCTGGCCGTTAGCTCTGGGGAGAATGAGCACTCAGGAGCCTGGATTGCACTGCTGGCTCTTTTACAGACTTGCTGGGTGATCTTAGGCGAGTCATTCTGGATGCACTCCAAGGTCCTGTGTAGTTCATGGCAGTATTCCCAGTGGTACCTTAGAGTCTACTGTGTGACATAGGAACAGTGGGACTTTATAAAAAGAGACTTTGATGAAACAGAAGCTCAAAGGTACAAGTGCAGTCCACTTTCTTGGAAACAACAGTTATTTTGTCTCAGCTTTGACTAAAGCTTTGATCCCTGCAAAAATAGGTCTTTGGAAGATTTCTGGTATCTCCTTTGAGTCCTAAGTGTAAGCTCCGTCTTCCTTTCTTCTCTCCAGTTTGCCTGCTGTGGAGTGAACGGACCAGAAGATTTTGAAGCTGTCCCTCTACTTCCACACTTGCCTGAGGAAGAGACTACACCAGAAGCTTGTTGCCAGCGAAAGCTCCAGAGCCGGGAAGGGATGTTTGTTAACAGGGAAGCCTGCCTCCTAGGCATCGAGAGATTTCAGAACCAGCAGGTAAGGGCAGCCAGATGGCTGGAGAAAGGGCTTCCCAGCAGGGATGGCTGTGGTAGCCATGGGTTACCTACCCGTGAAGGTGGCAGGTTGTGCCATTCTGACTGTAGCTGAGGTTGTAACTGCATTCACACTATTAACAACTTTTAAAGTCATGGATATGTGATCCTATAAATCCCCTTTCATTGTGTGTACTGCTAAGTCCATGCTGCGCTGTATCAGCAGAAATAGAGAGATTTTCCGAGGGGTTTTAGAGGTGGAATAGAAGTTTATGTCAAGTTTCACTGTGGCTTTGAAGGTTAGTATTGTCCCTGACAAGTTAACTGACAAGCCATTGCAGGTCAGTGAGGATGGGATAGCATTTGCTCTTACTGGAGCTCCACTTTAGTTCACAAAGGCTCCTTATCAACACTATATTCAACCAAGAGACTGAGGGTTGAACAGACACAGAAAACTGTGTCTATTTCCCAAGAAAGAGATGTGTTGGAAATCTGTGTTTTTCTGCCCTTTCACTGTTTAGAGTAGAAAGAGGGCATTTCTTTGGGCAGGTCTCTCAACTTGGCAATTCTTTATGCTGGACTGGAAAAAGGCAATTCAGAGTAAATTCGCTGACACTGATACTACCCATGTCTTGGGGAAATTGTAAGGAAACCTGAAGTTTCAGAAACTTTCTAGCAAAGTTCTTGACTGTGTTTATTGCAGCATTAGCAAGCCAGCTGAACTCTCTACTGACTTGTATGTACATGCTAACTGGAAGTCCTGTTTTCAGCACTTGATAGCAGATTGTGAAAGAGAGTAAAGGAGTTTGGAAGCAGCGGGTGAGCTGTTCCTTGACTGGCAGCTGGAAACAGTTGGCAGAGGCACGCTGGGTGAGAGATCATAGCAGACAGCACTGTAGTGCATCTGCCAGGTCTGATTGCCATGAATTGATGGGGAGAAGCGAGAGAGAAGGAAAGATGACAAACAGCAGGGAGGGGGAAAGAAATGAATTTTGAGAAACAGGGATAAAGCAGATTAAAATTTTTGCTTTCCCTAAGTGGCGATACTGAGGCCTCCCATTTTTATGGGAAGAGATGTTTTTCTGTGAGCCTTTGTCCTGCATTGTGGCAGTGGGAGAAATTGTGTGCGCAGCAAACATCACCAAGCACAGTGAGGCACTTATATAAAATGGGAGAGGTGCTCCCAAAGGACTGTTGGCTGTATTCAGGCACTGCTGGAGCAAAGTCAGGCCTCTGGGAAACGATGCTGGTGGGGCAGTGCTTGCCACATCTGTGCTCAGTCCTGTTTTCAGCCTGATGAGCAGGGCATGCTGAAAGTTGGGTTAAGGCTGGAGTTCTAGCAAGCACCCAGACATCTTGTTGCTGGGCTGGATGCTTTTTCCTGAAAATTGGGTTGAAAACACAACAGGAGCAGAGCCTCGTGATGACAAGAGTGCTGCTGCCTCAGTCATCTTCATTCCCTGGGTTTGTGGCATGAGTGAGTCTGCTCTTTCCCTTGGTTTCCCCTGATTGCTTTACTCCTGGTGAGCAGAGTCTGACATCAGCGTGTAACTGTTGTTGTCATCTGTGCATTTCAGATATTTTCTTTTTAGGTGAAAACAAAAAATCAGGTGATTGAAACATCCCAGATAAATGGGTGGGACTACACGTGTATTTTTAGTGTGTGGGAGAGGTACATTTTACATTAGACAAAATCCAGTCTACTTTTCTTTTTATATGTGACCTATTGTCAGAAATTTGCTAGTGGGTTGGAATTTTAGGCTGAGAAGTGAGGATTTTAGGGAGAAACAAGGCCAGGATAAGCTGGTGATTTCCTGAAACACCCTGAAAACTTTGCAGAATGTCTGCCTGCTGTTAATTGTGTAAGCAATAAGAAATTAAAGGCAGTGGCAGCTGTGCTGCATAAGTGGAAGGATTATAGCAATGGATGGCCCCGAGTTCTTCATGACATTAATTCTCCTATATCCAGAAGATCAGCAGGTGTTCATCCATCCTCTTGTGGAGAGAAGGCTCAAAGAAAAGGTCCCAGTGTGTGAAATAGCTGCTGGCTGTGACTGAAATACAAGTGAAGAATCTCCTGCATTGGCTTTAAATAAATAGCCTGTATCCCCAGTCAGCCACAGCTGCCTGTCATGTGCCCAGAGGGCCCTTTCCTTTGTGCTTAGTCTCTTCCCTTTGCAGAGAGCTGCTCCTCTCTGTCCTGCAAGAAGTCACAGTTCCTCCTGCTCAGTGAGGGCTTGGGGGGCTGTGCTGCAAGAACAACTCCTTGTGCTGCTCAGGTTATCTCACTGTGGTCTGTCCCTCCTAGGGCTGCTACACTGTGATCCTGAACTCCTTTGAGACCTACGTGTACCTTGCAGGAGCACTGGCCATCGGAGTGCTGGCCATTGAGGTACTGTTGTGTGATCATAAAAGCAGTGTTGGTGGATGTCCAGCAGCGAGACAGGGAGCTACTCCTGCAGAGTGCTAGCAGGTTATCCACTTGTGGTTTTAATTGCCTAGAAAGAGGCGGGCACTTGGTCCCTTGCCATAAGAGGCAGGGAAATAACCTCTGTCGTGAGCCTGCAGTGCCGCCTCGTGTTGGCCCTGGCACAGAGTTTGCAGCTGTGATACTTTGGCCACAGAGGCTTTGGGAACCTCATTGTGTGCCCCAAGGTGTGATTCTTATTCCTGTTACAACTGCATCCCAGCAAGCTGACTCCTATGTTAATGTGCTCAAACTCTGCCTTTGCTTTAAAAATTTCAGTTTAGAGACTGACATTGTACTGGGCTAGGGGCACCTCCATTATCATCCCACACTATCTCTTTGGTGGTGTTCCAGTGGAACAGGCTTCCCCCAGACAGGATGTTAGTCCCGGAGAGATGCTGGGTGCTTTCCCCAGTGCACATATTGTGCAAAGTAGAGGGAGCTGGGCGTTGCCCCAGCAGCCCCCACAAAGGCCCCGCTGCATCATTCTTCTGGAAAATGCAGCTGTCTCTTACCGTTCTCCATTTTATTTCTTCCCTATTCTTTCCCCCTTCCTAGCTGTTCGCCATGATTTTTGCCATGTGTCTCTTCCGAGGGATCCAGTAAGAGGCACCCCGTGGACCACCACATTCCCAACATGCTCGGAAGAAAGAAGGAAAATCAGACGAAACAACCTGAAAACACACAAAAAACTTTATTTTTTTTAACAAAATGGGGTAGGGGGGAAAAATGGAGGGGGGGAAAGAAAAAAAAAGAGGGTTGTAATATATGAATGACCAAAAGGATTGTACTTCAGGGGCTGGAACTTTGAGGTGATGTGCACTACACTGTACCCTTGCCCAGAGCCACCCGCAGCAGCTGTGGAGCAGGAGCCCAGTGCAGCCGCTTATGCTATGGACAGATGGAGCCTATGGGGAGGAATGGGAGGACAAGCGTAGCTGCCCCTCCCACCTGTCAGTGCAAAGCCGTGCCTACCATCCACAGCTTCATCACGATTTAGACAGCAAAGGACTGAAGAACAGCAACCCAGGGGCTGGGTCAGGCAGCAAGGTTGGCCGAAGTCTGGGACTGCCCAGGTGGGTTTCCAACAAGTAGTGCTGGCGGCTTATCTAAGAAACAGGCAGTCATTTCTTGTGTGATTCTGGCTTTAATTCCCAGCCACAAAGTGAAAACGTACATTCTTCCTCGTGCGTAAGCTTTGCCCCTGTCGCCTGAAACTTGTCAGAGAAGTCAAACACTTCAGGGAGTCTGGCTTTTCTCTGGAGCCCTAAACGGGGGCAGAGTGGTCTCAGTTAAACATGGGACTCATCCAGGGCTGGCCGATGGTCAAGAGTTTGGGGCCTGCCTTTCTGATTTTTCCTTTTTTGTTCAGTGTTACTGGGAAGAAAAAAAAAAGAGAGCAAGTTGTTCCCTGCTGTGTTCCCATTCCCTGGGAAAAATAATGGCTCTGGTCAAGAATAGCTGATTCTGTTGCCTTCTTGAAAGGGGAGGTAATAGTGTTTAATACTTGTCAGCCTTTGCCTTTCACTTCATACTTGCAAAACCACTCTGTGGTGCTGTTGTCAATATATGAGGGCTGCTCTGAAAGTAAAGCCTCCTATCGTATTATATTTGCCCACAAAGTCAGAGGTGAATGTTGGTGGTATAGCAGTAGAGGCTGAACCTTCCCACCAATATCCCATTACGTGTCATAACTGTACAACAGATGGCAGGAGAAGGGGCAGTTTGACAGGACGGTGTCAGACATGCAAATACATATGAAGCAAAGGTGTGTCATAGAATTCATCCTTGTGGAAAACATGGCACCCATTGACATTCATCGACACTCGCTGAATGTTTATGGAGACCAAACAGTGGATGTGAGCACAGTGAGGTGGTGGGTGGTGCATTTCAGCAGTGGTGACAGTGGGCCACCTCCGCTGGTGCAGATATTTATGTGGCATGCAGGCTCTTGTTCATCGCTAGTGAAGATGCACTGCTAATGGTAATGATTATGTTGAAAAGTAGTGATTTGTAGCTGAGAATTTGCTCTATCAAATAGTGTTATTGTGCTCTTTGTTGTAGTTTCCATGGAAATAAATAAGAGGCATTACTTTTGGAGCAACCTATGTATATTTGCAGTGGATTCCTACAAGCTTTACTGCTCCAGCAGGAGTTCCAGGCATGGTACTGGATGGAAGAGCCTGAGGTTCATCAGCCACTCCTATGCCGTTTACTTTACACACTGTCTCATGGTGTCATTTCTGCTCAGATTTCCCCTGAGGCTTTCCCATGGGCTCATAAAAAAAGCATCAGATCAGGATTGTTCTGGTCTGCCTTTTAGTTGAGAGTGTTTCCTCCCTTGAGATAGTTTGACGTTTTGCTGATTGTTATCTACTTAATCATTTGGAAATGAGCTTGAGAAACATGCCCAGGAGTGGACGTTGGTCAGAGATATTAAGGTGGAGCTGAGACCCCAGGCAGGATCTGGGAGCATTCAGTGTGCAGCCAGCCCGCTCCGGCTGCTTCTCCAGCGTTCGTGGTCATCGACAAAAACAGGTCACTGGTTTCTCTCCTCTGGAAGCCTCAGCCCCTGTTGGCTTTGTTATTCCTCTGGTTGCTCTCTGACTCCAAACTCTCTTTGCCTGGGGGAGGATGGAAGGGGCTGTGTTTTTCTTTTAGCTTACATCTTTTTATAGTCTTAAATTAAGGAGCACTTTTATATAGGGTTAAACTGGCCCATCCAAAAGCTGTAGCTGCTGCCAAGGAAGGAAAGGGGGAAGAAGGCAGCAGTGAGGAGCCAAGCAGCAGCCTCCTGCCCTGGCAGCAGCAGGTATGCTTTGGCCATTCCTTACACCATGGGGTCTGTGTTCACCATGTGGATGCAAGTGAATGAATATGCAGGCTGCAAGGCAGGAAGGAAAGGAGAAGAAAGAGTGGTCCATAATAAACAAAGATCCTGGCTAAATATCCTGGATAGAGAATTGGGATACGAAGGAATGGGAAAGAGGCCATACAGCTTTTCCAGGCTTCATTTGAGAAAAGCAGGAAAGGGCTGGGGCAGGTAGAGCAGCAGCCCACCTGCACTGCATCAGCATATTCCAGCAGCAGAGTGTGAGGCCAGGATTGCTGAGTGGCCTCAGATGTTGCATTAAACTTCATGGAAAGCTTTTCTGAGCGGTTTCCCTCTGGACCTGTATTTAATGATGCATTTTAGCATTAAATTCTGGCCTGTTGTTTAATGAAGGAAAACAGTTTTGCTAGCCACAACCGGCAGTATTTTCACCAAACAGCAGGTGCTGCTCTTAAGATAGGAAAAGTCTGTTGCATCTGCTGGTCTTCCAGGGAATGGGACACTGCACTGGAGCCAAACTCAAACTGAGAGAAGGAAGTGTAACTGTACTACGTCTGCTTCAGGAGCTGGTGTCAGTGGCTGTTCTGAAAGAGCTGCTCACAGGGGAGGAACGACCCCATGAGCAGAGATGGCAATTTGGATAGAGGTGAGCAAGAGAAGCAGAAATACTTCAGAAGACTGAGGTAGGATTGCTGCAGGCTTATTTCTCTTTTGGCTTTCCCAATTCTATACTGTTTTCTTTGGTTTTAGCTCACATTCCCTCTCTCCCTATCACTTGTCCCTACACCTTCAAAAGACCCTTTATTCTTCTAATGTTCTGGTCTTTGTGCAGTTGTTTCCCCTCTCTTACCTTCTCTGATCCCCCACCGCTCTTTTCTGGATTAAGACTTCAACTCTCTGCAGCTGTACCGCTGGGAGCACAGCTTGACACCACCGCAAAGGCCAGGCAGCACATTTAAATGAGAAATGGAGATTGTTGTAGAGATAAGGGCAAGTCTGAGAGTACCTGTGGAAGTAGGCAGCAGGCAGAAGGAATTGATCCCAGGGGCAGTTAATGAACAAGCGAGCACAGAAGGTAGACTCCTGTTGTATGGCAAAGCATGTCAATTTGTTGTTTTTGTCCAATGGTAATGTGGCCACCCCCTCTGTTGTACAGTAGTTTTTCTCTTCAGAGCAGTAGGCAGGAGAAGCAGCTGTATTTTTGTATTTGTTTTTAGCAGCTCTGGTGAATCTGGGGGGCCAGGGGCTCAGGCTGCAGTCACCGCCGGCTGCAGAGCAGAGGGGGCTGTGGCTGCCTGGCTGCAGTGCGGTGAGCACAGCCCATGCACCTTGGGGGGAATAGTGGAGAGCAGCCCCCCATTCCTGCCCCCAGCTGTTATTTAATGCTCAAACGACCGTCACAAATGCCTGGGAAAAGGGCTGCGTGTGAAATAATGATGTTGGAAATCTATTTTAAAAAAAACCTGTAAATGTTCTTTTTATTAGATAGTGGAGCTAATTTATCCTGTATTCCCTACTGTAATGCTTTTTTATATTGAAAGGAATTTTTTTTTTGGTAATATAAACCAGAACACAAGGCTGAAGAACTCTGCACGGTTTTTGTGTGCGTTTCTTTAAAAAAAAAAAAAAAAAAAAAAAAAAAAAGTAAAAAATAAAAGAAAGATATTGTGACAGTGAAGTGAAACGGCTTTAATTTTCACTATTTGCTTGGTGTTAAGTACAGTCACTTTCTTACCAAAGGAAAAAGAATAAAGTCAGTTACAGCAGCCAAAATGAGGTATAAACTCAAGTGTCCCATTCTCCCCTTCCCCCCCAAGTAAAAACCCTTGACCAGAAAGAATTGGCCAGCTTAGGACAGACAGACAGCCTCTCTTTTGTCACCAGCTCCAGTTTCCCAGATGGTGGTTAGGCGTAAATAAGGCGATGCAGAGAGTTCCGTAAATGTAAGCTTTCTTCACCCTCAAAAGCGAGGGCTCAAGGAATGCAAAGGTTTGGGTCTCCCCTATGGAACAGTGTCAGTCCTGCCTGTGCCTGCTCAGAGCACAGCCCTCAGGGAGCACGGCCTGCAGTCCTGCCCGGTGCTACACACACGCAAGCAGGTGAATTGCAAACTGTCCTTGGGGAGATGATGTCAGTCCAAAGCTTTTCTCACACTTTAACAGATAAGGAAACTGAGGCCAATGGAGATCTTCTCTCACATCAGAGCCTGAAGCGATGCCTCAGGCTTTTGATCCCAAATTATATACTCAGCTGCTACCTGCAGCCATGATCCCAGCGCTGCTATCCTTAGGGACACAATACAAAAGCTTCAGCATTCCCTTCCCTTTTTCCCCCCAGTTGTATCACTGAAGACAAACAACCGCAGTTGATTTCTGGCTGCACTGCAGATAGACATCAAATGGCAAAACCAGAAGTGGCTCACTACTCTATGTCTTGCAGAGACAACAGGGAACTAAAGAGGAATCTGACCTCACCTGGTGTAAAGCTCTATTGGAAAGCTCTCACCGTGCTCCTATCTACTTTAACCATCAAGAAGTCTTAAGAAAGCTGCTCTCGCATACATAGTGCACTGACTCATTTCTCTCTAGTTGGCATTTCCAGGTACCCTGATCAGGCAGCCAGCCACAGCCCCAAAGTCACGATGCAACTCAGATCCTCAGTGTGCTGCCAAAGTGAAGGGGAGAGGACAGCATGAAGAAGGCCCTCCGTTTCCTCTTCTATAAGATTGCTCTTGGTTTGGTCAGTTTTACTTGTCTTTCCTAGAACTGCTATTTCCCACCCCCTAAACCCAACGATCAGTCTGTGTATACATTCATGTGACCCCAAAACACAAATACTCACGCTTCACTTACCTATACCAACAACTGCAGCTGCAGCACTGGGCTGTGTGCACTGTGCTGCCCATGCGGCCAGTGTGCAGGGTAGGAGCAGCAGCCATGGCTGCTGCCTTCCAGCTCTCCCACCAGCTCTGTGCTGCCCTCAGAGCTGCATGTCATCATTTCCTCCCTCACAGGGGGATGGTCTCCCTCCCAGAGCCTAACTCTTCCACCCAAAAAGAAAGGCTGCTCTTAAATAGAAATTTTAGTTGCTCACTGTCCTGTTTTGGACACGTTGAAAACAGCTTGGCAGGGTGGGAAGCTCCAGCATTCAGCCTGCTGCTGGATGTTGCCTCTGCCTTGGATTAATTTGTAGAAAAAAGTTACAGGTGCAGTGTTTCCTAGTTCAGCTACTCCCAGTGTTCTTGCCTGACACTTTGCATGGCCAACAGGTGCAGCACATCCAGTGTTCCAACACCAAGGTAGCTGCTTCTAAACGCCAACAACACAAACACACCATACAGTAACTACCCACGAGCTTCTTCTAACTCTACGAAGGTACCAGACAGCAAACAGCTGTAGCTCCCTGTCTCACCGGCAATCTGAGGTCTGCTGGTCACACAAGCACTGTTTGCATATGCATCCTTCTGCTGGGACTTTGGGATGTCAGCTCAGTTCCAGGGCTCGCTTTGATCCTGCCAGCAGTAGCCCATAAGTCCATATCCTGTATTCAGCCCTTCTGGCTTCAGTCTGACAGAGAACAACAATGCAGCCTCCAGCTGTGGACAGGGATAATCTACAAGGAAAGCACTAAGAAGTTGGGCAGCCAATGCTGTTAAGCCTAGGAGATGTAAGAGAAACTGGCCAGCCAATGCTGTAGCACGTTCAGTCCTTCCCTAATTGACAATAATGCCTTCATATGCCCCTCCACCTGTGCTGTTCTTTGTAGCAGTTAAACAGTATCCTAAAGCACCTCAGTGGGACAAGCTTTGGTCCAACAAGCTCATTGCTCTCACAGCAGACTCCGGTCCTTACTTAACTAAAGCCTCATCCCCTCTGCCTCACAGTCACCACTACCAAAACTACTGCAAAGCTGCAGCTATAGGAACTGTTCCGGGATGAAGGAGACAGGATGCTGGCCTAGGAACGTCATGAAACATCCCAAGCAAAAGGATACCTGTGCTCAACAGGCTTTTTCCAGTAGCTTCCTTTACTTCTCACCTAGTATAGTTCAAGCTGTGCCACTGTTCCCAGTGCTATCCCTACACAGGGAACAAGCAAGGAGTTTCTTTCGCTGCTTCTCCTGCCAAGCTTTGCAAGCACCCAGTGCAAAAAATAAAACCAGGGCTGGCACCTCCAGAAGCAAGGGAAGAACAGCTGTCTGCAAACTCAGCAGCACTGACCCCCAACCAGCTCCCAGCCAGGCAAGCAGACAGCACATGCTAATAGGGACATGGGCCAGGCACACGAAGATGCATGCCAAGAGGCACACGTGATTCTCACCAAGGGGAGCAGACGAGTCTTTCACTGGATAGGGATTTGGTTTCTTGTTTTGTGCTTTGTTTAAGGGTTTCAGAGCCTACAATCCCATCGGCCAGTTCTCCAAGAACTTGGCTCCTTTCCCTGAGCCCCCTAGGCCTCCCTGAGCCCACCTCGTGCTCTTCACTTGCCTCCTGCAGAGGGGCTGCTAGGGAGCCCATAGGATGCTGCTCTCCCCACACATCACCTGGCAATGCCACCAGCACCGGGTTATACACCGATTCATGCCGGTAAGTGGAAAAGAAGTAAATCACTTTATAACAAAAAGAGACTAACAAAAGAAAAGTTATAATGCAAAATTACCGACACAAACCCCCCCCTCCCACCCTTCCCATGACAGAAAGCCCAGGAATTAGACTTTCTTGGGACGGCGTCCAACTTGGTAATAATAATAAATGCTGATGAGAACAAAGAAGACTCGGCTGACCAAGAGGAGCACAGCACCCGTGGCCATTCGGCTGCTTTCGACCAGGGAGACAGTGGTAACTGGAAGAGAAGGAGAGAAATGAGGCAGAGATTGGTAGTGGAAAACAAACCCAGTGGCACATCCCTGCTTTCTACTGCCCTCTAACGTAGCTTCTTGGAGAGACCTGCTGAGCCCTGCGAATGCAAAAGCTTTCCACCCTCATATACGCAGCAAACCTGCAACACAAGTGCTTAGGTAGATCGATTTCACAATATTAACATTAGCCACAGGTACACAGAGCTCCCATTAATAGGGGCACTTCTCTAAAGGTAGCTCTGTACAGATGCAGCCAGCCAGTCTGACACCAGGACTCAAGTGTTAACCGTGGGATCTATTCTGAAGCTTGCTTTGTGGTTCAACCCCTTCAGTGCTGATAAATATTTGTCAAACGTAGAAGCGCCCATAAGATACGCATGGTCCACTCCCCATTTCCTAAGCATCTCTTTTCTGTTACTAACACAAGCGACTTTATAATGCAGTTAGTGAACTGCCAATACACATAATACAAAAAACCTTCAGTGCTAAATATAGATATGCCGCCCAAAAAACAAGCTGAGCTATGATCCTCTGTTTTGGTGAGACTGGAACTCCCTCCCTTTTTATGTAGGTTACCACAGCCTCCTCTGGTCAGCCCCAACTTCTCAGCAGCCCTTCCAGGAGGTGACCTGTGCTGGCTACAAAGGCCAGGATGTTCTAGGGTAACAATTGGATGAATTGGCAAATAGATGAATTGGCATCTTCCCTTCACCTGGGCTCCCTCCGGTGAGCAGCCTGAGGCAGAAGCTACCCTCATGGGGAAGGAAAAGGGAGAGAATCTGGCAGAGAAAGTTTCTCCAGGGGTAGATAATCTCTGCCTTGTCTGGCAGACCAAAGGAACCCTCTGTAATGCTGGCTGGACTCAGCACAGGGACAGCTGAGCATGGAGTGCTAGGTGCAATCCCTCTTGCCCACCCTGAGCTAGAGACACAGCTCACGCCCCACCCCATGCTTCCTCCTCTGGGCTCAGCTGCTCACCCAGGAACTGCACGGCAAAGTAGCACGCCTCCGTCAGCAGGGTCCAGCGGATGATGACTTTCTCAGCCGTGTATAGAGCATTCCACATGATGAGTGAGATGCCTGCCAAGCAACAACAGCACAGCTGCTCCGAGGGCCGGGGATCACCGAGACCGGGCAGCCCACCCACCTGCTCCAGTTGAAGCATTTCAGCCCCCAGGGGGTGGATGCAGCACTGCCATCAGCTTTTCCCCCCTTTGCCCACTGTGGCTGCTGCACTTCCAGCCATCCCCACGAGATGCTGCTGCAGCCTGCAGGAAGGAGGCAGCTGCCAGCCCACCTATGCGAGGGCATCCCAGCCCTGATGCCTGCCTTCCATCCTAGCCACCCCCACAAGCACTCCTTGCCAGCACCCAGCTGCCTGTTTGCATCAGGCGCCACCAGCTGCCAGCCTCTAAAAGGAGGCTGGTTGGGTGCCCAGCAGCTGCACTGCCTGGTAGTGCAGCTCAGGAGCACAACAGTCACAAGATGCCATCATGTATGGTAACTGTTGAGTCACGGCCTGAACCACTGATTGAGCACCTGGGGAAAGGACTCGGTCAGCCCTGGGAGTACAGGTGAAGGCAATTCAGCTGCGTGGCCAGAAGGGGTGGAGCCTGGCTGCACCTCTCTTAGACCTCATTTAAGGGCTGACTGCTACTGGGGAAAGATCTCTGGTTGGAGATCTCTCCCTTGTGTAGTTTCCCCTGGGAGCTTCAATCTTCAGAGACAGGTGAGCACTTTTCCTTTGTAACACCATTCCATTTATGCTAGTCTATTTGCTACTATGCTTCTGTACCACCCTTATGCTGCATTGACGTTTCTGATTGTAATGCATCTCCTGCCCTCTCACCCTATTGCTCCACACCCAATGCTGTCATGGCACTCACTGAGGAGGGCTCCTCCGTAGAGCCGGATGGGAGTCTTGCTGCTCACTGACTCCTCGTTGAAGATGGCATCGTAGAGCTGATCAGGGAAGGCCAGGGCCTGGAGGAGGAAAGGGAAAGACTCAGCAGCATATTCCCAGCACTGTCAGAATGCCCTATCTTGGGCAGGGGAAAGTGGTGCTGTGACATGGAGACCTGATGTGATCAGAGCTGTTGGCCAGGAAACTAGAAATTAAGGAGGCGCGAGAGATATTAGTGTCAGCTACTCGCTCTAAGGCCAGTTTCTATGAGCGAGGCTGTCGTGCCATGTGTGGTTTATGAACCTGCTAATGAAAACAGACTCTGGAAATAGGAACAAACTGCCAAGAGCACTGCTGGCAAAACTCACTGCAGAGTTACAACAAGGGCAAAGGCCTCTCAGGAAAAAAGCAGTGGTGGTTGTAGATGGCAGAGAAAGGGGAATAAATGGCTGAGGAGCCATACTGTGGCATCCAGGAGCTGGTGGTACATAGGCTGCCACCCTCACTTACCATGATGGCCACCCCGGAAAACATGATGGCGGAAACCAGCTGCCAGACCCTGCATGGAAGACAGAGGACCTACAGTGAGCATAGAGGCAAACCTATCTCCCCTGCTTCACAACACCCTCCTGGCTGTCTGCACGGTTATTAGCCTTCATTCTCTGTCATCATGCAGCTAAAGCAGTCACAGGTCTTATGCACAAGGATGTGGGCCCCCCGCGCACTGCTAGCTCCAGCCTCACTAGCCAGGGAGTGCTGAAACCCCCCCCCCCCC
>JACDJE010000021.1:4765475-4849007 GCA_016647715.1 Pavo muticus | reverse complement strand
CCCCCCCCCCCCCCCTCCCCTGCACACACACAGGAGGGAAGGGACCCCACAAAGAGGACAGGGAGCACCTCTGGCCCTGTACAGCCCCCACACCTTCCAGCACCTGCCAAGAGGCCAGAGCTCATGTCCTTCAAGCTCTTTGCAGGGGAAGGAAGGAGGGCCAGTTTGGCTCTGCAGCCCTGAGAAACCCCTGCAGGGAGTAGTGAGGCTATATGGCAGCAGAGCTGGTGTTGGGGACAGGGCTGGCAGGAAGAGTGTGGCCAGGTGCTCTCTGATGGGCCAGCTCTGAGGTGTCCCTGTGTCTTACCTGAGCCCCAAGGGTTCCCGGACAGCAAACTTGATTTCATTTCCCAGGACTTGGCTAATCTGAAATTCAAAGAAAAGGCATGGTGACTGAGCAGACCCTTCCCCAGCCTTTAGGCAGCATTTGTCATCCCTGAGGACACACCTTAATCCCAGGTGGGAGTTTATCTTCAAGAGGTCTGATAGGAGGACAAGAAAAAGGAGTTTACCTGTGATCCCTTAGTCCCAAAACCTGCTGAAGACTGACTTGATTTTCATCAGGGTCTGCAGCCTTCACTGCTCCCTGACCAGAATCAGTAGGGCTGGGCCAATGTTAACTCTTGTTTCCCACTGCTATGTAAGTAGGGACCTGCCTCTTCCCACACATAGCCTGTGATCCTCACTGATGAACCACCACAGCTGCGGAGGCAGAGCTGCTTGGGAAATTCCCATAGGAAGGAGGTGCAGGATGGTTCATAGGAGGGCAGGAGCCAGGCAGTGCACAAGAGGGCACTTGGGACAGGGCTCTTGAGAGATGAGCCCTTGCTCTCCAGCTCTGGTATTTTGCTGAAACAGATTGTGCACATTCATTTGCAATTCAGACCTCTTCAGAGAGGCGCCACTGTGTCTCTTGAATCACTGCTCCAGTTTGCAGGGCACAGGTACCGGTATGTGATGAGCAGTGTAATTGGCTGTGCTTTGCTCTGCTGGCACTGAGCTAGATAATGAGTGTCTCGACAATAAAATTTCACCAATGGATTAAAACAACTTAAAGGCAGAGCTCAGTGCACTACCATGAAAAGTGGTTTCAGGCAGCTTTTGTGCATCCACCAGACTACACTGCCTGGCCCTGCTAAAGGGCAGCAACAATCTTGTCATGGCAGCCCTTACAGGGCAGAGCTGGCAGCCCTGGTTTTACCATAGAGGCTGCAGAAGACAGGTATTGGGGGAAAATAAAGCAACAAGTGGGTTTTATCCATGTGCTGTGGCTGCCCAGTGGAAGGCATTTCACAGATTTGCTGGTCCCTTCCTGCAGCAATGACCCCATCACTGCAGGGAACAGCATGGAGCACTCCAAGGTGGGACCAGGAACATCTTCCTGCACCAATGGTGACCCAGATCCCCTCACCTTGGAGCGATGGACCTCGCCATCATCATCCTCACCACCGACCCCCAGGATCTTGCGTGTCTTCAACCTGCTCACCAGGTCGGTCTGGCTGTGCTTCTTCATCAGTGGTGGGGGCTGCTTGGCTGCCATGGCGGTGTGTGGGCCACAGGCCTCCGATCCACTGGTGGGATTGCTGGGAGGAGAGGCCTGAGCCACGTTGGCTGGGAATGCTGTGGGGCCAGGCCCCACACCTGCAGGGCAGCCTGGGGTACAATTCTCCTGCTGGCCTGGTCACAGAGGGAGGGCCACTGCTTCCAGCCCACAGGGCTTACAGCTGTAAGGCTACAGGAAGCGTTTTCACATGAAATCTCACAGGGTTCAGAAAATAATCTTTTTTTGGAAAAAAAAAAAAGCACAAAAATCCTCCTGCTAGGCCAGCAGATGGCTCCTCATCACTCTGGTGCTGAGGTAGGGAGCTGTGGGCTGCCCATGCTGGCTATGGGGAAGTTGTCCAGGTCCGTGAGGAGGGCACCAGCTGTCACCACAACCTGCCGGAGAGGAAATTTTAAAATAAAGAATCAGTACTGTGGCCACAGAAGCACTAAAAGGGCTGACCAGCCTCTGCCATCAGCCCTGCCACAGGGGCAGTGGAGCTGTGTGAGCATGGGCACTGTACTGCCACCCATAACACGCCTTGTGCATGTGCCTACATGCTGAGCACGGCCTTGAGCTTCACCAGCATGTACTGTGAGCTATTTGCACCTAACCAACCTTAATGATGGAAAAGACCACCAAGATCATCTAGTCCACCCACCAACCTATCACCACCATGCCTACTAAACAAGGCACGCTCCAGCGTATCCCAGTGCGAGGCAGTGTCTATGGCCCATTAGGAACATGGTACCTCTTTGCTTTTTCCCACGCTAAGGCAATTAACTGTTGTTAAATACTTCCCAGATGAGAGGAACTGAAGTCATTAAATGATGCTCTGCTTTTTGCCTCTTTCTCCTCACTGTGCATCACACCCTTCAGCTCCATCTTGAGCAAAATGCCATGCAGATCTCAGATATTTGTTTGCTTTTCCCCCCAGACACTGCAGCCCAGCGTTGTGCCAGAACACATCAGCCTTATGGCTGCAAGATTCCAGAGGCAAGATCCTCTGTGAGGACATGTTGCTTCCTGGGAAACAAATATGACAGCAAACAGAGCACAAATACTGGCTAGGAAAAGAACAAGGCAGAGATAACTGACAGAAGCTAAGGTAGAAAAGACAACTTCTGAGTAAGCGAGGAGTTGTCAAGAAAAATCACTCTACATTATCCAGTCCTAAAACCCAGGAAACTCTCAGTTCATGAAGTCTTTCCTCCTGATTTGTCTTCCTTTCATCTTAACTCAGCCAAACACAAAAATATATTTCCATTTGCCATTTCACCCCCCAAGGGAGCCGTAGAAAGGTCCCCCCACAGGCACCAGACACGGATCGGTTGGTCCCAGCAAGCATAGGGCTCAAGCACAGGCAATCCCTCACTCTAGCTGCACTTTCTCATGGCTGTCCCAGGAGAACAGAATTTATGCTTACGTTTAAAGAGTTCATGAGTCTTCAGGGAGTCATGAAATGAGAGGTGTCAGCTATGTTGGCATTGTGCACACAAGTGTTCTCCTGCTGCCTCACAAAGGATTTGCCTCTCAGGAAAATTTCTCTGGTTGTCCACTGGAGCAGAGTCATTTCTGCAGGCCCCCGGAGCACACTGACATAACTCTTGCAATGTAAATCTAAGAGAACTTGCTGGGATAATGCTGAGATAAAAGCTGAATTCAGTGCTCCAACATTTAACAAGACCCCTTCAGCAGTCCCAGACAAGATGTTTTTCAGTGAGCCAGTTCAGCTACTCAGGGCTTTGCAGGTGCTTCTTTTGGACTGGTGGGACTTTTTCTGGTCTTGTTACACTGACTAACTAAGCCCAGGTTCCCGGAAAGTCACTGCCTGTGGCAGCCAGGGTCTGGAAACACTTAAGAACCGAGAAACAGAAGGAAACTACAAGCTGTGCACCCACTCCCACACTGCAGCGTAAAGCAAGAAGATCAATAGGTGACTGCTGGTAGAACAGTCTGGAGGATGTACAGTGCCCTGGGTGTGCCATGCTAACAGCCATTGGGAGTGCCCTGCTGCCCCACAGAGGTGCTGGGCACCTCCAGCTGCAGGGCTGGGGCCTCTCCCTCCCCTCACACTTAGGTGGGAAGCAAAGAGGAAAAAAAAGATATCTTCAGATGTAGAGAATCCTGAGGGCATGACGTAAAGGAAGGTGGTGAAGGTTAAAGGGAGGACTTGTAGGCTAAGAGAGAGAAATAGCTCTGGGATTACATGGGCAGGCTTGCAATTCTGACCACAGGCAAACAGATCAAAATTTGGCTTCAGCAGTTGTGTTGCCAGTTGCCTTCAGGGTGTGAGTTGGTGGAAATGACGATGTCGATAAATTAGCACTGCTCTCCCACTAAGAATTTCCACTAATTTGTGGCAAACCAGTGGCCGAGAGCCGGGACAGCATAAGCTAGCTAAAAATGCCACTAAAATAATCACTGAAGGCCATTCTGATACATAAAACCAGGCTCTCACTGTGCTAAGCACAGCTGTGGCACAGCCCTGCAGCCAATCCCACGTCTCATTATCCCCATCTTCCAGGGAAGGAGCCAGTCTAATGAATACTGAATATTAATGAATAATGAGCTAATGAATGCATTAGCACTAATTCAGTGACATTCAGATAGAAGATGCCGAGGATTTGAAAAGTGTTATACTTACATTAATGTATCCCGACACGCTGAGAGTTTAGAGGATGTTTTCTATTAGCATGTGCATTTTCAAAAGGGAACCTCCACCTCATCCTGCCTTGGTTTTCTCCTCAATCCTCTTTTCCAGTATCCCAGTGGCTGAGCATATCAATCAGCAACACACAGGAAATTCCTATGCACCCCCTCCAACCCCCAGCAATGGGCAGCACCTAGTGCAGATGAAAGAGGGCTTCTTTTCCTCCAACAGCCCTTTTCTTCACAGGCTCCAGCCACACATATCACAACATTTCAGCAGCCAGAGCTGCTGGTTTCAGAGCTCCTAAGTCAGTATGCCAGAGGCAACCCAAGGTCTTGAGTCCACTGCGATTTGTTGGTGCCACACATTTAACCAAGATGGTGTTATACTTGCACAGTGGATGACTTTTTCCAGCACTCTGACAGGGAACATGCCATGCCCAAGCACCTTTATTGGCCCACCAGTTGAAAGCCACAAATGAACATGAAGATGCAGCACTGTCCCTTCACAATACCACAGGTTGCCATTGCACCTGCAAGCCCCCAGTGTTTCCCACATAACCTGAAGAGGCATTTCACAGGTGTAGGATCTGAGACAGGCAAGCAAAACCATGTCTTCTTGTGCTAGGGATACCTATGTGGGCAGAAACAAAGTCTGGGCTCAAACACAGGGGCATAGCAAAGAAGTGGGTGCACAAATCAGAGCACTCAAACAAGAGCAACACCAGTCAGAAAGGCAAAGATAGTTGTCTGGTGGAAATTTATATGAAAGTTTTTCTTTTATTTTCCAAGAGACTCGTTACCGAAGTATCTCGGTGTCTCACAACCCTGCCTCACTACAGCCCGGCAGCCTGGAGACAGATGATATCCCTGCTCTGGAAACACAAGGAGATTAAGGATGGCATCCACAGAGGTACTCATCACCTTTGTTCTTGCAAACATTTGACTGTTGACTCAGTAAGTGGGATCTAAGACACTCCCTCGCACACACACAGGCACAGCATGTTCAGGGATATCCGTGATGGAGCAGACACCTGAGGCAGAGCTGCCCCTGGTTGAGGTAACGACAGAGGCACAGCCATCTCTGTGTCGTGTTTCTGCAGCTGCGAGCCAGGTCTTTCCTAGAGTTCTACCCAGAGCTGGGATTTGAAATGATTAAGACCTCTCTGCCACCGGCCAGCTGAGGCAGAGCATCACTCTCCCCACTTCCCAGTGGATTTGCTCCATGCCAGCTGCAGCACATGGCTTTGCACATTCTGGGCTACCAGCAGATCCTAAAACAATAACAAGATCAGTCATGTTTTCTGCTGGGAGGAATACACAGCAACCCTTGCCCAAACTGAAGGGTACAGATCACTAGCCTAGCAAAAAGAAACACCTAAGCAGTTTCTGTAGTCAGGAAGCCTCAGAGACCGCACAGGATCAGACCTGATCTAGCTGAAAATAATGGGATGCCCAGGCAGTAAGGCAACTAGAACTCAACCATCAGAGCAGTGTGATGGGACTGCTGCTCCTGCCCAGTCTGGCACAATCAGTAGAACCAAGCAAAGAGACTGCTTCAGATTTCTCGCCTGGAACAAGCCAGGCACACGGGACCCCCATCCCCAGGGCCCAGCTGTAGCAGCAGGGGTGTGTGCCCCACCACCTTCATTGCCCATAGGCTTCCAATTTCCTCTTGCAGAGAGAACTGGAAAGTTTCTTTCTGTGTCACAGGAAGTGTTATACAGCAATCCAAAGCTGCCAAGGGTTCAGTTTCCCCAGCAGAAAATAAAAAAAAGCTCTGTTTACTTCTCAAGAAGGAGCAATAATTAAATCCAGCAACCACAGCCCTGCTGGTCTGCTAACCACCACCTGCAGCAACACACCAACAGTGAGCCCAAGCAGTAGGCTCCACCTCAGGCAAGAAATACTGCTCTGCACCCAACAGCAGCATGCAGAGCAAGTCCGTGACTACAGCACACTCAGGCAGGAAGCCTACAGACCCACAGCCACCACCATGCACAGCACCCACATGTGCTGGGGACACAGATGACTTGGACATCATTAGCTGATGACCTCAAGGATTTGAGTTCCCTGGGGCGCACAGGGGCCAGGAGGATGAAGGAGGAGATGAAATGCATGGGGAATAGGTATTCTTTTTCTTTAAGGGAATGAAAATAGAATTCCTCTTTGATTTCCCAGCTGTCTCAGACAGGTGTTTGCGGAGATGGTCCCAGGAGCTCAGTGGGCCATCTGTCCTGCAGATGAGTTCTACAGGGAAACATTAGAAGGAAAAATAAAACCCTCATGCATACACAGGTTAAAAAGAGAAAAAAAAATAAGGAAGAGAAAAACCAACCCCCCAGAAAACACATATTGAGCTCAGCTGCTGGAAAAGCAGAGCTTTCAAATGTTTCAAAGGTCTGTTGTAAAGAAAATCTGTATGTCATCTCTGTCTCACACCTGAGCAATGAGAGAGGCTCAAAGAAACCTCACAGAGAATAACTCTGGGGGCAGGGAGAAGCCCAGATATACACTACCTTACCCATGGCAGAGCCACAGCCACGGACTGCAGGATGCTGACATGGGGCTGCTTGCATTTCCACCACCAACCTCAAACCTGATTTTCTCTCCATTGTGCCCACAAACTCTCCACAATTTCCATTCACAAACTCTCCACGAAGCCGATGCCCTTTGTTCCTAACCATCATCCAGCTCTGCCCCTGTCCAGAATTCAAAAGGAAATAAATAATACAAAAATTAGATTTGGGAAGGCTCAGCCCCCTCAGCCACAAGCACAATGTCCCTTTGCATTTCATCATCAAGACTGTAATTTCAAAGCCATTCTTGATGGCTTCTCCCCCAGAAGATGAACTACATCTCCAGCAACACTATTTCTACATCTGCAGTCCAGTAAGTTAACTCATACAATGTAATGACTGCAATTTAGAAACTACTACAATGGCTACAAACATGAAACGGAAGATGAAATCAATACGGCGGTACTGTTCCTGCATCCTACAAGCAGACTTCTGACCTGTGTTGCATATGGATCTGCAGCCCCAGCCTGAGAACAGCTGGTTTGGAGAATCCCCAGCACCAGCAGGGTCTTTTTTCCTTCCAGTTTTGTAAAAAGGAGAAAGGAAAAAAAAGAAAACACAAAGGGCTCCTCTTCTCCCATCCTCTGCCATGATCTGACCAGATGTGCAGCCTAGGCACACACAAAGAGGAGGAAAAGGGCAGACGAATACATTTGCATTAAGCAGGGAGGGCGCCTTTTGGTCTGAGCAGGACACTTTCTGAGCCCCAGACATGCAGACCCCCTCAGCACTCAGGTCCTTCCTTGTGCAAGTGACAAGATTTGCTTCTACCACACAGAGCACCTCTAAATCAGCCCTGAGATAGGATGGCCTCCATGAGCACCAGCCAACAGCTACTTCTCATCCACCCTATGCGGTAGGGTATTTCCCATACCACATGGCCACATCCTACTAATTCACGTTCACGTGCTTTTACGTGCACGTATCTTGTACAGCGTATATATACTTAAATAAATATGAAAGATATGGTTTGAGCTGAGCATGGGAAGAAAGGAGGTGATCTTTGCTCCCCTCTGCTCAGTGTTGAGCTGCTGGACGGGCCACTGAGGCTGCCAGACCAAAGGAGCATTTTGGTATTACCCGTACCTCAGTCTCATGGGACAGCAGGGCACAAGGAGCAAGCCGGCTGTGGGAAGCCAGAGAGAAGCTACCTCCTGCTCCATTCACTGCGCAGGAGGCAGATGCCAGATTTCAACTCTCAGCCGCACCAATCACCCTGGGACCATGTTCTCACTTCCTCCCAAAGCGATTTGCCAGCATTAAGCCCTGCTCATTTGCACACAATTGCAGCTCCCGGTGCACCACTCCCCAGCGGCTCAGACAGGCTCGGGAGATGCTTAGCAGAAACCCAGCAGGGACAGGCTCTCAGCACAGCACATACTGCAACTATTTGGTAGCCTACCCGAAAGTGGCAAAAATCTCCCTCTGACACCCTTCTGGTTTCTATAGCAACAGGTTAATGTTAAAGACGTTAAGATGCAGAACTCCTCAGGGTGGGCAAACAGACATAGCACCGATTTAGGGAAGGGAAACTTCTAAATAGCTGGCGACATGAGAAAGAAGGTTTGCTGCCTTGCCAGTTGCAGTGCTGCCCCTCTATGCAACCTCACCCGGGCCATTTAAGCTTTCCCCATTCCATTTGTCCATTCTTCATGGAAAAACAAAACCACTGCCCACGTTCACCTTCAGCAGAACCCACAGCCTTCTCCCACAGATGCTGTTCAGCTCCCGACAAGTAGCTCACACAAACCTGACTTTGCTTTTCTTTGGCTGCTAAGTCAGGGGAAAGCACTCTGTGCATGCACGCGTGTGCGTGTATGTGCACATGTTTGTTTATGCATGAGCTGTCAGCTCCGAATTATGCACAGATCAACAAGACACTTTGAATTCCCCAACTGTGAAGTGCGTGACATTTAATCTCAACCTTCCTTTCAGATTTCATAATGTGCACTATCAGCAATGGGCACTCAGTACACAAGCACCCTTTAGAAAGGTTTCAAATGAAAAAGATGATAATATAAAGAACCTGCAGACTGAAAAAGAGACAGCGCTTTGGATGCGAGTGTTCTCCAGCTTCCACAAGAGGCCAGCTAAGCGCCCTGCAAGGAGCACAGAGACGGTTCACTCGTATCGCAACATAAACCC
The DNA here is from genome assembly GCA_016647715.1 of Pavo muticus. Lineage (NCBI taxonomy): Eukaryota > Metazoa > Chordata > Aves > Galliformes > Phasianidae > Pavo > Pavo muticus. Next base: position 4,840,088 of record JACDJE010000021.1, on the reverse strand, counting down.
ATTTCACAGGTGAAGAGAGTGGGGCTTGGAGGCGTGAAATGTGTAACGGACCCACAGTTCTCCTCATCTCCCCATTTTTGGCTGCCTGGGATGCAAGCAAGGGAAGCCACCCTCATAGGTGCCTACTGTAGGACAGCTGCATCATCTTTTGGAACGGTTCCTTCCATGTACTGAGCTACATGAGGTTTTGGTTACTATTATATATAAGCAACATACATATAGGAACTCCTGATTTTAGAATTCAGCTTCTCACTACATGTTCCAGGCAAACACTATCTCACTTCTGCCCACCTCACAGCAGAGAGTCACGCTTTGGGACTATAAAAACCTGATAACAATCTACAAGGAAAGGGGTTCCCTCCTCTTCTGCTGTGCATGGAAAAGCACTGTCCTCGGCAGACCTGCTCCTAAGTCACAGCCACAGAGGATGCACAGCAGCCCAAGGAACTAAAGCAAGATTTCTCTTTATAGCAGAGCTAAAGCAAAGGGGTGGGCATCAGAGCATGGCATCAATAACCTTGGTGTCACGTTGTCACTTCCAGAGACGGGAAGAACTGAGAGGTTCTCAGAATACTGGATACAACAAACTCCAGTAATATTAGCATCATACATCAGCAGCAGTGCGCATGAGTATACATGAATGTGTGTACACACACAGGGCAGGGCAGAGGGTGACAGATACATTACAGGTGTCTGCTGCTCAGAAACATGCCGAACGGTGGCCAGCACTTGCTGAGACTTCAGTGCTGGCATGAAAGGCATCTTAACTTTATTCTCAGTTACCACGTCCAAGTGCAGCCTTTGACTCCTGGCAGCCTCCTGCTTTCTGTGAAGCAAAGTTTGGGTGCTCTTATTGATGCTTACTTTTGCAGTAACTTTCTTCCCAAGTCATGAGCAAAATCCAGCTGATTTCAGACAGAGCACGACCAGCTGTGAAAAGCCTCTGCCATCCAGCAGCCCCTCTGCATGCAGTGCTTCTGTGTTGTTTGCATTTTCCTCTCACTCTTTGCAGGAGGCAGCTTGTGCTTCCGTCTCTTTGAAATACAACCCCACATGAAGTGCCAGGCTGCTAAAATTGAGTATTCAATATAAGGATTCACAGGGACTTAAAAATCATGGACCTTTAAAATACTGTGATTCTCAAGAGAGCACCCTGCATTCCCAAACTCCTCCACGGTCAACAATCCAGAGTGCCATTTCTGTAGGCACACAGCTCCCTTAAGCTCTGTATGGCATGGCAGCACCTAACGGGGGCTGGAGTGATTTTAGGGCTCAGCAGTGAGACTCCTGAAATAAAGGCTCAAGGCTCTCCATGGCCACAAACAACCGAAGACCAGAGGTTCGCATTTCCCTCATCAGATGGAACCAGCACAAAAGAGCCCTTCTGCTGCCATCATGGATTACTGAACGAATTTGTGCTCAGACAAAACCACCAGCTGAGTCACCCGCAGGGTTTCCTGAAGATTTGTGGGTTTTCCCTGACACTCTCTTGTTCAGATGCTGACACGGCCTCAGACTGTTTACTTTCTCAACCCAGGCAGGATACAGCTACCAACGACATAGCCACAAGGCTTTGTGTGGAGCTCTGCCTGCACCTGCTTTCCCCCTGTGCCAGAGCCCACAGTTGAAGCGCTGCCTGATTTTAATAAGAAAAGGAGGGATTTCTCTGCTGCAGGCAGCAGCAGGCAGCTGCAAAGAGGCTCTGCGCTCATCTCCCTGTGAAGCACAGAATCCCTTCAAACAAACAATTGGGCTGCTGCAGGCAGCATGTCCGGGTGCTCCAGCACATGCATCTCCGCTATATCACTCGCGCTGCTAATGGCACTCCCTAGAAGAAAACACCAGGTCACTATTTGATTGATTCCTGGCAGCCCTCCCCGTGCTCTCTCAGTGCTTTTGACTTGGATGATCTTAAATCAAATCCCCAACAGTAACTTCAAGGAAGCTCAGCAGCCACAGAGCCTGCTACCAGCCTTTCTGCATGGGCTTCTGAGCCCACTGGGCCAATAGCAGAAAATGAGCACAGGGTAAATGTGGATGACAGCTTTCTGACCACCTTCATTTGTGGCTCTGGGCATCCCTTTGGGTCCCTGTTTGCATCCCACCAGGGGAGCTGGGTAACACAGCACACAATCCAGCCAAGGTCTGGCAGGGATCGCCCAGGTGAACATCAACTGTGTGGTTAAGCAGAGCACTGGAGGCAGCACAGCCCCCTGCAGTGACTGTCCTGCAGGGCCCCACACATCCCATAGCTCAGTGTTCTTCATCTGCTCTTTGGGCATAGTGCAGCACCACAGATGGGCAGGGACATGCCTGCGGTGGCATTAGCCCATGCACATAGCAAAGAACCTCACAAACAGAAGAAACTGAAAAAGACCAGAGGGTCATTTATCATTCTCCTTCATGTTTGAACTACAAAACATTCTCTGGCTGTAGCTGGGTTTGTCTTTGTGAACACCTTTTAGCATCTTGAGCACGAACCCTTCCAACTCGGAGCAGACTCATGTCAGCCCATGGACAGAACTGAACCCACATTTTCCAGGAAAAGGGAGGGAATGATGCTGCAGGGAACACCTGGTGACCTCTGAGGTCCTGCTTTTGTTGGTCTGGGGAAAGTCCCAATATATTTGGGAGAAAACATTGGGTCTTTTTCTCCCAAGACTTGTTTTCACATTCTTACATCAAAAAAAAAAAAAAAAAAAAAAAAAAAAAAAAAAGAAACCAAACACAAAACTCAGAAAGTCTTTCTATAAATAATGTCCCAATAGTGCCAAGGTCACCAGGCCATTCCCCCAGCGTGAGGACAAAATCAGAACATAAACAATCTCAGCATCTTTCTCCTGCACATAGGCCTTTATTCCCCTGTGCCAGGGGAGGGCCTGGAACCCAAGGCATAGCAGCAGGAGACAGACTCTCATGGCCTGATCCCCCAGGTGTAGCCCATGTTGTGAGCACCCAAGTCAAGGTGGTTTTTGTGTTTGGGCAGCATCCAAACAGACCTCATTAGAGGTTTGAGTACTGGATGTGGCACACACATGGCAAGGAACAAACTGCCCTCCAAACAGCTCCCAGTGAGGTATGTGGCCAGCAACTGGCACAGCCCTTTCTCAGGCCAGCCCTGCTGCTAAACTGGACCTCTAGAATGCTGCAGGACAAGCAACCACCAGCTGGAGATGTTCTCTGGGCATTTTGCACTCAGTGCTCACTGGGAACAGAGGAGCATTTCCCTTTGGATCAGCCTCCAGGAGCTCCAAATGGATAGAAAGCCTCAGGCAGAGCATCTCACTGGTTTATTCTTCTGCAGATCTAATGGACCCCCCAAGGCATGTCTCTGGAGATGCTCTGCTGTCCTCTCTGCAATAAATCCTCGCTACAGCTCTGCCAGCAGAAGGGACAAGTGTCCCCTGAGACCACAGACAGACGCCATCTCTGCAGCCTCCTGCTTGGGATGAGCCACCCTCCTCTTTACGCACAAGCATACAAACAAGGACACAATTGAGAGAAACCAAACCCCACTCTCCCTGCTGCGGGCACCGGGACACCACTGGCTCACAGCATCCTTCTCACACTGCATGCACAAGGGACAAGACGTGGCTATGGCCAGCTGGGTACCTTCATGCCCAGTCTCAGGAACTTGCTTATTTGCGGTTTTCACCAAAACCTATGATAACTTCCTCTGAGGGTAAGAACTTCCCCATCTAAAGGATAACTGCTATTTATTTATTTTTTAAAAACACTCCTCACCCACAGGCCCTGGACGTCATTACTCAGCAGACCTTGCTTTTGTACAGATAGAGTTACCAAGCAAGTTATTTATGCCAAGTCCAGAATAGCCGGTGCTCTTGCACACTCTGTAATTTCTCATGGCTCAGCTGTACCGCTGGTGGCCCCAATGTCAACACAGCTTTGGTCACCGCTGGCACTTCCACCTCCCAGCCAGGAGGAGATGGATTACACAGCACCCACGTAACTGCTGGCAGCTTGGACTGCCGGCCCTGCCTCTGGGGCAGCTGCTCGGGGAGCTGCGACGCTGCAGTGGTAAGGGAGGCTTGGGGGCCTCCAAGTGCTGAGCAGCCCTGCCCCATCCCGCACCCCCTCGTGCCTGGCTCCATCCTGCAGCACGGCTCGTACTTCTCCCTCCATCACAGGCTCCGTTTCCCGGGACCGAGTCCACCCCGGCACTCCTGGGCACCGCGCTCCTGCCGTCACCCCACGAGCAAACAGAGGTGGACGCGGTGATGCGATGCGGGACCCGAGCCCTCGAGCAGCGCGGGGAGGAGCCATCCCCAAGCCGCTGCCGGCCGAGGGACCCACGTGCGCTCCCCTCGCCAAGCGGCACAGGGCCGCCGTCCCCCGCAAGGCTCAGCCGCGCCCCCGCTCTCCCCCGGCACCTATCCCGCACCTCTCGTTGCACCGTGCACAGGCAGGCGGAGACGGCCCCACTGCCGGGGCTGCTCTCCTCCTCCTCCATCCCAGCCTGCGCGGCGCTGGGGCTCCCTCCGAGCTCCCGGACTCGGCGGGACCCGCGCTCCCCATCCCCGGCAGCGCTCCAGTACCGGCGCCGCCCCCTCCCTGCTCCGCTCTTACTCACCGCGCTACCGCGCGTCTCGGCGGAGGCGGGGGGGCCCGGAGCTGCTGCCCCATGGGCACAGCGATGCGGCTCAGCGGAATAAGCCGAGCACCGGCGCAGCGCTGCCCGCAAACTGAGCCCGGCCCCCGGCGCGGCGCCGCTTTACCGCGCCCCTCGCCCGCCCCGCCCGACGGGGCGGCCCCGGCCCCGCCGCGCCCCCGAGCCGCCCCCCGCCCGCCCCGGCGGAGGTCATCCGTGGGCTGCAGGGAACAAAGAGCGGCGGCCAAGGGGAGGAGGCGCGGGGTGCTCCGGGAGGCTGTGCGTAGCCCGAAACCGCCAGGAAGGCTGCGCGTAGCCCGAAACCGCCAGGAAGGCTGCCGAGGTGGGGGTTTGTCGTGGCGCAGGGTTAGGTCAGAGGCTGCAGGCGCGTCCCCAGCTCCTGTAATAACGCAGCGAAGGGGAGCGAGGCCCTCGGTGGTGCTGCTCAGCCTGGAGGCCTGCTGCACGGCTAACTCCCTGCAGAAAGCCAAACAAAGGGAACCTGGGCGCGGGGGCTCGCCCGTGCTTCTCCCAGTGAGCAGCAGCCAGGCTGGTTCCTGCTGTTCCTCACAGGGGCTGCGGGGCAGATCCTTGCATCCCTCTGTGCATCCCTCCATGCATCCCCAGTGCCCGTCCCAGCGGGGGCACGCAGGAGCTTTGACACTTCAGTTAGCTCGGGCCAGGTGAGACAGTAATGAAGGGGAGTGGAAACGTGGGAAACAGATACCAAACGCTGGGAACAGTTGGCACACAGAGTACTGGCAGCGGCAGGTGGGTCTTTCTCTGTCCAGCTGCTGCCACTTGGTTTTCTGAGCAAGGTTTTTGGGGTGTATGTGTGATGCGGCACATTTCTCTGGTCAAGTATGCCCAGCTGAGGAAGCAAACAGAGGCGGAATGGGGCGAAAGCCTTGTAACTCTCTCTGACCCCATGGACAAACCATAATGGGAAGCAGTCCTGAAGTGTGCACTGTGATGAGGTCACTCCCGGCACAAGGGGTCCTTTGAGAAGCGGAAGGATCCTCTGCTGGGAACTGAGCTGAGACCTCCCAGAGGCCAAGCAATGAAGCTATAGGAAACAGAGCATTTCTTCTGGGGAAGATCTGACATTTCAGTGGCTGGGTTTGCTGAAAACAGGGAAAAGAAAAGCTGAACTTATGTTTTCAAAGAAAAAGTTCAAAATTCCCTAACAAATGCAGTCCTGACTTGGAGCTGGTGAAATATCTCACTGTGCTAACGATAAAATTTTCAGTGTGATAATGCCAAAGCACATATACAAGAGCTGAAACAGTGTCTGTGCTCCATCTGTGCTCTATGATATTGAAATATTGCAATGTAATACAAAAGCACACAGAACAAAATGAGAAAACCATGTTTTACGTTACTGAAGAGAAATAACTGCGATATTGTCAAACAAGGCAAGTCAAAATATGTCATGTTCACTTTTTAAAATAGAAATTTGCATGTAAAGAAATCTCAGGATTTTACCAAAGCCCATGAGCAGTTTTCAGGCAATAGTCATGGCTGTGGCATCGGGGTGAGCAATGAGGAGCAAATGCCATTTTGCAGAAGTGATCCAAGCATTTGTGTCACCCCCTGTGGAGAGGAGCTCCCGCGCTGCTCCTGACAGCGACACGAATGTGGCCGTGTTGCCCTCAGACAAGATTTGAATCCATAAACTGGAGCCCGAGGCCTTCAGCAGCGATTGCTTTGTTCGATCCCACCTCCCACCCGCGTGCTTCTAATTCAAAGCTCTGGGCTACGCCTTTGTCCGCACCACTGAATGTGCACAGGCCGCTGCCGTAGCCCCAGTGTGCCGTATCAGACCTGCTCCCACCCTGCTCCTTTTGGAAGGTGGAAATAATGACAGGGACTGTGCCTTAGCCTGTAGCTAGGCTCAGGAAAGGCCTCCTCCGGGGATGGGAAGGGGAGAACAGAGACCTGGGGTGGGCTCGGTGTCCCCAGGCCGCTCTCTTTTAAGGGTGCTGCAATCAGATGGACCCACATTGCAGAGAAAAGGTGCTGAGAAAGTGGTGGTTTCTGATATGTGAGAAGTGGGGAGGCCTAGAAAGAAGAAAAAGTAGGTTCCAGATTGTCAGAGCTTGCTGTACTTTCTGCCCTTTTTTTCAAGGAAATCTCAAAAACTGTCATTTCAGGTCAACAAAGCATTTTGATTCAGGGCATTCAGAGTGTTGCATGTGAACCTCTGTATTTAAATGTTTTTATGTACACCCAATTAAGCAGAAGAATTAGGTGCCACTTAGATGACAACATAACAATCTCTTCCAATTTTACCTGAAGCATCATAAGACCTCCTCAATGTTTTTGCTGAAATGGCTTTTTCAGGAGGGAAAAACCTCAAAAATCCAGCCATTGCATCAGCCAGCTATTGCGTGGGTGCCACCCAAGGTCTCAGTGTGTCCCTGTGTGCAGGGATCACTGGCAGAGCCCCACCAGCTGCAGAGAGCTTCTTTGTCCCAGCAGGATGGGCACAAGCTCCATCAGCTGTAAGAAGATTATGTCAAGAATGTTTTCCCTCTGTTCCTTGCCCCTTCAGCAGCTTCCCACACCCCTCTGGACTGTCATCCTTGTTTTCAAAATTCTGCCATGCTTTCTCACTCTTGCCTTATGGCTGCTTTTGGCTCTGCTTACTCACCCCATCAGCTCTGAGCAGCCATGAGAGTCCTCATTGCAGCCCTTTTATGCTCTGTATCTGATTGTCTTGTTGTCCCTGCAGCACACTGAGATCTTGCTGACTTCAATTTTCACCCTTTAGATCATCATTTTCTGACACTAGAAAATATTTCCTATGGTTTTCTTTGAAAGATGCTTCAGAAAACACACTGAGTGGTACATCTGTAAGGTGTAAGATCAGAGGAGATGATTAAACCCTCCAGTCCAAACTCTCATATCCGTCACAGCTTCTTGCCTTTCCTCTGGTTAGAGCTGCACCAAGTGTGAGAACATGTACTTGTCCCAGGGTAGGCAGGCTGCAGGGCAGGAGCCATCCCACTGCCCGTGCCCCATTGCAGCAGCTCGAAGGCTACAGCATGTCTGCAGTTGGCAGCCACCTTTGCCTGGGGATGGAAACCTGGTGGGACGGGGGATCAGGTGCTTCTCCTGTTTCAGTGGTTGACCAGCATGGTGGAAAAGAGCCTGATTTCTCCATAGAGTTTGCTTGGCCTCCTCCTCTGCCCATTAGTTGTTGCTGGCTGAAAGAACGTAGCATGCCTGGAAGCAAGGGGTAATGTGCTCCTCTCAACAGTGATGGAGCAGATGTGCAGTGGTGCTGTGTTGGGTGAGATATGAAGTTGTGGCACCTCAGAGTTCCTCCATCTGTGTTTCGTATCTGTACACCTTCTGGTCTGTGCACCAGGTCTCGTTCTTAGCCTAGGGAGTAGCAGTGCTGTAGCTCCTGTCCCTAAAGGCCCTACATTTGGTCTTCACAAGGGGCTGTTCTGGGAGCATACATAAGTTAACATGAGGTCATGAGGTCTCCTGTAAATAGGTGAGGTAGCACAGGGTCACCCCTGAGTTAACACACTGCCTTTCTCCTGCCCCACCTAGGGCAACCCTCTTGGTGCTCCTCTAGTAGAGTTAACAATTCATGTGTAGGACATCAGCGAGGGGCAAACCTTGTGGGCTGAGCAGGAATCCTGGTGGGATATCCCCCGACACCTTACGTGACTGCATGCAGCACTTGCAGCGCTGTGCCCCTCTCTGCATGCATGACAAGGCCTTTGTAATTAATTTATAGGAGCTGTACAACCAGCCATGCTTGCACAGCGAACTGTGGATTAAATCTAACATCAAAGAGCGACTGTGAGGCTTCTTGGCATATATAGGCCATCACTTTTAATGGCTCAGCCATCTCTGCAGTTAACTGCTTCAGCCCCTGGACTCTGCCTATGGGCTGAGGGTTTTAGCAGGAGCATGGACAGGGTGTCACACCCCACTGTTTGGGATGTTTTGTCTTTATACATGTATTTATTTCCAATGCATCTGTGCTCTAGTTTGTAACCTAGAGCACTTAGAGCTTAGAGTTGATGCGTAGGTGCTAGACAATAAGAAGAAAAGGCACCAACACCATCTACGGTTGTTGGCATGCCTTGAAATCAATCTGCAAACAGCCCAGCAGCAGCACCAAGGGGAAAGCTTCATTGCAATTTGGAGCTGTGTATTTATTTAGTCTAAAGTTCATTATTGTCATATGGAAGCAGAGAGATTAAGGAAATTCTCAGAGCAGGGGAAAGAACAGGATTTCTTCCCTGCATTTATGAAAATAAGCATGAGATCAGATTGCTCCCTGCTTGATAAAAAATCTGCCTTATCACAAAGTGGATGAGGAAGAAAACAGTGGGTATCACCCTGTCACCTGTTCCTCCAGGAACCATGGCACTGGAGCAGAGGGAGAGCAGGGGCAGAGGAACTTCTGTGCAGAGTCCTCCAGCTTTCCTCAGTCCCCTTGCTGATAGGACTTTACTAGCATCTTTATCTGCATGCAAGGCATGGGAGACCCATCACTGAGTCTTTAATAATATAGAAGACCCATGAGGCTGGGCAACGAGAGAGGTGCTGCGTTATGCCCGGGCGCTGACCTATTTGGACATTTATCCTGCATTTATCCTGAAGCACTTGGCAGCCTATGGTTGGATACTGAGGACACCTCTCCCTTGGAGAGTAGTGCCTTGGTGGCACTCTAGGGGATGGAAACATTCCAGTGCCTGCTAGCTATGCGAATATAATGCTTGGCACCTTTATATGTATACTTTTAATGCCACAAATGCATTTGCCAACTCCCATATTTTCCAGCATGTTGAGCTCTGCTCTCTGTATATTTTGCCAATCTACTAAACGTGTTTTCAGTCCCATTAGGGTAAATAGAAGGCTTCCTCCAGCTGGCCTCCTCACACTTCTGGGCAGCCAGACGACTACCCTCATACAGCTCCCAGTACTGTCATCACGAGGTCTGGGGAGCAAGGGGAAATGGGACCCTAAAGGTGGGGTTTGCAGTTAGGGCTAGGTGTGGGGAGGAGGGAGCCAAAGCTAAGCTGTCAGGAGGCATCGCACAGATGATGATGCAGATTTGGTCCTCTGAGGTGAGAGATGCAGACTTGGTGCCCACTGCCCATCCCAGCTGCAGGGATGTGCCTGCACCCCAGAGTATGAGCAGAGAGTGACCTCTGCCCATGCTTCTAGTAAAATTACAATTATATTTTTCCATCCTTTGGAAAAATGTAATATCTCTGGGGCACATGGAATTAAGTAGGGCCAGGTAGTCAAGGAGACAAATGGTGTAAAATTAAAACAAACACTACTAGGGAGATGAGAACATGCTTTATGGGGAATACTGGGAATACTGAGAGGAAACACAATTAGCAGGTACAGCTCCACTTTAGTGGAAAGGACATGAGGGAAAGATTGTGAAGCCCATAATTGCCCAAACTTGCTTGTCACAAGAGCAAGCTCCAGCTTGTGTTTGGAAGTGGAACTATAAAGGCTGTGTACTCTCAAAAAACTGTGAAAAACCCCACAGTGTTCACACACTTTACTCCTGAAGCTGAAAGTGATTTGTCCTGCTAACTTCAGCTCAGGTTCATGGAAGTCTGTTAGTTATGTGCCCAGGGACCTGAGCCCCTTGCCAGGTCCCCTTTTGTCTTTCTAGTGCTTATACTATGCAGGGTGATCTTCTGGTTGTCTTTACCCACTCTGCCTTAGTGCAGAGCTCTTTTTGATCTGCTGTCTCCGGTAAGCATGAGCATGGCAAGCCCTTGTCTTGAGGTGTCAGTTGTGAGCGGAAGAAGTTAGGAACACCTGTACAATCACCAATCCCTCAAGTAAGTTAACACCAGGCAAAGGCAGAACTGAACAGCAGTTGGGGATGCCAGTAGTGGCAGCTTCTGCAGCACATCCCTGATCCAGGCAGAGGATGTGGTAGGTATGGCAGGACATGTGTGATTCCCAGAGTGCTGCCGACAATTTTGTAATTTTGGTTTCTCCTCCTCTTTTATTGAGTTTTGTTGTTACTTGCAAATGTCCCGTTAGGTTAATATGTGCCAAAGAACAGCCACTCTGACTGTAAAAGACCTTGGTGTGACTGTCCACAAAAACCTGTAGGTGCTTTTTAGGAGAGCAGTTACCTGGGTTATAACAACCAACTGTCATCACAGTATTTTAAGCTAAGGCAATGTATACATGAAGGTGAAGGATGTGTGCCTTGAAATGGCTTGGCTGTCTTAGGCCCCACAGTGTTGCAACGTGCCTGGCGCCGGGCTGCACAGCTGCTGGCTGCCCACGTCCTGTGCCAATAGCCAAGTCCCCACACAGGGCCATGGGGCTGAGCAGGGCAGGCAGCAGGGGACAGGCCATGGCAGCAGTTGGGCTCATTTCAGTGCTCCTGAAACTTAAGAAACCACCACTTGCAGCAAATCCCAGAAATTGGGTGCATCTGGTCCTGGGAAGCTTCCAGGATGCTTACTGGCAGAAAAGAAGAAGAAGACTGTTTTTCCTCAAAACAGTAGAGAGAAGTGGGAGTCTGGGAGAAAAATAAAGACCAGCTTGAATTCCAGAGGGCCCTTGACTTTTAGAAATAACGTAGGTTGCATCTGATTTTTTTTTTTTCCTGTTATACAAGAGAAACCAATTTAATGCCAGTTGTAGTGAAGCATAAGATTAGATGGGACTAAATATGTGTGTAGGTTGTTTATTAGCAAATGGAAGAGAGCACTGAAGGAAAACAAACAAGCTTGTTTCAGGGAAGTTTGCCACTGTATTGCTGGTCACAGGAGCCCCAGGGGACAGCAGGCATGTTTCTAATTGGACTTGGGCAGCCACGTTCAGATGGGGCAGATCCTTGCTCCAGAACAGGAGAACTGCAAAACTCCATTCTATTGAAAAAACTTGCTGTTTTGCCTAGTGATGGCAACCCCTGAGCTGCTTGAGAGTGTTGGTCCTTTTGAGAGTTGGTAACTCGATGGTTAGTGGGTCTTGTGCACCCAAAGCACCAGGAGGCAGCTCCATGATCACTCACCTGGATATAAAGGCAGTTTGTATCAATCCTGAGTGGTCCCTGCAGCTGAAAAGGCTTTTGCATCATCTAATCTGAGCCTCTTATGCTGCAACTGAAGCCTCTTAAGCCCTGTGCTATCCACAGTAAACAAAGAGAATGGTTTATTGCTCTTCCTGCTGTTCAAATTCTCAGGGCTGTTTTCATCCTCTCTTCTGGAGTAAATAGCCCCAATTCCTTCCTCATGGCTTGTGTTTTCCAGATCTTGTATGATTCCTCCGGATTCTACCTCTTTGATTCTCACCTTTCTGGAGGAGCAGTGCCCAAAGCTGGAAGCAGCACAGATGGGAAGGCTTTTCTTGGCCAAAGCAGATTCTCTTCATTTGGTTTACCAATTTTGTTCATACATCCCAATATGATTTTGATTTATTTTTCCATCAAAACGTAAGTATGTTCTAAAGCCTGCATGTGTGATCCTCTATAAGCTCTTCTGCTTCCAGCAAACCCACTACCCATCCAGCCATCTCCATTCCGTGTTTAAGAATTTGTTTATTTCTTCCTAAGTATACCACTTTGTACTTGTCTTTATTGAAGTGCCTCCTGTTATTTTCAAACTATTTCTTCATCTTATCAAGACCATTTTGAATTCTAATCTTATCAAGTGTGCCTGCAGTCTCTCCTAGATTAATGCCACCTGCAAATTTAATAAGTGTGTTCCATCATCTAAGTCATTAATGAAAACATTGAATAACATCTGCTACAAGAAAGATCACTGCAAAATCTCAGCTGATGAATCGCTTCAACCTGACAATTAACTGAGCAGCCTTAAGCTGTCTTTATACCCAGTCTATAGAAACTCCCTTTGGGCCATTCTTCTCTAACTTGTTTATGAGTGCGTCGTATAAGACCAGTGTCATAAACCTTGCTGAAGACACATGACATTGACTGCTCCTGCCACATCCACAAAGCCTATTATCCTGTCAAGGAGGAAATTGGGTTGTGTTGATGTGATTTATTCTTGACATATTCCTATTAACTTCAACTTTCCTCAGCTTATCATTGAGTTGCTTAAAAAAACAAATATTTATTTCATGATTTTTTTTCCTAGAAATTGAAGTTCAGCTCATAGCTCAATAATTCTCTGAAAGCGAACAATTTATTTGAATTAAAGGCTTTTTCTGCCTGGGGTCCGTTTTGCAAAAGCTGTCCATGGTGGCCGTTATCTTTGGGGAGTAGCTTCATGTCAATGTATCCTTTGGGCTTATCAAAAATCTCTTATCCATCTGCACTAAAGACTAAGAAAACCAGTGAGGATGCTGTTCCCACACTGTCTTTCTACTCATCTTCATGGTATGCCAGACAGGAGGACTTCTCCCCTCAACCAAAGCACTAATTAATACCCATAGCTGCTGGAGGAACATGGAGGCTCTGCTGAAAGCCTACTGAGTTCCTCTCCTACCATGCTGGGCTACCAATGTGAATGCTGCATCTCTGCAGGCTGGCCAGCTGTGTTGGGCTCAGCAAGACTCCATGGGGCTGGTTGTAGAGCAACTTGATTCTAGTCAGCTTCTGCTGAAGAGAGCTCTGTGGCTGAGAATTAGCAACAGGCGATGCCATTCACGTCTTTCAGAGTGACAATGGGAGAGGAATCAAAGGCACTGTGATACCGCTAAGTATTATGATGCTAATTTTTCATATAAAGGATCAGAAGCTACAGGCTCTCTCTGCTCTCTCTCACCCCACTCCCTGCTGCATTTTACCCAGCAAAGCTTGTGTGGGAGCACTGGGCAGCCTCTTCTCTGCCTGTTCTGGCAGGGGACTTCCCTATCCATGGCCATTTCCTGCCTTCTCATGCTTCCTTTGTCAGCTGCTCGGGTGACGTCTCTCTGCTCTTGCTATTACCTGGTCCTGTGGTTGAGGCAGCAGTACCTGGACCAGCTCCTCCTGGGGACACCAGGCCAGGAACACCATGCCATCACTTCCTGCGCCTGGCTGTCACCCACAGGTCTCTAAAACACAAGTGGCATGGGAACAGAGGAGAAGTGAGGAATGCAAGCAGACAAGCCCGCTGGAGAAGTTTAAATATCTCTCAGGGAATGAGCCCCCTGTGTGCGTTGCATTCAGCTGAGGCCCTTTCATGGACTTGCCCTGAGGAAGGCGGGTTAGTGAGGCTGTGCACAATGCCTTTATGAGCCAGTACCATTAGGGCACGGGCAGCTGAGCTGCTGGGTTAGGCCTGAAAGCCCCTGGCATATGGGTAGGCCAGCCTCTATTTAACCCCTCCTCAGCTAGCGTTCATACTGAAAAGGGTGCACTTGCCATTACTGCTGGGGAGAAATGGATTCTCTGTGCTTAGCTGCAGCCCTATTAAGCCACTCTGAATAGGATCCACTAAAAGATCCTAAATTAATTCAGGCAGCAGCCTCTGCATGAAAAGTTCAGCTAATGAGGGTGGGCGCCGTGTCCAGGGGGTGGGAGGAGGACGAACAGTGCCCAGCACAATGCTCCTCGCTGTCATATCCTGCACAGACGGGATTTGTATTTATTTTTCTCCTTTTTCTTTCGGGGATGACACAAAGGAGGAGAAAATAACTCCTAGAATGTTGCAGCTGTGCAAGCAGCGCCCACCCTGATTTATCTGAGCAAGGCCCCAGCGATGCGAGGGGAGGCTCCCAGCCGCTGGCAAATTGTATTACAGGGGAAGAAAGCCTCCATCCTCCCTTGTTTGATGCCGGCTTGTTCATGGAGCGGCATTAGCCCTGCTGCCTGCTGCTTTGTTGGCTGGCGGGGAGGAAGCCCAAGCAGCCTCCCCAGTGGGGTGGCGGAGGCCTCATCACGGCCCTGCCTCATGGGTCAGGGGTCACCCGCGGCCTCCTGACAACCCCAATTCCACATCTGCTGTGTGGTGATGTTAACGCAGCCCCTGCGTGCCCTACATTTGTAATTAGCCTCCCTGGGGGATGGGGAGTGGAGCAGCTGAAAAGGGAAGAAGATACATTATGGGCAGTGCAAGGGTGGGGGCTTCTTTCCTTTGCTGACCACATCAGCTTCCCCCAGGATCTAGCACTTACATCTTCATTTTGATTTTCGCTTGCTAGCTGATCATTTGTCTCCTGACACTTCTCATTCTTTGTGCTACGAGAGGGTAAGAGATGGAATGCTTCATCAGGTGATTCGGGGGGCACTGGCATTTCTGCAGAGGAAAGTGTGAACAAGGTGAGTGTTTGTGATGAGCAGGCAGCTGCTGTGTGCTGAGGGTGCAGAGGGCTGCAGCAGCCCCTGTTACCCTGTGCTGGAGAAGACCTTCCACCTCCCACATTCCAAAACACACAAGAGCTGGGCAAGAAGGGTTAAAGCCGAGCCGAAAATAGTAACTACAGAAGTGCTTACAAATGAAAATAAATGAGGATACTCTGTAGTTTAAAAAATGAATACAAGCACCGAGAAGTAAGATGTAGAAAGGCATGCGTTATGGAAATAAACAGAATGAGTCAGGGTTAAAAATAGGTAAATATTGAGAGCACGCAATGTTTAACATGTACAAATTGTAAGAGCAGGAAAGGATCCAGACTTAAGCAATGAAATAAGAGCATGTTAAGGATCAACAACTCTCCCTCCCACCGATTAAGTTTTAGCAAGAGGGTGTTGATAGGACACTGAATGGCTGGGAAACACAGAAGCAATGATGGATTGGGCATATTTGGAATTGAACTTAATTGTTACTCGCGTTAATAGACTGCATCCAACCTTTAGGTCACACCCTAATGCTTTTGTTTTCCATCTTCCTCCCCTCAGAGAACAGTTGAACAAGTCAGAGTAAGGGTGATAGTTCGCAAGTCTGGAGGCAGGCTCTGTGCTACGTTCCCCCGTCCTGCATCGCTTCTGCACAGTGGCCTCCAGCTCCTCCATTCATCTCCTCTGCAGATTCCGAGCTGCCACCAGAACACAAATCATAGGAATTACTGGTTGGAGATGGCAAACTTGTCCTCTACGAGAGTTAACATATCCTCTTGGATTCAGGGGATGCAATTACAGAGCTACATAAGTGAGGAGGGCTGGTGGTTCATGTTGGAAATGGGGCAAACCATAATAACAGGACTGAATTCAAGAAAATTGCTCTGTTTCTGATTTATGAAAGTGAGAACAGCATTCCTAGTCTGTTACTCACTTCAGGGATCCTGAGGCTTTTATCATATTCTGTAGTGTCTTTGAGGAATTACAGAAGTTTTCCAATATATTAAAGATTATTCTCCTTCTTTAAATAGAATTGAAAAATAAATAAAATACAGCTGCACCTGCTCACACCAGAAACAAGGGGCATGCTGAGATGGTCTCTGCTGCTATTTACATGCACCAATCCTGACCAAGGGGGAGCACGAACAGCACCTGGCAGGAGAGGCTGTAATGCATCCGCCTCTCCTCATTACTGATCCTGTGGACAAAAGGATGCTGCCATTAACCTCTACAGCCTCACAGCCTCCACCTCAGGGACTGCATTCAGGGAAGAGATTTGTTGTGGAAGGACCAGCTCTCCTGGGGCCTCAGGCATGTGAGTGCCATCTCTTTCTCAACCTACAGTACACAGCACCTTATGGCCGTTGCCTGGCATGGTGCTGGGTCACCATGGAGGGACCCAGTAGTTCTCCAGCAGGAGACGAGATAAATTCTCTGACAGCAATAATATCAGAGGTTTCTTGGACAGAAGAATCCCTGCTGTGAACTTTTTTGGTCACAGGATATCATATATTTTCATATGAGTTCCAGGCATGGTGCCAGACTGGGTGTCACCACCCACCAACTGAGCAATGCTCTGAGATGCTGCAGGTACTCCCCAGTAGTACCAAATGCTTTGATAGCCATAGTCCTTCAGGGCCAACTAGTACATCTAAACCATCTGTTGAAAAAGCGAAATTCCTGCACTTCTCTTGGTTCCTCTCTCAGTTCCCTTTTGATGGCACAAAGGCATCAATGCAGGGGCCTGTCTCGTCATTGCTCTTTTTTATTCTAAGGGAACTTACATGGTGAAGTAGGATCTGCATGTGAAGATATTCATCTGCTCCACCATCTTATGGCAGTCACCTGTGGTTACAACCCTGTGTAGTACCACAGCTGGTGGCTGCTTTGTCACAAAACAGAGAAGTGAAGTGCTGAGCTGGAGACCTAGCAGTGGGAGGAACTGAGTGCTATAGAAACGTGAGTCCAGATTTGAGATAAATGTTGCTATACATAAAACCAACATATCCTGAGCTGTAACATGGAATGTTGTCCCAGGAAGCCACTCTGTGCAAGTGCTATCTGTGGTGATTCCTTGTCACCCTGCAGACAGGGTCACATGTGGCTGTGAGCACACCAACCAGCCCAGGCAAGGCTGGCTGCTGTGCCCAGTCCTGCATTTCTCCTGAAGCCACCGCTCCTGTCACTTCCCCAGCAGCACCTGCCCAGAGCCTGTGACAAGACAGTCAGTCTTGGAGCCAGGGGTACAGATGAAATCAAGCTTTTGCAGACATGCAAATCTGAAATCAGGATCATCTTGTATCCTACATGCAGCTGTGAGCAAGAGTCTGGGGAGGGAGAGGAGCACCCACTGTGGGAGTCACTCCTACCGCTGGGAAAAGCCAGCAAGTCTTTTCAGAGAGGTTTCAGTTGAGAGCCATGTGTATTGATTTCTATTATTTCTGAAGCTATCAGAGGATGCCAATTAATTTCAGCGTGCTGGGCTTTTTTTTGGAGGCAGGTAAAAACTGGGAAGCTCTGACAAGCTGCCCTTTCAGGTGTCATTCGACCTGCAGCAGCACATTATATCTGGATAGCACTACATAAACACCGCTGAGTCAAACCAGGGATTGTATTTGGTCTCTGACAAGTCTGTCTCATTTTCTAACTTTGTGACATGAGCTATGCTGATGCACGAGTGGGTAGCAAATATGGTGAGTATATAAACAAAATAGGCAATATGAGTCAGATCCAGCATTCAGTCCTTGGAAAGATGCCACATATTCTCAGGATTTTGCTGTGGAGATCAACAAGTTTTGGTGGGTTCTGTGCTGAGCTAGAGGTAGCACAGAAGAAGAGCTGGAGTCTTGCACGCTTATCAAAAGAGCAGAAGGCACAGACCATTATGATCACTAGAAAAAGGCTCTGCCCAGTGTAAGGAATGAAGGACAAGAAATACATCACCTTCTCAAAATTTAATAATGACGTTTTCTTCTTCCTCCCACAAAATGCCCTTTGTGGGACGTGCAATCACGAGTCACACTAATTGGCTTTGTCTTGAGGACAAAGATTTCCTTTCTGGATTAAATCAGCAAATATACTTCTGCATCTGCCTCTCTAATTTGGACAAGCGACCCTTCTCTTGTCTCCACTTGTCAAAGCTATAAGTTCTTGTACACAGCCTTGAGGTTTTTAACAGCTTTTAGAGACACTTTCTTCATGAGAAGAAGTAACGTTACAGGGTATTGAAATTAATTGGAGATAATAACCCAGCATGAGCTGAGGCTGGACTCCTCGCTGGTCTTTAGCCTGGCTAATGACCAGCCACTATCCTTCTTCATGCCTGCAGGAAGGATGTTGTGGTATCTGGAAAATGGCACACCAGGGCCCTGACCTCATAGTGGTGAGAACATCTTTGGCAAGTCAATCACGTTTTCTTGGCTTCCTGTTGCATATTGCATTCGAAACTTCTGAATCACGTTACTAGCTGGCCAGTTCTTCTCCCTGACACTTCCTTTTTCTTTTTTTTTTTTAAATGATCTTTGATTTTTTCATTTTTCTCAGGAAAAGGTCCTCCCTTGGCAGCTGTTACTACTGCGAGATCTACTGAGTAACAATCTTTTAGCTAAAGAAGTGATCAGGACTAGCTAACTGATACTATTGCTGTACGCCTGCATACAAAACATTTGCCACACCCTCGCCCTTTTGAATAAATACAGCTAGAAGCGCATAGGGTTTGCTTCAGCAACTGCATGTGAATCCAAATTTAATTTGGAGAAAGCTGATTTCAGCCCTTTTTCCCTTGTTCTGTCATTACTGTCAATCCTGATCTGTAATTTGTGCAGGGCATCATTTCAGGCATCTCTTCAATAAATGCGATCATTTCCTGCTAATGTGTTTGTTCCATACATAAAGCCAAAGTCTGCTATTAGACATAGACCACCAAGCTGAGTGGATCAAAAGCCTGTACAGCAACACAGCATGTCTAAAGGGTTGCAGACGATAACAAGCATATCCAAATCCCGAGGCAGATAACAAACATGACGGTTGAAAACAGGAGCATTTTGCCCCCTCTTTGGCTTGAGAAATGTGGCCAAAGGCACAAATGCATTTGAACCACAGGCTGCAGCTCACCCCTGCACCAAGAGATCTCTCCAGCTTCCTGGCTTCAGGACAGCTAATGTCACCCAGAGCCAGGAGGGGAGAAAGCAGAACTCAGCATTGCCTCTCATTTTGTTGCCTCTATGAATCTCACAAAGCCCATTTCAAGGAACGCACTGGGATCTCTTACCCATCACTGCAGCCCCGGGGACATTGCTGGACTTCAATGCAGAAGGCTCTTAGCAGACCCATTGACTGCATCCCCCAGCTTAGCATGTAGTCCTTTCATACTGTTCTTTTATTACTTTAAGGCTGTTCCTGTCTCTCCAGGGAACAGTGCTTCTTTGATATGAAATTGATAGCAGTGACAGCTATGATTATCATCCTCTCTTCTTTTGATAATTTATATTACTTCAGTGTTTATTCACCTGTCATGGCTTACTGATAGAGAATTCACCTCCACGTTGAGTCTGCCTTCAGTCCTTCTCCACAATCATCACAATCTGTCTCAAGCCAGGTTTGAAATGTAGAATGTTAGTTGAAATGGGATTTTTGAATGCTCCTTTAAAATCACTGTTTTTGTATTATTACAGAGAGTAAATAAGAAGGAAAAAAAAACACACCCAAGCCCGGAGCTAATGCAATTCCTCCAGTAGGTGGAATCTGAAAGCTAAGCAATGAGAATAACTAACACAGATGTTGAAGGCAAAATCAGGTTTACTTTGCCTAGCTTAGCCCTACAATGCAAAGGGTTCAAACCAGATATTCTTCTGGAGTTAAGCACATGTTGCAGCTGGAGGAACCTCTGTTTGCCCTACAGAGTGCAGTCCAATATGGTGAGTGGAGTGGAGCTGCTGCAGACAAGACTGCTCTGTGATCCTGTTCCTCTATTTTTGTCTCTCTTCACAAAAATGCACCACAAATTAAACTTAAAGATGCTGAGAAGGGCAAAGAGAAAAATGCCTAGGCAACAAGGACTGAGGAGAGACTTGAGAAGGAGAAGAGGAAGACAGACCTGTGAAATCTGAGTCGTGCATCTTAGAGTGATTTGGAGGGGTGAGAGGAGAGACTTGTTGGAAGATTGTAAACACTTCGCAACAGTAGCCGTGAGGGAGGGAATTAATCACACCCACGTAAGACAATAAAACAACAGAAAGAACCAGTGCTTTGGAAGGAAAATTATGAGCAACCTTTGCTCTAAGAGCAGCTGAGACCTGGAGGCCAGGGCAGAAGTTTGAGGTGCTGACACTACCACACTCCTGCTTGCATCCCTCCTTCCCTGCTGCCCTGTGCTTGCAGAGGGCTGCTGCAGGGTGTCCTGTTGTTACAGGATGACAAACTGCAGGGTGGCTTTTCAAGGAAATGGACGGGAAAGATAAACAAAGCAAGAAACCATCCTCTGAGGGGACATCCATTTTGCAGCTGTCTGCTACCAGACATAGACTCCCCGACAGCAGGACAGCGTGAAGAGGTCTGTCTGTCCCACCTGGCTGAAACAGGGGCGTGGTGCTGCAGGCAGCTCTGCTTGCATCGGTGGCTCCAGCACTGCCTCGAAGCTGTCAGCGTGGGGACAGCCTCGCTGTAATTGCATCCTGCACCGCAGGGAAGGCTGCTTCCTTCGCAGTAAAGCTGCGTGCAGCTGAGGGCAGACAGCATAAGGAGATTATCTGCCTACAGAGTTAACAGACCTCTCACACAGACTCAGCAGGTGAGTTTATCTGTCCGCGTTTACACCACTCAAACAGCACAGTGGTGCTCCACAGGATATGTCCTGGCACTCTGCCTGGAGAAGCCCAGCCTGGGCATCAGTCATTGGCACTGCCACACAGGGAATCACCTTGGTCTGAGATGCTTCTCTGAGTGGCAGCCTGAGCAATTCTTCTGTTCTCCCTGTGAAATGAACATGCCACAGCATCTGGGATGCAAATAAACCCTACCTTCCTCTAATTAACACTTCATGCAAGACTCCAGAGCATTTGCAGGCTGTGAAACAAATACCCAAAGCTGATTTCCTACAACAATTTGGAGACAGGACTCTTTCCAGAACATCAGCCTGAGCCGTGTTGCAAGGGAGATGTGGATATTGCAGCAAATCTGTCTTATTATGAAGCATTTGTGCCCTCCCAAGTGCATCCACTTTCTTTTACTGCAGAAAAATCATAACACTCTAATAATGCTTTGGTATCCTCTGCAAAGCAGTGTGTCTGCACATGAGGTGAGGCATGCTCATTGCCCCCAGCAAGGTTTAATTAGTATTTATTGCACACATACCTAAGGCACTGTTGAATTAATCTGAGAAAAATGGATTATGCTGTGAGGTGGTTGTGACTGGAATTAGTCACTGATGCTTTTACTTACTTTCAAACAAATGTTTCCACGTTTTAGCACGAATATTAACTCTTTGGGTTTGATTTCATTTGCAGAAGAGAAAAGTCACTCTGTTCTTTAGTGAGCACCAAAATCACAAATTTCTTCAAGTGAATCACCTCTTTCTATAACTTTGACACATGAAAAATGCCCACAACATTTTGCATGTCAGATGTCCCCTGTGTTTTTACCCACTGAACTGAGTACTTTTGCCCTTGAAGGTTCAGGAGCTTCTTCATGCAGCCAAGGGGTCCGGCCGCTCTCAGCAGAGCAGAGGCACACCTGAGCCCTTTGTGCCCCTGAACGGAAGCAGAGGGCCACTCTCAGTAGCTACAAACACTTGGGAAACTTCAAAGCAGAGGTTTGTGTCATCTAATGAGTCCCAAGTGATCTTAATTGGCAGTTTTGAGATGTAGCTGTCTCAGAGATGCATCCTATTACACACAGGTAAGGCAAAGACATTTCTTATGTATTTCCTTGCTCTTCCTTCATCATTTTTAAATGACAAGCGGTGAACCTGTGCTGAGGCTGTATCTAATGAGACTGATCTTTGACTCATCTGGCATCTCCTGAAGGCCCCTTCTCACCACTAGCTCTAGGTGAGAGAGGTAATGAAACATTTACCAAACCACTCCTTAAAGCTGCACTGATTTCCACCAGACAGTCCTATTCATACTCTTGATGTTATGTACGTGTTTTTTCTCCTTGGAATTAGGGTCTGGCCTGAAGCCACATGACAATAAGCGATGGAAAATGTTCCAAGAATAGATTGCTTACTATCTCCCCTTTGTCAAACATTGCCACATGGGGAACAGACAAGTTGAAAGTAGCAGCAAATTATGTAAAATGCTTGAACAAGAATTACAAGATGTGCCAGATAATGATATATTTTTTGTTTTCAGGCTTATTCAACTCTGCAACATTAAAATGAGTCTTTGGTGGTGCTTTATCCCCTAGGATGGGGCTTTCTCAGCTTGTTAATGAGCCCAGCCCCATGGTGCTCCTCCACAGGGGCTGCCACCATTCTCGCCTGATCAATCCCCACAGTCCTGAGCAGAGCCAAAGAGGCTGGGGACTATTTTGTTTGGGCCAAAGAACATGCAATATGTTCTCTGATTATTATTATTATTATTATTACGTCATGTGTTAGAGGTCTGACAGCCAGATCTAATGTTATTTGCATGAAGCACAGATTTCTTTTCTATCCCAGTATGAATGAATGTTAATCCCTGAGGGATTTTGGAGTTGGATCTATTGATACAACTTACAGGAACATTTTTGGGACAGGTGCCATTACAACTGAATAGATAAATCTTCAGAGGGGTAAGGGACAATGCTGATGTTGCTTTCTGCTTGTGTGCTGGTCAGGAAACAGGGCACTATATTCCTATGCTGCGATTCAGGAAGACAGAAAGCATCTCCGTCATTCTGCATACCTCCGTTTTTCAATTATCTCTGAATTTCTGAGCTCTATTTTCCAAGGATGGGTTTTCAATATAAATATAGCTAAAAGAGTTCACTGTCACAGTGAGACTAACTGTACCAGTTAACCTAACGAAAGACATTGCCTTCCCTCACAGTCCCTGCCTTGCTCTATTTATGACCCTCCTTCTTATGGCTGATGGGGAGAAACGAGTACACAAATGGTGCCAGAACAGAGCAACCATTTTGCATTTCACATATATCACACAGCTTTATTTTTCTCTCACTTTTCAGCTGTTATCACAGCATTTATGAAAGGAAGGAAATGTGTGGATGATTTGTGGAGGAACAGAATGTGCCCTGAATAGATATGTCGGTTTCCAGTGATTGGGAGCTGCAATTGCCGCACGTGAAGTTGTGCAGGGCAGTCAAGTTTAAGCATTACCACTGGGGTAGGGGCGAGGAGGGCTTTATACACTGCCAGGGCTCCTTGAGCTTTGCTTTTTAAGAGGCAATAGCTGGGATCTATGGTTTATTCAGACTGGAGCAGTGTGACACAAAAGACAGACTGGTGTAGAGAAGGAAAAATATCAGCGCTGAGCATCTAAAGCACTAGGTCTGCAATGCATTCAGCTGCCACATCTCAGCTCTGGGGATACATTCTTCCACATGTGTCAGCTTTCCTGGCCCCACAGCCGAGCCTGCTCATGGACTTCGTGGGGATGCTGATGACAGTGGTGAAGGAGCGGCTACATGACATAACATTTGGATGCTGAACAGGCTCTTGCTTTCCCAAACATTTGTTGGGCTTTGAGAAAGGCAAAATCCTGCTGGGAAGAAATGAGCGAATGATTTGCAGTCAATGAGGATTTATTTGTTTAGTCTCTTCTCCCTTGATTGTATATTTTCATGTATTCTTTCATTTTGTTTGTTTTAAACATCAAACAACATTCACAGCTTTCTGTTTTCAGTCCCTCTTGGGCCACTAACAACTCCCTGCAAGTCAGGCTCTGTTACTGAGCCTGTTTGACAAAGCCACACTGCAGCAGCTTTCTGCTCCGTGCTCCTGACATAAACACTTGAGTGCACAAATCTAAAGCTTCTTGTTCACAAATAGCCAGGCACACTGCTTTGGCAGCCCCATTCATAGCCCTCTATGCCACAATAACTATCCTGTGCCAGCCAGCATCCAGGGGAAACAAATCCCAGCATGACAGAGCCTGGTCAAGGCAAGTTAATTGAAATGAATATTCAGGAGGTGGTTTTTGTCAGCCAAAGGTGAAAGGCTAATTGATGACAATTAGCTTCCAAAAGCAATGATTCACATTGGTTTTGCTGCTTCTTGCTTCCCCCTGCACAACATTACATACACCACTTGCTTCCTTATGCATGAGAACAACAACGCTGGTCAAAATAAAAGCCTAAATAATACTGTAACTCTCCCAGTAACCTACAGCTGGAGTTCAGAGTGTGCATAGAAAACAGGAGAGACACAAGACTGAGATTTCTGCAGTATATGCATTTACATTGCGGAGACCTTCGATGCTAGAAGTTGAGCCCAAATCATTATGTGTTTTGCCATCAACAGATCTTTTCTCAGTTAATATGCTTGTATCTTTAAAATCATTTCTACTTTTGATCGGAATGGTGTCCTGTGGCAATGAATATTGCAGTTCAGTTGTGGTGCAGTAACAGTGCATTTTTCTCGTCACTTGTGACTGTGCAATTGCAGCCCTATTTGCTGTCTCGTCCAGTTCCTTGCCAAGAGCAGGCCAGCTTGGATCAAGGTGCTTGGGGTTGACAACCTTTGAACAGCCCCTGGGATGAGGATTGTTTCAAAGAGTTCCCTCAAGTAGTGGAGCTACAGCTTCCCTCTGCAGAAACCATGGCAATTCCTCTCCTCCGTACCATTCACATCTAATGGCATAGGCAAAAGAAGCACCGGTTTATATTTTCTCACATCACTTCTTGACTTCTGGCTTTGAACATGGTGCCATGGATCCCCTTTGCAGTTCTTTTGGCATCAAGACCAATTTAAGAAGCAGGTTATATCCCCAGATACTTAGTTCAACAGTAGTGCATTTACATACATTATAAGGTCTGTGTGAAGGCTGGTCATGGTGATTTGTTACTGTTCTTTTCATTTGTTTGTTCTAAGAGTTCCCCTGCATCTGAATCATAGAATCATAGAATCATAGATTCATAGAATCAGAAGGTTGGAAAGGACCTACAAGATCATCTAGTCTAACCGTCCTCCTTTCACCGTTACTACCCACTAAGCTACTAGACCATATCTCGTAGCGCCTCATCCAATGAATATGAGCGGGTTCTGCTCAGCCCCTGTATAAAATAGCTGCTGTAGAATCCTCCCCAAGCTCCTCTACCATAAACACTGATGCAAATCATTTATTTGTTTTCTTCAACTGTTTCTCCCCTTTAGTGCCCCTTTGGCACCTCAGTCATCTGCAGGAGCTGGTGGCTCTCCAGCAGGCTGGCAAGGTCGGGCAGATCATGGCCAGGAGTGCTTTGGAGACAGAACTTATCTGATTGGATCCTAGCACAAGGGATCTCACCCTGAGCTGAGCCTCCTGGTGTTACTGTTACAGCCAATTGCTGTTATCTCCATCTAGATTTTGGAGTTGTTTCTTAATAAACAAACAGACAGACAGACAGACAAAACCAACAGTAAAACTCTCCACGTCTGATACCTTGCAGGTGCTGTATTCATGCACAGCTGCTTTTGGGGGCTGTGTCCATCTAAGAAGTATTTCTCAGTGGTGTCTGCAGCAGGGAAATGGCTGTGGGCTGCCTCACACAGGTATCATTTTCTTCTCTGTGAAAACAGATGGAAGCAATGCATCTGCAAGCACAAAGAGCTTTTTGTGTAACTCTCTGAATGAGCACATGCATTAGAGGAATGTGATGACAATAAACTTGCTATTATCTGCCCACACAGTCCCAGCCCTGCCCTGCACGCCCCGGAGCTCACAGCCAAGCCCCTTTGGCAGCAATGACACAGAGCTGCAGACGTGATGCCAGATGCAGTAATGGGACCATGTGGGATGCAGGACACTTGGTGCCAGCTGGGCTGGAAAGGGCTGCTCTTGCCACAAATGCTGCAGAAATGTTTTGGGGTCACTGGGTCAGCTGTACCTGTTAACACATCTCTGTGAAAGTGACACCATCACATTCACAGCTTCAGAGGCAGCCTCATAAATCATTGCGCTCAGCTCAGCAAGTTATGGGTGTTACTGCACGGACTTCCAATGAGGGATCTTATGGAAATGCATCAGAGACTGAGATGGACCCACTATCAGAGCAGTCCATCGACTGCTGCCCTCCAACATCAAATAAACAGCACCTGCACAACTGTTCATATTCACAGATAAGTCCATTTTAAACTCATTCCAGGAAAGCTGAATTTGATAGTTTAAGAGCTAACTTAACGTTGTGCATGATCATCTAGCAATGGAGGTTAAAGGAAGACTAAAAATACATGATAACATTGGCAAGCGAATGCTAAAATCTCATAGATTTTGCAAGACCAGAGAGGGATCACAGTGATAATTCTTCAGAAGGCTGACAGGAGAATAAACGGTCTTTTTTCGTGTCTTGATAAGAAAGTAAATAGATAATTTACAAAATGAAGTGTATGGAAAAGCAGATCTAGACTGCTGTCATGCCATAATTAAGGCTTAACCTTTAGTATCACAATGTAAAAGTGTACCTTGGCAGTAAAGTCATCATCATTAGGTTACGCTGTGCAAAGCAACTTGTACATCTTCAGCATAACACATGAGAAAAGAACATGTAGAGTCACTGCCAGGCTTCTGAGCAGTGAATGCCATGTGGTGCTGCCAGAAGGGCTCCACCAACATCACATGTGTTGTAGGCATACACGCTGAGGGCTAGATAACTGGGAAAGAGTCAGAAAATTGGGATAATTGCTAGCTTTCATGAGGCAGATTATATTTCAGGGAAGATAAAGGGGAAAAAAGAGACCTTCTTAAATAAAACTAGCAATTTTTTTTCTGGACTTTGGGCAGGCATGCAAGTATGCACCATGTCCCGTCGATCTCTATTATTATTAATGTATTCCAAATTTGTTTGGAAAGGACTTTACTGAGCTTATGTATACATAAGAGATAATTTAGATGCCAGGAATAGATTGTCATAGAGATGGTATGTCTAACTGAGCAAAAATAATTAGTCTAGAGCATGAACCCTGGTTTCTGTCAGCTCGATGGATGTGATATGAGCAGGGTGTTGGAGCTACTCCATACTATTCATCACTGCTGGGCAACATCGCACGTTTTACTTTTCAGATTTTTACATTCACATTTCCTCATGTGTGGCGACACGCTGTCAGTACAGAAGGAGCAGTTTGGGTTATCCTATAACTGATCTGAGCACCAGAAGAAATAAGACATGCACTGCTAGAACAGCATCATCAAAGCACGCCTGATAACCGAATGCACTGCCTTCAAAAGATAGCTATCCACGAGTGGTTTTATTTTTCATACTTTCATTTAATCAGTCTTGGCTGATTATCCCTAAGTGCTGGAGAGAAACCTACCTCACATTTTCATGCATGAAATTTCCTTTGCAAGGCAGACAGATCAGCAGAAGCAGCTATTTCCCTGCCTCCAAAGGTGCAGCAGCTGAGCTGAATGGAAAGCTGAGTTCATCACTTTGGGGCAGAGCAGGTGAGGTGACATGTCACAGTGGGTGGCCACCCCCAGCCCACTCCCCAGCTCCTGCCCCCACGTGCCCAGCACTTGAATGGCCATCTAGCAACGTCAGGCTGGCAGCGAGGAGGCAGGCGCGGATGCTGTGAGAGCTGGAGCAGCAGAGCTGTGCTGAGATGGCTCAGGGCCCAGAGTTGTTTTCTCCCGAGCTGAAGAGCAGAGAAATCTGACAGCCCTGCCAGTGACTGAGAACTTCAGGATGGGAGAGGATTTCGGAAACTGCCCTGAAAAAGTCTGTCTTCCGGTGCCTTACCACTCTTTCTGAGAAGAAATTTTTCTTGGTATCCAAACTGAACCGCCCATGGTGCAACTTAAGGCCCCACTTGTCCTATCACTGTTACCTGGGAGAAGAGGCCAACCGCCACCTCGCTACAGCACCACTCAGGGCAGCCCAAGAGGCCTCAGCTGTACCACCTTGTAGTGGAAATGCTAATTCATGTCTTGAACCAGTGATTGAGCACCTGGTGGGAAGGCAGGGCCAACCCAGGTGAGTTCAGCTGCATGAAATGCCCCTGAGTGACCAGAAGGGGTGGAGCCAGGATCCACCCCTTCCCAGACCTTTAAGAGTTGGCAGTGGAGGTGAGGAAATCTTGTTAGAGATCCCTGTGTACCTGAGCCCTTCTGAAGGTAGGCAGCGTTTTTTTTGTTGTTGTTGTTGTTGTTGTTGTTGTTGTTGTTGTTTTCTTCCTGTGTCTATGGTTGCTGTACTTGACCTTATCTTCACTTGGTACAGCCTGGAACTCTGCTACCCTGCTGTCATTTGCTGTGTTTCCCATCAAATTATAGCGTTAAGCAGCTCCATCTTGTGAAGGGGTTGTGGGTCCTTTCACAGTCACCACAGTGAGGAGTTGAGTCTTCTCCCGCATATTTCCAAGCAATTACAGAACTTAAGTGAGAATGTGAGGTATCAGGCACAGAGAGCTGCAAATGAGCATGAAGTCAGCGGGAGTTTCAGGGCAGGAGGCCCAGACCTGTGTAATCTGGTGCGACATCATCACTAGTCAGTGGTGAGAGCTCTTGTAGAGATTTGCCTGTGGAAGTGTGATGTTCAACCCACAAAATACTGGATTTTCAGTAACCCACTGAAACACATTGCTAAGCTGATTAGTGATGGTATATGATGATCTGATTGCATTCAAAGTGGTTTCTATCTTGCCCCTAAAAGACCAGGAAAACAGCCACACAGAGCCAGTTCTGTGCCTGTGGAAACATTCTTTGCCATAGCTTGCCTCATGTGAGAAGTCACCATTATAATTAATGTGGAGATGGAATTGCTAGTTGTCATCACTGACAAAGACAGACAACCACCAAAGCTATTACTTGTGTCAAATAGCATCAGTTGTTAATAACACATTTTTTTTCCTGAGATGATGAGTAGCAGAAGGATAATATTAAACTAGGGTTTGTCTAATTGAACAGAACACATTGTGAACAGCCTATGTGAAGCTATAGAGAGTTCAGACACAAAAATCAGACTGTATCTAGTTGATTTTTCTAAAAGCTGAAGTTAAGCAGGAATTAATGCACTCGCTACCATCAAGGATGAATAATGACAGGAGAACTCAAACAGAGCTATGGCATTGGCTCAGACTCTAGAACCTGGTCCAGGAGCAGCACCAGACAGGAGGTGAGATATATGGTCTGGCTGCTTCTCTTGGGTGTGCATGCTCAGTAGGACAGGGCTGTGCAGGAGCTGCACAAATTCAGTGCTGCTTCTCTTCCAGGGGAAGGCAGGAAGCCTCACTGGCCCTGCATGTGGGGTGCTCAGGGTATTCCCTGCTGTATGACATGCTTTCCTTCATTGGGTCCCACTGAGTTCCTGAGTCAGGTACTGCTGAGTTTCATGCAATATGCGCTGTGTAAAAATTGTGTTTTTCCAAGGTTTTGCATATTCTGAGCATCAACTTCACTGAATGTATTTCTTCTAGGAGAAAGCATTAAGGACTTACTGTTGCTAGCCTGTTCATACTTCATACAGTTGCAGTACATCCTTCTTACTCATTTTCTTTGTAAAACAGACAGTTTCTGTCTCTTCAATGTCTTTCTATAGAAGTCTCCCCATGCCTTTACTGCTTTTTGATCTCTCTCTATACCCACTACATTCATCTATATCACAGCAGAAAGACACTTGCTCCTAGTTAAGGCTGCAAGGGTTTTTCTGCTTTGTAGCTGATTTTTTTTCAAGGCTCAGAAGTACATACATTTACTTGCATAACTCACAGACCTGTCACAAATCATGGTGATACAGGATGGTGTGAGATCCAAATGAATCTTCACTAGAGAGAAAGGCTGTAAAATCTAGCTTCTCTCTGAAAAACAGAAAAATGTTTCTGCTTTCCTAGTTAAAAAGACTTACCTCTTGTCCTCCAGAAATGTCAAGAATACAAGGTATAGGCTAGGTAATCCTCTGGGCATGCAGCCCTTGAGGAATGCACCTGTGCTCTGATGCTGACAAGGATCAGGATGCTCAGTGCTGGAGGCAAAAGGCACCAGCTGCACCAGGAGGAGAGAATGTGGGATGGGGACACAGCTGGTGTCACTCAGGTTGCAGCAGGGGCTGTGTGCAGCTGCTCACAGCTGCAGTGAGGGGCTGTGGCCAGGTAGCCAGTGTGTGTCTCAGACCCATACAGCATTATGGGGCTGCAATGTGGTGGTCTCATTCATGCCATGAAACCATTCACGTGGGCATGGATTTGAGATCTGCTGGCAAAGCCAGCTGGCCTGGGTGGCTGCATCCACCTCCCATAAGCATCTCAGAGAGCAGGGCAGCCTGTCCTGTAGGTTTCATGATGCATTCCAATCTTCTGTTAATCAAACAGTTAAACAAATCTTTTCTTGTTAGCTTTCCTGGAAATGCAGAGTTGGAAACCAGTGTTGCCTTCGTGTGTATAAAACAAATCTTGAAGACTAAAGTTAGAAAATGTTTTGCTGACACACATTCTTAGCTTAATGACTGAAAAGAGGTGGTTGCAGATGCTTGTGTGAGAACGTAGAGTTTAAAAGATGTTGGAGTAGGAGTGAGGAGGTGCTGGGGTCTGTGGGTTGGACTCATCTATGTAGAAATGAAGTCATTCCAGTAAGGCTGAAAAGATGTTTAACTCCTTCTCTCTTTGTCTTCGTTAAAACACAAAATTTTTCCTTGCTCCAGTTAGAGATTATTTAAGTGTTTTCTGTGATGTGAGATTACTGCTCACGTTTTAACAAAGGATGCTTGTTAATCCTTTCTTGCCTATGTTTAAATGCTGCTTGCAGAGGAACAGTTCATTGATTTT
The DNA here is from genome assembly GCA_016647715.1 of Pavo muticus. NCBI lineage: Eukaryota > Metazoa > Chordata > Aves > Galliformes > Phasianidae > Pavo > Pavo muticus. Next base: position 4,809,353 of record JACDJE010000021.1, on the reverse strand, counting down.
TATTTTTTTTTTTTTAAAGCAGTGGGAGAAGAGAGGTGAATGCCCTCCTTGCTTTCAGCCGTGGTAATGACAAACCTCAATGTGCTGGGAGACCCATCAAGGCCAGCTCTGCTGACATTTGCTTGTTTTCCCACTTAGCGTAAAAGGCTTTCATTTAGAAATAATTTCATATGATGATACTGAGTAAAGAGATCTTCTCAAATATGCCCTTTGCAGTGATGGGCCCTTTGGGCTGGGATGTTTCAGTGTGCATTTTCTCAGAAAATACTTTCAGGAGCAAAGGTTTGACTTAGACCTTTCGTTGGGATGAGAGGCTCTGAGAGACAATCTCAGACCATAGCAGCTCCGGTGCTTTTTCAGCTGGTAGGGATCATCACAGGGAAAGTTGTTGCAGATGTGGTGTGCGTGCATGTCCATGCGTGGGGTTGTGCGATGAAGGTCCAAGAGAACAATGGTTTGCAACTGTAGCCATTGCAGGTCACTCACTAACAGGATAATGATAGCACAATGGGAATACCTTCCTCTGCATGTCCCTTGTTGCACTCAACCCAAGTTGCTGTGTGCCTGGCTCTTGAAGATTGTCAACAATACCCCAGTGAGGGCTGCTGCATAGGTACACAAGTGTGTAAGAACTCAGTAATGAGAACTCGTTGTATCTTACTGTGAATTTGAAGGTGATTTCATGCTTTAGCTGCACAAGAAAAGTGCCACTTCTGCCTGTCACTATTGAGAAAGAATGACAAAGTAACACTTCAAGATTATAAATTTCTGTGGAGTTTCTCCATGCAACTCCAAGGCAGGTGCTCTCTGCTGGTAGTTGCTTATCCAGTGAAGGGGCCATGTTTGCTGTTTTTCTTTACCAATTGGTGTGACCTGGTCTGCTCCTGGGGATGAGAACACATTCTCTGTTGGTGTTGCCTCTGTCACAGGGAGCCATGCTTCAAGAAGCCTGAGCAAGGTGACCTATTTGGGAGTACATGGGCTTGCATGCAAGTCCAGAGCCCTGCCTTCCATGACCATCTGCAGTGCTGCCTGGCTGTGTGAATCTGTGAGTCATTTCATCTCCTGTCCTCTATGTTATGCAGTTATACTGCAAGATGTGTAGGTCAAGGCCTGCCATTTCCTACCCTTGCACAGAATATCTGGAATGCCTGAAGCCAAAATGATACTCAAGAAGAAACAAAGATAATTCCTCCCAATCCAAGTGGAAGATGAGTGCTATAATTGTAAGAAGGGGGTCCTGGATACAGCCAGTTCCCTTCTAGGGATTAGGTGGCTTCACCTTTGTGTGGATATCCTACATCCCTGGTGCTTAGAAATTACTTCTCACTTTCTACATGTGGTACTTGTAACCTGTCCCCCTCCACACGTAAGCTGGTGTGGCTGCAGATTTGGACAGAACAACTGGGGGCCTGTGGCCCTCTCCAGCTGTGCCCACTCTGGGCTATTCTCTGCCCTTTACTCTAGAGGACAACCTTTCCCATTCTTTTCCTCCAGCATCTGCTGCCTATTTTCATCAAGCCAAGCCTGCCTCTTCCTTTTCCTTTAATTGTGTTGAAGAAATGCAAAGCATTTGGCTGGGAAGTGTTTCCTCAGAAAGGCAAAAACATGTTCATAAGCAATGCTCGGCATTCAGCTTCCTGCACAAAGCAGGACAAGGTCCTTTCCTCTTCTCCCAGTCATCCTCAGAGGTGATCTGAGGGCGAGCTGCTGCAAGCAATTGATCAGAAAGGGGAGCTATCAACTGTCCTCTCCCTAGGGACTGATTCTCATCAAGAATTTGAGAAATGATCATTTTGCACAGCACGTATCTATTGTATGTGCCATCACTAGATTGGACTAATTCTTCCTCCATGCTTCATGCCTTCAAGAAAATTTTTATTAAGGATTTCCACAGACAGCAGAAAAATGCCTGGGGTGTTAACTAAAGTTGTCTCTTTTGGACATTTTCAGGTGGCTACGTGAAGATCAAAAGACATCTTGTCTTTTGTTTGCCTTCCAGTGCTTTGCTTTTTCATTGTTCACTTCTGAGAATGTTTTGCTGGTGAACTTACGTCATACATTGCTATTGTAGGCCTTGATGATTAACTTGTCTAGCACTAAAGATGGAGCTATGCCATCAAGGTCACTGGCTTCATTCCAGGCTCTGTGCTGTCCCTCCTTGCCCCAGTGGGACAATCCCTTCCCTCCACCTGCCCTCACTAGCATAACCCCAAGTCTCACAGAGGCCAGCCTTCTCCTTCCTTTCCTGATCCTAAAACTCAGCACCACCTCAAGGCCCCTCCCTGTAGACTAGGAGCGTGCCCTGCTGCAGCACGTTACAGCAACTGCCCAAAACACTGACACTGGGCTGCATTATTTGAGATGGTGTCAGAAGGTTAAAAAAAAAAAAACAGCTGGATGTGAGTAAAATCTGCAAAGAAAAGGTGTGAAGAGAAACCTGCATGCTTTTCTTTGATCTCTGTGCTCCTGGACATCTTTGTCTCAAGCCATTTCTTATCACTCTGATTACTGTCCAGAAAGTGCCTCTGTCATGCTGTTTGTGCAGCCAGCTGAGCAGCAGCAGCAGTACCTGTCAGGTGATGGGATCCACTGGGAAAATGCTTTCCCATGTGCTAAAGGGAACAAACAGAAACATGTGACAAGGCTTACTGAAATGGAAATGAGCTGCAGAAGATAACCCAGGAGATGCGGCTAACCTGCCCACAAACCTAGAGCTACAAGAGCAGAACATGGGCAGGATGACAGCTGCACTGTGAGAACAAGCTGTGAGCTGTTGTCCTCCTGCTGCTTTTGGGTGGCTTGAAATGTCCAGGCCAGGGGAGCTGAGGATGTGAGGCTCTCAGCTTGTCTCCTTGCTCAGTGCAGTGAGAGCAAATGTGCAAGAGGAGGCAGTGCTGTGCTTGGAGTGATGTGTACCAAGGGTATGTCCCCAAAAATGGATTCCCCAAGGGCTCTGTGAACCCATTGGTCATGTAGCACTTGGTAAATGTGTGTGGTAAGATGCGACTTCCCTAAAGCTTCAACAGAGAAAAAGGAGAATCAGATATTTCCTGGTTATGAAACTGATGAGGTGGATATCAAATGTGTTTCTGTGCCATCCTGCATGCAGTTGCCCTCACCTGGGAGTGCTTATCAGAAGGATGTTGCTTGCTTTTCCTTGTCATGTGCAACCTTTGGTTTATATTTTGCCTTTGAATTCAGAGATACCTTGTATGAAATGTCTCCTGGTGCAGCCAGCTTCCCCTGATGCATCTGAGGATTTCCTGCTGGCTGAGACTGCATTTCCCTGTTTTGTTTGTTCTGTATATGCGTGTGCTTTTGCAGTGCAGGGTTATTTCAGGCAGAACAAGACATCTCTGGAGGATGGCATTTGTGGATGTCATTTGTGAAGACTGATGTGATTGTTCATTAGGGCTCATAACATGCTTTAGAGCCAGACAGGACAGCATATCAGTTAATGCTGCTCCTGAGTATTCTTCTCCCTTCCCCACACTGGTCCCTGCCTTATGCTCACATAGTTTGTATAAACTGTATTCCCATCTGTTCAGCTTTGTGGACATGGATCTGATTTCCTTCCTGTGTTGGGTTACAGCAACTCCACTGAGCCTGTACCCACATCCTACCCTTTCCTTCTCTGTAAGCTGGCTGAATAACAGGGTTTTGATTTGTTGTCACTCCCATAAATATTTTATAGTTTTGCTTGGGAACAATTCCCTGCAATTTCCAAATGCTTTCAGCAAATCCAAAAGTCCCTGCACAAATATCTCTATGTAGAAGTAATATTATAATAACATCAACTAAGAGTATATCTGATATTCCCAAATCAGGAGATTGCATGATGGATAATTTGGAATCTCTGTCTTCTGCGGGACAGGCAAAGGAACACAAAGGGGGTGAGGGCCTGAAAATGCTTACTCTCTCTTAGTTGGTAGCTAATTAACTTAGCTCTGCTTCTCTGCTCCTTCCTTGGGAGCTGCCCTGCAAAGTGCTGAGAAAGCTCATCTGTTCCACTGGTCTAGACATCCTGGCTGGCAGGACACCCATCTCCCAGCAAAGCTATTCAAGTCAAGGAAAAATCACTATGCAAAGCGAATGACCTCTGGGCTGCTACTGAGGGATGGATGGACTAAGTGTTAAAACCAGAGCGTGCTGTGCTTTGTGAGAGCGCAGCACAGATCCAGCCATACAAGGAGCTAAACAGTAAGTCCAGAATTACTTCTCCTTCCAAATCTGACCCAAAAAAGGCCAGTGCTGATGTCAGGGTTTTTAGTTTTGTGCTCCACATGAAGTGTGAAGCCACCTGCACCTCTTGCTCTGGGAATGAAATCATTAAAATGGGGAGGTGGAGGGAGAAGAAAAGTGCATTTCCTGCCAAGATAGCCTTGCCTCTCTTTCAGGCTGTGGCTAGTAAGATGCTGCATGACAGGTGCATGTTCCTCTGAGGCTGTCTTGGAGGGGTGATTCCAAACCATGTGGACAGGGTGTCCCCAGCTCCCTGCTCTGCTGTGGGACAAGGCTTCCTCCAGGGAAATGTCCAAGCCTTGGCTGCCCCCTCCCTCACTGTCCCTGCTCCTATTCTCCTGATGTGCTCGGGGGCATTTAGGTATTCCCCCTCCAGTCCCAACAGTGTACAATCTGGGGGATGCTGAAGACCTGCAAGGCTTCAATTAGCTCTATACTGCTGCCCCACAGCATGGCGTGGCCTTAATGCACTGTCCACTTCCTGTGCTGACTGCCACCACAGCAGTGATACCCCAGTGTGATCTGGAGCCCTGGGGCTGGGCTGGCTGGCTCAGGAATTGACTGGTAAGAAAGGCCACAGTGGGTTTTTCCATTGTCAGCCTAAGTGGAAAATATTCAAATGCAAAGAAAACCCCAAACCACAATGAAGACTGAAAGGAAACAACACAACTAATAGTGTTTTTTTTAAGGAGTCAAAAACTGCATCAATATAAGAGAGCTGCATTCATATATGGACATATTTTTCCTGTCTAAGCTGGTTACAGCAGCTGACAAGCCATTGGATCTGAGTTCTCTTTTCCTGCCTTTTTCTGCTAGACCAGGCTATGTCCAAATGCCAGTGTCATCCATCAGCTCTCATCTGGTGGGATGGAAAATGACACCATGATTTTGTTTCAGTGGGATCTCAACTTGTGCAGCAGGAAGCTCCCTGGTTGCTTCCTTGTTATATCTCACCTCCAAGAGACCAGAGAGCACTTGGACAGGAGAGCCAGTGGGAAGGTCCCTGAAGAGTACACATTTCCTCAGCACAATACTTCTGCCAGGTCTATGGTGACAGGAGGGCTATGACCAGTCCAGGGCTTGTCACAGGACAATTGTGCACCAGACCTGTTACCATTTTCTCCTTAGGAGATTGCCTACTGATTCCCTCACGATTTGAGATTTTGATCTCTTATTGGTTGAAAACATTTTGTAGGTAGGTGCTGTTTTAATAGTTTGTCTATGTCATGGTTTTATGATTTTTGGTTATCAGTATTCCACATCATAACATCATGTAGTGCACTGAGAGTTAAAGTATTAATGCTTTAGTTCTGGGTACCTGTCCCCAAAGAGAAGAACTACATTCCCAGAAGACTGTTTGCTGTGCTGTTATCATTTCTGCCCAGGGGGAACAGGTATAAGGCCTTGGTAGGTCATCTGACTGGCTCTTCTTTGTCAGTCTCCCTCCTTGCTGCTCGACCGGACTGCACATCTCACCTCAGTGTTATGGTGAGGTCTACCCAGCCCAGCTTTTGGATAATCTCTCTCTCATTATATTGATGTATTAGCTTCAATTCTAATTATATTGTATTATAGTGTGTTATCTTGCATTCTGGTACCATATTTAGTAAATTAGTTTGTTTCTCCTCAGATCGTTGCCACTGTTTTTAATTATTTTGGGGTCCCCTGTTTCCCTTTTCTGGAGACACAGATTTTGTGAAATCCCTCTGCTCTGCTAGTCACGGAACCAGACCGAACCAGCCCGCAAACTGTTGACAGTCTAATCAGACTCAAGTAATGTGGTAGCAATAGCATCAGCAATCCTGGTTGTTGCTCAGTACCAGGAATGTTAAAACCCCTTGAGGCTCACAGTTCACCAGTTGGCACAGAGAACAGATGTTGGTGTCCGGAGCAGTGGACAGGGCAGGGGCTACAACTAATCACAGCAGCAGAGAAGTCCCTGGGAAGCACTGTTTGTGCTGGTTTTCTTCCCACCTTTATCTTTCTGGCCCAGGCATTGACACTGTTAGCTCAGTTTAAGTTCAAACCACCTCTCTGCTTCCTTCCACCGAGGACCACGTGTGCTACAGGCTGCCAAACTGAAAATAACTGCATGAGCCTTTAGAGCAGCCTGGCCATAAAAAGATGGAGGAGAGGAACTGTGAAGGAGTCTGTGAAAGTGACAGAGAATTCCTGGGTGCCTCTGTCTCCTGCAAAGGGTAAGAGTCCAAAAGGAGCAGGAGGAATAAGTAGGTGAGCCAGTGAGAACATGGACCCTCGAAACTGAAGGTGGCAAAAGCACAGTGCAAGTTAATGATGTCCCAGCCTCTACCCCACACTGAGGTAACCTGTATCATTACTTGTATCATTAGAGATACTGAAGCCTATGGGTGGCTAATCATTTCCTTCAGGTGTCATCTGAGTAACATTTTCCTAGTCAGATCTCCTGTGTGGACACAATGTGTTAGTAACCATCAGTTTCCTCTTCTGCCAGAGACTGGCAGTGCTGCTTGTATGTCAGCTGGGAAGGTGGAGACGTAAGGAACAATAGCAGCTCATTTCTCATCAAGTGTATGAAGTCATGAACTGAAATATGAGAGTCTCCCAGATGGAAACCTTCCTCAGAAAGAGAAATGGTGGCAAATACTCTTGTTCCCAGCCTGGTAAGTCAAACATGTTCAGATTAGGGTGTGATTTGGAAGTGAATGAATGAACACATGTCAAAGCAGGGTGAGTGATGCACCAGGTTGGCAGGGCATGAACTGTGGTTGCAGGGTTACCATGGGCTAAATTTCCCAGGTGAAGCTATGAATACGAATGAGTGAACCTCATGGACCTTTCCTTTAATGGAGAAAGACAAAAGTGACCTTGCTGGCAGGAAGGACAGAGTGTCCTGACTGCCATTCTGGCATCTGCTCTTCTGGTGTGAAGTACAGGCTGCCGGAAAGTTGGCAAAAACATTCCCACGTGGCTTCTCCCTTACTCTCTTTCAAACTCAGGAAGCTTGAAATAAAGATGATAATATCTGCTCTCTGCACTGTCAAGGATCAAAGTCTAACGTGTTCCAACAAGCTTCTCTAATCTTCATACATCTGTGGTATCAAAGATGCTTGTCTAAACAAAACTTCTGAACACTGTGTAGTGCTACCTGAGACCTGATGGGGAGAAGGGAGGAAATGCACCTTATTAATTCTTTTTCTAATTTACATGACATATTATGAGTGAGTGAAACTCATTTTCTCCAAAGATATTAGATCTGGGAAATACAGCTGACAATTAAGCTGGTAGGAAAATAAAATTGGTGCATTAGAGGCAAGCTAGGGAGGTTTTGATGAAATGATGTCCTTATCTGGTAGGGCAGCAGCCGAGATACATAACTCTACAAACCATGAGTCTGATCTTGTGGGCAGATGTTTCCTTCTAAGATGCTTTAGAGTTATGGTTCACCACTCCTTCGAGACAGTGTATTGCAGCCCAACAGAGATAGTACATACCATGGATTTTTAGCTAAAGTATGCCACTTAGGGCTAACTGCCTGCACTTTTGTCTTTTCCCACCTGTTTCACAAATAGCTTACAAGTTCTGTCATTTGTTAAACACATTACTTCCCCTCTACATTACTGCAGTGTACTCCTGCTGCAACGTATCATATACTATGTATATATGTGTGCTACGTATTCCAAAACAGTGAATCTCTGTGGCCCACATATGATTCCTTCCACTACAGCAAATGTCAGTGACATGTTGTTTAAGATCTGTCAGTTACACTATATTTAGCATTTTATTTTTTAAATCAAGGCTTGTCACAGAAGAACAAATTGTGTCATTCACAAGAATAATCTCTCCCACAAGGAGACGCTTTGAACAATGGAAATACTGTGAGTGCTGTAATTATGTAAATCGCAAACAATCAAATCCTATCACATCGTTAGCTAAAACAATGCATGCTAAATGACAAAGAGTTGGGTATGGGTGCATATACCTCAGCGTCTACTGAAAATATGCTGTCTGGAGTTGTCAGAGGTATATGCTTCTTGCCACGTGCACTGTTATTTTTTGTTGCTTTAACCCTAGAGTCAACTCTAAATTAACCCTGCAAGGACTGCCTGGGATGAGGACCAACACAAGCTGTCTGCACAGAGATTTTGTTGCTGCTGGGAACCTGGAGTGAACACTGCAGTGCTATTATTTGAATCCAATTACATAATTTCAATTGAACTGTATTTCAGTTGAATTATCATTTAATTTGTTTATATTTATATAAAAGTATTTATTATTTATAATCGATATAATTTATATATTTATTTTATATTATTTTTATTGCTTTAATACATGCCATCTCCACTCCTTGACTCTGCATTCTAGCATTATCCCCAACTCCAGTATGCTCTTTCGAGGAACTTTCATTCCTGTCCACCCCAGATGTGTCACTGTGCCTCTGTCAGCCACGGGGAACTCCTTAGCCCTCACATACATGTTTGTTTCCCTAAGGAGTCTGATAAATTCTAAGAAGCAAGCAACAGAAGTTCTAGTCTATTTAGAGATTCTAAATTTGATGGTACCCATCTGCTTTCTGGGAAGCAGCAGGTTTCATGGGCTATTTACAGCCTGCGGGGAGGTAAGATTTGCTGAGATCTACCCACCTGGGACAGGTGTTATTTTTACCTGACAGTGGCAAAACTGTGTCAGGCAGAGTCCCACCAGCAGAACTGGAGGACTTAGTGGTCCCCTTGTCAGGACCAGGGGGTGCAGCAAGCCCCAGTTTTGGAAATAAGCTCAGCAGAAATCCTGATGGAGAATGCTCAGGGGAGATTTCATGCTGCACAACCAGAGCTTTAGGAAGGGCAAGGAACTGGAAAAACTTGGCACGGGATTAGGACTCATCTTTTGGTAGAAAAATACTCTATTTGGAGGATTTTCAGTTTGAGTAACTAAGTGAGGTGCAGGAGTGCCTTGCAGGGAGACTTGAGTCAGAGGAGCCTGTCTCTAAAATGCCAATAATTTCATTAGGTCATGTATTGCAGTAAAGTCAATGTGATTTTCCACTAAATGCTTGTCTATTGCTATGAGTGGTTCAGGGAACTGGAAAACCATCATCTTACCTTTCTACTGGGAGCGATAGGCTCAGACAGGGTAATACTGCACACCCTGTGCAAGATAGGAAATCCCCAGCAGCCTGCAGGCTGCTCTCCTGCTATCAGCGAGACCACCTTTAGAGGCTGAAATTAGAGCAGAGGATGTGGATTTGGTAGAGCCCTTTCCCAATGGGGAGTAAGAGTTTGGGTTAGGATTAGAGCTAGGTTTAGGGAGTCCACACTGGCCCTACCCATACATCTGCAATCAGTGCAGAGGCAGGTATTGGGCAGAGGCTGGGTTTCCTCAGAAGAGTTAGCACTGAGGCCATGAACAAGGATTTTGAAAGCCTGGATCTGATTTCCTGCACAACCATAAACCTCCTAGGAGATGTAAGGTAAATCCTGCAGCTTCCCTGCAGCCTCTCTACCACCAGTGAAACAGTGCTTTTGAGCCTTAAAGCAGTGTGAGGGCAACTACAAAAAGAAGTCAAAGCATGGCCATATACTGCTGTAAGGAGGGACACAACAATAAACATGACTGAGGGTTCACTAATCATAATTGCTTGATTCTGTTGTACGAAAAAGATGCGCATTTCAGGAAATGCAAAAATACCTAAGGAAAGATAATTCAGATACACATAATCAAGGACTGGAGAAGGTTGAGATGGAGATTTACAAAGAAGGGTGCTATAGAAAAACGATTGAAACAGGCTGGAATGAAATGGCTATCACTGATGCAATAGCACTGTGCAGTTTTATGCTCCCAAAATGCATAAAACTCATGGTAAGGTCATCTTCAAGCATCTCTGGACTGTAAAGTAAGCAGTTTCCAGCACAGAGGATGATCAAGTTGCCTCCTAGAACCCCAGGGTACTCTCCAGGATTTCTACTCCCTTAGAGCATCTCTGGGGTTTTAATGCATCCTTCATTCTTACGCGCAAAGATGACAGCTGTTCTCAGGCTTTCTTCCTCTCCTTTGTCCATGTGAAATTATCATTCTCCCTGAAGATTTGCATGAGGAAGAAAATGGCAAATTTAGGCTTATTTCATTCTTTTTAACCTCTACATAAAAATAACTTCCATCACTTCTGCCACACAGTAGTGCTTCTCCTTAATATGCATCCTCAAAGGCGTGTTGGTCCTTTTGGAAGGGAGACAGGGCCTTAAATGGGAAAAGCAGCATAGCAATGACCTTCAGATAGAGTAGATTTATTTGCATGAGCATATCATCACAAAAATATCATACGTAAGATATAAATGCATACCACGAGTGGGAAAGATTACTTTCTCCACAGTTCTTAAAGCTACTTAAGACACCTCCTGCCTCGAGGAAAACACTTCAAAGCAGGAGAGCAGGTCCTGCGCTCTCTCACAAGACCACTCTGCAACATCTGTGCTGTTCTGATGAAACAGCAGGTGCCTGCAGTGCAAGTGGGTCCAGTCAGGTTTAGCTGCTGGCCACAGATTGCTCTTATGTAGGCTCATGTGTGGGTCTCCAATGCAGTAATTTATTGCTGCCATTTATCCTGGGTTGATTTTGAATGAAACCTCTCTAGATAAAAAAATAGAAAAGCTTTGTACTGGGGCCTCTCTACTTCTGTTGTTTAATACCAAACCAGGAAATACACTGGAGCGAGCAGAGCTCAATCCTGCTTTAACTTTGTCTTAAGAAACAAAACTACTAGAGCTATGGCTAGAAAAAAAAAAAAAAAAAAGAAAAAAAAAAAAGGTTTCCCAGTATTCAGCCTGTTTCTCTCTCTCCTGCCATCTGGACAATATTTAGCTTTTTCCCTGGTCATGGATATCCTAGTCCAGGACATTTTTTCTTGTCAATTCACATATTTTGCATTTAACTCAAAGCTGAGTATACTCAACATGCTACTGGGCGCATTCCCGGACCCCTCTTGTCTGAATCCTATCCTTCTTTACTCAGCATCAGCCCAGAGTAGAATTGTGAATTTCATACAGCCTAAGACCCAACAGGGAAATCATCAAAGAAGAGAACACCTACAGACTGTTAGTGCTCATTGCTTTAAAATACCACGTTTCAGGAAGGAAGTGAGTTTGTTTTTTTTCTCTCCTCATCTAAATACCAGACTTATTTAAAAGTTAATTCCAATGTTTTTATCAGCTCCATCAAATGTCCTTCACAGTGGACAGAAGGCTACCACCAGCTCCTTTGAAAAGCACCTTCTTTCTCTCCTCCTTCCTCTGCACTGTTCTCACCAGGTTATCAGGACATCCACAGTGGGGACCTAGGTTTCTTTATTTCACATCTCAATGACACTAGAAAGAGGGTGATGATGAAAACAATGAATAAGGAAGGGTAGGTGTCTCCAAAATAGCCTAAATAATTCTGTATGAACATATCAGAATGGATAGGGAATGTCAAAAATTAGTGGAGGAAATCAATATTTGTCCTCCAGGAAGGCCCTGCCTGGATGAGAATGGCAGACAGGGTGCCTATGATGTGTTTTGTGCTAGCCCTGTGCATAAGCTGGCAGCTGGCACCCATCTGCTTGACACCCACTTCCCAACTCTTTGGCATTCACCTTTTTCCTCTGATACATCCCAGGGACGCTTTTCTGTTCTCCGGGCACTTCCTGGCTTATGGTTAAGTATCTGAAGTTCACCTCCTTAACAGGATAATTTGGAGAAGATGGTTTCATAAATCCACTGCATGGGCAAATGAGACCAGTGGAAGCTGAAACCACCATACTGCGTGATTGCATCGTGCTGTGCTGCTGCAGCAGGAAATTATAGACCCCTTCACTTACTCAGATTTTTAAAAAGATTAATTTTTTTTTTTGTATGGATGGGATTTGCATGTGAAATGATACTCATTAGGAAATAATTGCAAGATAAGGCCATCATTGTGCTTCCAGGCAAGGCTGATTTCCATCTGCATCAGGAAGAATGCCTTCCCTCTCCTGGAAACACTGCTGACAAAGCTGAGCATTTGTTGCTGGTCACTGAGTCAGGGAAGGGCCTGAGCCAGCAGGACCCTTCACCTGTCCTTAGAATCATAGAATGGCTTGGGTTGAAAGGGACCTCAAAGATCGTCTGGTTCCAACCAGCCCTGGGGTCTGCATCCTATCAGCACATGTTTGGAAATGATGGAGAAACAGAGTGAACATAATGTCCTATTCAACAGCACTTTGAGCAGCATTACGTGCATTACGGGCAGCATACAGGCCTCAGGGCAGAGACATGGAGGGGTTGTAGATTCCCCTGCTCTCCTGCTGTAAAAGTGTTCTGTGCCTTTTCTGCAAGGTGCAATGTAGGTGTAAAATGTTTTGCCTCTCCTGTGGGCAGTAATGAGAGAAGCAAACTGATATGGAATTTGGCCCAGAGAATTCATTCGGTAATAAATAATGGATCGCTTTTCATTTGAAGTAGACACATTACCATGACAATGCAGCAACAGAGAGGGGTGCAGAAGGAGCTTGCCAATGCAGAAATGTTCTGTCTCTCTAGAGCAGAGCACGTTGGAGAGTGTGAATGTGCAATGAACATGCAGCCACCCAAGAGCCTTGGTCACTCAGAACCTGCAGCAGGAGCAGCACTCCCTCTAGGTACCATCCTTCCTCTCCTTACCACCTCCTACAGATGAACCCCACCTGTGCACGAGGAATTCCTGATGCCTATCAAGGAGTGCTGATGGGCAGCAGGCAGGAGACAAATGGAATGAGGTCAGAGAGAACTAAGGTGCCCTGTAAGGAGTTGATCAGAGCCTGGAGCTTATGTCCTGAAGGGAGCTTATGTGCATTGCTGGGGATGAGGAGCCATGTGTGACTTTTGCACATATTTGAGATTTTCCTGTTGATGGGACCTTGCCAACAGCCTAAGGAAAAGTAAAACGGCTAGAACATCTCTGAGAGAAAAGCAGATCACAGCTTGGCACAAAGCTGCTTCTGTTGGCAGTGCATAATTGATGTGAAATATATTACAAGCCAAAAAAAAAAAAAAAGAAATCAGCTTCTTCTTCAGGGCACTACCACTAATGGGGGTTGAACACTTTCTATTTCTGGCTGAATTATTCTGAGTGTGAAGTGTGACAGATTGAATTGCTGCCCAGCATCTTATTAGGTTTATTTACTTAAAGGCGAAAAGCACGGGAAGTCAGGATGATGATATCCAAAGTCTGCCTCCCCTCCCCACTGTCACCCCCACCTGACAGTGCAGCAGCACACTGTTCATTTTATTAGGGATCCTGCACAACACAGGCAGCAATCAGAAGCAGGGACCCTCATATATCATGATGTGTCCCTGCAGCATCCCTGCCAGCTGCCCTGCTGCTATCCACAAGGCTGGGGCTTCCCACAGAGATGCTCTCCATGGGAAGCAGCTCCTAACCTGTGGGGGGGTGATGCAGGAGAGTGCAGCCGGGATGCTGATGCTCTGCCTCGTTCACTGAAGCCCGTTCAATCTCCCAGGGGGGATAAGGGAGTGGGAAGGGAGCTCAGACATGGCCACCTTTTCTACTCTTTTTCATCTCTGAGAGTGAATTCAGAGTGAATCCCTGCTGATGGGAGGATGCTCTGCTCTGTTCTCAGCCAGAAAGTCCCTAGGTGCTTCGGATGCATCCTCACAGTCACACTCCATGGATAAAATTACATCCGTACACAAACCCAGCGCCCTTGAAATGAGTAGATTATTAAAAACATATTTATTACTTTGTAATTTAAAAGAGTCCTCAAGCAGCATTATTATTCACCTGTAATATTGCTGCTTGCTCCCCATTGCCTGTAGTGCTCTTTCAGAAGTCTGAAACGAACATTTCTTTCCCCATCAATCTTCTCCTCTGGCTTTGCTGAACACTAACGGCTAGTAGCGGTGCTGTTCACAGCCATGTTAATTTTGAGGAATCTGGCACTGTGACAGGAATGGCACTTGTACAAGCTCTCAGGAGATGCTTTTGCAGAGTTTCATTCCTGGCTGTCCCTTGGTGAGGTTCCCAGCCTGCACAGAGGGAAAGGCATTCTCCTGACGGTGAGCACAGCCTCACATTGCCAGCAGGAAGGTCCTAGGGACAGCTCCCGGCATGGCAGGCCACCTGGCCACACTGCAATCCGGCTGAATCGCACAGGATGTGACACGTGGGAGTGAGCTGCCCCACATCGCATCTGTCCCCAGCAGAGATGGGCACAAAGCAGGGCCTGTGCATCCTCGCGGCCCCAAGGAAAAACTGAAGACCCTTGCTGTCAATACCAAACTACGTTTTGAAATGTTTCATTTCCACTCCAGACTTGCACCCCTGTGCTGTTCAGAAAAGATTCCCAATTTCGTGTAGCTAATGAAATTCTGTTTGTAAGCATGTGCTCATTTTGGGAGACAAATGCATTACCAGCATAACCGAGTTTTGTACAGTTCTCTGGCTTATGGACTCAGATCTGCCATTTCATTCGGGATTCAAGTGAGTGTGCTTTTGGGTGAAGGCTACAAAACAAAACTGGCTTTTTCATCCAGGTGCCCTTCAGATTCTGATCCTGGAACAGAAATCTCAGGTTGCACTCAGTCTCTTCTATATAAAATATAAGTAACATTGCCCATCTAATGAATCAGAAAGAGCAAAGATCCTAACTCTGGCTTGTCCATGCCTGGGATGAATGTTGTAAGCACTGGGCTGCTGGATAGCCGGATGTTTCTCCAGGATTTACAATTCCTGCCTGTGGGTTGAGTGTTAGCAGGAAAGGCTGCTGTTGTGAGTTTTATTTCTTCTCTTTTCTTCTTCTTTTTTTTTTTTTTTTAGTCTTTAAACAGCTCTGTGCTTGATCCTGTGTGAGATGGATAGATTTCAAAATGACGAAAATATTTTTTTGTGCAAAAGCGGGTCTAGTGGATAAATTAGATTTCTTCACTATTATGTTACAGGAAAACCAAAAAAGAATGAATCAAAGGAAAGGCAAAGTGAGCAGTGATGCTTTTAAAAGAGAAAACAGATCACTTATGTCAGTGGATTGGGAAGTTTGGTGACTTTTATTTGCCTGAAGGTTAGGAACCTAACCTGTGTTCAAGCATTTTACCCAGTGTGCTTTGGGAATATTCATGGCTCTTTCGGCTCAGTGTAGTGTCAGAGGACTAATTTAGGTTGGATAGCACCTCTGGAGATTACCCAGAGCTTAGGTCCAGTTTCTTGACCTTTGTCAGCCTCACAGCTCTGAGGAGCACAGTCTGCTTGGGAACAGAAGTAATCCTTGACTTTTTTTTTCTCTGCTTTGAACTTCCATGTGTTTCTAAACTGAGTCTACTCTCCAGCTGGAAGTATAGGAATCCCTAAAGGTAGTCTAGCAAACATATATATCAATGTATTCTTCCCAAATCGATGGAACAGAGTGTTTAAAGAGGTATTTAGGCAGGGGGTTGGAACTGGAGGAATTTAATGTTCTTTCCAACCCAAGCCATTCTATGATTCTATGATTCTACGACTTTGGAGCATCCTAGTGTCCTCTGTTAATGAAGAGAGAAATGCAACCACTCCTGTAAGTGTAGTTATTGCCATACAGCCTTGTGTGTGAGATCTGGAGAGGTAAATTTGGATTAATTTTAAAAGACTTTCGGTTTTGCCTTAAAATTACATTTCTATTACACTTTAGTCTACCCATATGGTGCGTGATGTGTCTCGAGGCTTTTTTGCATGCCAGCTTTGGGTTGCTTTCCAAGCCTAAGAAATGGCTGAGAGGTTGTGTAGAAGCAGCCAGTGATATTTCTCCAGGCAGGATCTGTAGTGGATTTTCCTGTGCTGTTTGTGAGCCTGGATGATTGCCCTCCTCCCAGAACAGCTGCAATTTCATACAGTGGGAAATATTTCTTAATAATTTAACTCAGTAAATACAGCTTTTATAATAATTGAAAGCTATGGCATAGATATCTACCTGAAAATTATGTTCACCGTGGGTCCACCATTATATAGGCCAATTCCTCATTAAAAGAAGGAACTAAAGAAAAGCAAGCATCAGTGGTTGGTGATTGTGAGCAGTCAGAGCATAGTGTAAGAAAGCAATGTTTGTAATCAAGGTGCCAGCCCGCACAGCTGGGGAAAGACTGCTGCCACTGCAGACAAATAGCATTAGTAAAATCTCATTTCACACAATGCAGAGAAAACTGCTAGTGATGGAGAAGAAAATACAGTTGAAGCCTATGCTCACTTCGTCCTTTTCAAGCTATCAACAGCACAGGTCCTGGGCCTCACTGGTTCAGTATAACTTACACTGGGTATATCGATCATGTCAGAGAACCAGATTTACCCCTGGCTGAAATTAACAATTTGGATCCACTCAGTTCATGGAGTGAACCTGGTTTTGGAGGTGACCAAGATTTCACACCACGTCTCTAAATCCTTCATACATATCCCTGTACGTGCTCATTGCAGTGGATCTGCCTTTCAGAAACTTCAGTTATTCATTTCTTCCAGTCCTCTCGCAAGATCAAAGTACCTTAACCTTGCCGGACATGGAGGGGGAAATGCAAAGCTTGTAGTAAATTTCATGGCAGTAAGTGAAAGGCATCTGTGCCATAGCCTCTGCTTCCTCCAGTCTCCATCCTAAAGAAAAGCATAAGATTACACCTCATGCTGAGATGACCGTTTGCTGAGCAGTTTGTTAGCAGTCCTGAACATAGCTGTGACAAACCCTTCGTTAGGGCAATGGTGGAAATTAGAACTGGTGGGAACAGTCACCAGTCAGGGAAAATCTGAATTCTTTCAAACCCAGAAAGGCCCAGAGTCTGTTGACAGTTTGAAAATGCTTTCATCTGCACCCAAGTGCTGGTAGAGCTTTTGCAATGGGCTCTGAGGACACAAAGGAGAGAAATCAGAGGCACCAGACCTCAAAGAGATGTTTGCTGATTAGAAACTGAAACTGTTGGCCAAGACAGTCTGGTCAGCCTGCTTAAGCAGGTGGTCAGGCTGAATTGCCGTATGCCTTCTGGCTTTAAAATCTTGGAGTCTATAAATATGGGAGAGAAAATGGTGTATGAATTATTTCAAAAACATATCATAAAATTAATTATCCTTGAAGCAAAGCAATACTCTGCATATCTTACCTGCCACAGTCTAATTAGATTACTCACATAAGAAACTGAGCAGTAAAATGGCACAGGCAAGCAGGGCCTAGCATTTTGCAGAACTGGATGCATTCAGAAGGATGCTAGAGCTAGAGCCAAGCACCCAGATTATAATGCTGGTGTAACTTTTGCTGAGCTTAAGAACAGCTCTGGCTCCAAGAAAATCAGGCATGTTGGGATTTGTTTGCACCAAGGTAAGAGACTGCTTTGAGCTCCACTGGTCCATTTTCTGTAACAAGTGCCAGCTGGCTCCAGTCAGATTTCCCTTGCCTGGGATTGGTTCTGTCTTCTCTGTTTACCTTCATGCCCTTACAGAAATAATCCTGGGGAGGTATTTTCTGCTTTGTCCCCCAAAGCAGCTTCTCATGCTGTAGTTCTCCCTTCACCCCTTGTGCCCCTCTGGTCAGCGTGCTCTCCCTCCTCCTTCCTTACACTCTGTGAATTTGTTATGGCATATTCCTCTCTCTTCTGTCCTTGAAGTCAATTAGTCCAAGTCAAAGTATTATGTTGATTTCCTTCCTCTTTCTTTCAGCTTGCCCACTGTTCTCTGGCATGCTGTTATGAGCTGCTGTGAGATTTATTCTCTTTTTAAAACCAAGAAATAATTTTCCTGATGAAAAATGTTTGATTTAAGAGACTTCCAAAATCTAGACCCAGGCACAATATTTACCTCATTTCCTGGGCAGGTTTCAAGGTAAAGATTGGATATTAAATCTTAATCTAAATCTTAATCTCTCTAAGATTAGATGAGAAATTTCTATATTTGCAGAAAAGATCAGTTCCTTAACCAGTAACTGCCTTTCTTTATGGCTTTTAATAACTACAGGAACAGCTTTTTCTTTCCAAATGTATAGCCCTGAAAACTTGGTACTGAAGAAACCTTCTATTTGCAACCAAATGGATCTTTTTTCTTTCTTCTCCTGCCAGTGTTTGTACTCAAACACTCTCACACACCATGGCGACAGAGAGAGGAAAATAACGCTAAGAAAACACTGCTCCTTAGTGGTAACATGGAGGAAAGGTGCAGGGAGTCCTTCCTTTCTAACTTTTGCAAATGCAATACCTCTAAGTATTTTATTCATAATAAATACAGCTCTTGCTGAGCATTGAGCCTATCTACAGGCTACAGTGGCTGCCCAGCCCTGAGGCCCTGCTGAGTTCCCCAGCTGAAGCAAGGCCAATGTTATGCTCCTCCAGGTCAGTGGGCTCCTGCCCAGCCAATGTCCCTTCAGCATGGGTGGCAGTCAGTTCATGGCCATAAAGGCCCCAAAAACCATGCATGTGCAAGGAAGGGGGTGAACCAGGAGCAGCCTCTGAAGGCATTTTCTGAAACAGAGCAGGAGATGGTTGCCTGGGTAGTTTGGTGCCACCACTCTCCAGGGGCACTCCAGGGTCCCACACTATTCCAAAGCTACCAGAGCAGGGCACACTGTCTGCCTGCTCATGGCTCATGCTCTGCTCTGCACAGATGAAGTACACCTTCAGTGCTTCTGAAATCTCTTGGAGCCAAGCCAGACAGTGTCAAGGATCTCCACCATGCAGGATGTAAAAAGCAAGCCTAAGCCACTCCAATAAATTGCCCCTGAGAGGACACAGGAGAGCTGGGCCATAAAACATGGTTAACTTCTTTCTTTTCAAAGAGGTACTGGCTAACATTTGTCAGTGGGAAGGCAGCCTCCCAAAGCCCAGCTGGGTGGTTTCCCTTTTCTGCAGATTTCTTTAGCACATGGATATTATTTAACCACTATCATCAGTGTTGAGCAAATGACAGATCTGCTGGTGTACTTTGCAGACGGCTTTGATTCACTCAGGTCCCAGCTCTGTTTCCCTGAATCATAGTTGCTGGGGACAGAAAACACCATTTCCTCCATCTGTCAGGCACAGAAGGGCCTCTTTTCCACTCAAGGATATGTTTTTCCAACATTTGATTCCCCTGTTTTATAAGCCCTAAGTGAGGAGGCTGTCCCTGTTCTGCTGTGCTGTGCTACCAGCAGCCATGTTTGGTTTGGACCAACCCTAAAATTTCTTACTTGGGCGAAGTTCCTCAGCCACACGTACCCCTTCAGCCAGTGCTGCCCTCACCAGCTGCAGTGCTAGCACCTCTAAGTGGTATCTCATCAATTCTTTTGCACCAAGTACAACTTTGAGGTGTTTGCTGACTCTGGTATAAAAAGGCCAGAAGAGTAGTATCCTTCACCTCTTCCAGAAAAATTTTCTTCTCTGTCCCATATCTATTCCAAGAAAGATGAGAATTAACAGCCTTATCCTGTAGGTGAGAAAGCTGATGCGTAAGGACAGACAGCAGAATAATTTTTGTAAAACCACGCAGCCATGGCCAAAAGCAGACCAGGACCTTGGAGTTCTTTGGCTGTGCTCTGTCCCTCCAGTCCCTCTCCAGTCCTCATGGACCTGCTCATCCCTTGTGCTAGGCCACATTACTCTTCTGTTAGCTTGGTCTGTGATGAATGGCGCTGATCTCTGGTGCTACCTTTGCCCATGTCACACAGAAATTTGTCCCAGTACCAAGCCTGCTGTTTGCACAGGCCATTCATTAGGGATAAGTAGAGCAGGGAGCAATGAATGCGACTAATTGCATATAATTATAGATCCCAATTCTCTTCTTATGCTGTATGAGTGTGTCTGTTTATAGGGCAATTACACAGTAAATAGGATGCAATTAGAGTGATCTATGCTGAAGGGCTGCACTTGTGTCTCTGAGTGCTGAACTGGATGGTCTCCAAATGGGAATGCCATTGCCCTTCACTGGATTTCCTCCAGAATCAAGATCTTGTCGTGTTCTTCAGCTTCAGTCTGGACCTTTCAAGGTGATTTTCACAACTTTTTGTTGTTTTGCCACCCCTGCCCCAAACAGGTGTATCAGTAAAGTACTGTCTCCGCTAACTTTTCTTATCTCTTAGTTTTACTTTTCCTGATGTTCGTTTTCTTTAAGTTTAGCACACCTTCTGCTTGGAAACGTGTCATGGCTTGAGGGCAGGGTCCTGCTAATACAGGATTTTGATGTAAGCCTATCTAGGTGTTGAGTGACTTGCTGATGCCAGGTGTTCGCCCTCTTCCCTGTGCAAAATGAGTTTGCAGGTCCTAGTGTGGACAGAAAAATCCATCGCATGTAGCTGCAATTACAGTGGGACTCTGAGAAGATTAGAAGATGCTTTGCTCTCCTGTTCCTGCTTGCTAGAATGGAAGAGGTCATCTATTTTTAAAGTACTTGGCAGAGGGTATGTAAAATGGTTGGAGCTCCTGAACTTCGCTATGAATGCCAGGTAATAAGCATAGAGCTGGCAGAGTACTGGGGAGGAGGCATTCCCTGTGCTGTGTTTTGTCTCTGTTCAGTGAAAAAACAAACCTTCAGTTCCCTTAGTTGTCAATCCAGAACTTTTTACCAGAACTAATATCTGAAGTAGTACAGTTGAAGGTAGGACAATAAAGTCTCTGCTAATAATAGCTGTACAAACATCGCTTCAGGCCCTCTACATCATTTACCTACAAGCTTCTCACATCCGATCTACAGAGGTTACTCAGACAGGCACGATGTTTAATACAACCTTATCTTTGTCTAGGCAAGAAAGGAAAACCTGAATTCAGGCTGGACCTTGGATGCATCAGAAAAATTTGCCAAATGAAGCCAGCAAAGACACCCTGGCTGTAGCTGAGGTTGGAGCGGCTGTTGAGCAGTCTGATGCCTTTTTGTTTTCTACCTTGAGGTTTTAATGTACAAATCAGTACATCCATTTTAGTTTCTACCACAGAAGAAAAACTGCTGACAAATGAATGACATTGAGATTTGGAAAACCAGCCAGGAGAGAAAATTTTTAGAGATCAAATCTCAGTATTTCTCTGCCACAGGCCACTTGTTTCACAGAGAGGTTTCAGAATTGCTCAGTGCAGTCTGTTTGGGGCCCGCCTGGCACAGACAGTTACTTCATAGCACACAGGAAGTGAATCTGGAGGAGGAGTCCCCTGTTCATAAAAGCCCTTGAATCCAAACGAGCCTAGGAGGTTGCTCAAAGGAAAAATCAGAAGCTAAAAGGCCTTTGGGCAGG
Source organism: Pavo muticus (assembly GCA_016647715.1). Classification (NCBI taxonomy): domain Eukaryota; kingdom Metazoa; phylum Chordata; class Aves; order Galliformes; family Phasianidae; genus Pavo; species Pavo muticus. The sequence continues at coordinate 4,787,929 of JACDJE010000021.1, read as the reverse complement.
CCTATCCCTCACCTCCTGGCAAGGGTTTTCAGTGAAAGTGGAATTCACATCAACACAGGCCAGAGCATAGGGGAGATGAAGGTTTTGCTGCTTCTCAGGTGCATTCACACTTATCAGATTAAATGAGTTTTTATTTTCAGGCTCAGCTTCCTATCGTTAAATGTTGGACAAAGAAATCCATACAGTCTTGAACTTCTCACCATGCACAGAAGTTTTGTTTTCAAGCAGCTCTCATGTCTTCTCATTGGAATTGGCAATGGGGCTGTGCCATGCACACCTCTCCATGTTGAACTTGTGAAGACTTCCGTCTTTACATCTCTCCCAGCTGGAACTTGGGAAGAAGAGAAGCCCCAGAGTTGCTTGCCCTGGCAATGCTGTTAGACTGGTCTGCTTTTGCTCTGGTGATAAAGTAAAATGAAAATGCTTAGTGGGGCACCCATGGTCACAGGAAAATTCAGGGCTGAGAGAAAAGAGTTTTTCTGTGGGATGTGTGAGCAGTCTCCATGTCCACTGGAACAAATACCTGAAAGATGGAGCCCGGTCCAAGTCCACTTAAAACTCAGAGATCAGCTTCTAACTTAGGTCACAGCTGGGGACATCAGCCACTTCACCTCTGGAAAAGGGCTGTAATGATGCATAACACCCAGCAGGCAAAAATTCAGCATTTGATCATGTATGTGTAGGAGCTCGAGCTGGACAAGACTAGCACCCATGTATTTTAATTGGCTCAAACAATTTTACTCAGCTTCTGGGAATGAAAAATAGAGGTTTTCTTTCAGTAGGCTGCAGCTCTGTGCGGAGATAATTGCTTAACAGTAATGTGCCCTGTTTAAGGATGCTTCTCTGCCTCCCCAGTGATTGCTTTCTAATGGAGCAGTAAAAGAGCCTGGCTTGGATAGGCAGCTGGGAAAAATAACCCTGATGTATTAGGAGAATCACAGCAGCCTGAGGTACCGTGTAGCCTTGCCACAGAGCCCACAGGGGGGAAGACTTGATTTGCTTACTGTGGGGGAACAAACAGAACAAAAGGATGTGAAATTAAGAGGTCGCTAGGGCATCAGAATGGTACTTGCCAAAGACTTTGTCCGACTAGCTAGAGATTGAAGTGTTAAAAACAAACTGTAAGTAACTCACACTAAACTGCATAGCCTCTGCATTAAACACCCCAAATCTCTTTGACTTCAGAGAGGTCAGAATATTACTCTTCATATGTCAGGACTGATTTTTTTGGAATTGCTTCATAACAGCTCCTGAAATGAAGGTATTACACAATCAGAGGCTTTATAGTAGCTGTACATACTTGTGCAAAATCCTTCACGGGTTTGCTCCTACCGCATTCACAGCCATGATACGGGCTGCTCCCTACATACCTGTCATTTCTATGCTGAGGGGATCAAAAGGCATTAGTGACTCTGGATGCACTGTAAGCCTGATATTTGAACATCTGAAAACCCAGCACTACTTTGAAACTCCATGAGCTCTGAACCACCTGTACTGTATGACCTCGAGATGTGCACAAGCCCGACCTGAGTCAAGTCTGGCACAGCAGATTGTCATCTTAATTGATGACCTTCTCAGCCTGTTCTGTCCTGTTCCCCTTTGAGACAGGCTTGTTGATATCTATCCACCTACTCTAGATGGCTCAGCATATCTGGAAACTTCTACTGCAAAACCTGCCATCTCAGTCGAAACTGCCTGACATAAAGAGATTACCTGTGAAACTGCTTTTTTTGGCAACTAAATGGCAAACCACTTCTTGCCTGACTGAAAGATGATGCCTCACTTTCCTCGGGGAAGATTTCTTTCTTTTATAAGCTCTTGATAATCCTTCCAAGATTTGCATAGCTGGAGAGGGGAAGAAAGGTCATGAAATACTGTCTTAGCCAAGAAACTGAGAAAACTTTACAAAAGAGAGCATGAGAGGATTCAAAGAGGGACTTTAATGGGAGGTCCTCTGCAGTTTTGTCAATGTGTATTCAAGAACAGAGAATGGATTACTGCCATAAGTTATACCTTTTTTTCTTTGACACTCTCTTGACTGTAAGTTTTCTATTCCCAGTTCCGTAGAACTTTTTCTTCTTCAAGGAATTTTTTCAATCATCATAAAGGGACCCTGAAGAAAACACCCTTCTTGTCCCATCTGTTATGTCCATGCTGTCATGATTTTAGTGTTCCAAGCACTCATCCGCTATTGCAGTGATGCCTTCTCTCTTGCTTCAGAGACAGCAAACCATTATCTGATCAAAACAAATGTCACATCTCATCAAGACTATGAACAGCAACCTAGAAATGAAAGGATTTATGGTTTGTGCCTGGCAGCACTACTTTCAGTCCTGGTGTGTATTTCAAATACACACGGCCCAGATACGTAGGTGAGCAGGGCAGGCCGCAGCAGAGAAGAGCAGTGAAAAGCTGCAGTATCTCTGAGATGACTTTTTCCTCTGAGTGAATTCCCTGCCCTGGCTTTCCAGATCACTTTTATTTCCCATGAATATTTGAAGAAAGCACATAAAGAAAAGCATCCTTAGAGATTTGTGCAGGGCACATTCTCACAGCTATCCCAAAATACTGGAGGGTAGAGGGGGCAAGGGCGTGTTGAGGGATGTGGGTTTCATGCTTTCCTGGGAAGAAAAACAGTTGTACACCCACATTCCCACAGTGCAAGTATTTGAAAGTCATGAGTCGGCACAGTTAGAGACTGTCTGTGATGAGATCGTCTGTGCTGATGTGTTCACAGGACACACTTGGCGAGCATTTCAAAAAAAGAAAAAATAAATATATGATCTTTGGTGTTTCATAGGTTCAAAAGGAAATAAAATCCTGCCAATACATGGGTCTTAGAGATGAGCTTGGGTTTTTTGTGCTAAGAGGAGAGAAAAATACATAAGAATATCTCGATTTTGGATAGATCTTTCAGTCGGCCTAAAAACAGCAGACTGTAGCTTTGTATTATAGAGGAAAATGTTTATAACCACGAGACACAGAAGAATATTGCATGAATATAATGAGTAGTCTAGCATGAATGAGGAACAGCAACAGGCATTTTATGTCACCTTTGCTTTGTTAAGCTAAGTGGAATCTAGGTGATGGACAAACACTAGAGGTGAGAGACAGAGATGAGTCAGGACTTTCCATGAGAAAAAGGTCAAACAAGCCAGCTTGCTGGCAAGTATCAGTAGACATACTTTTTACATTACTTAGGCTAAGGTAAGACGGTAGGAACATTTTCAGCTCATCTGAGGTTCAGTATTTTATATTATTGATTAAGATTATAAAAACTGGGTCTTGCATCAAGACTGAGTTCCTCTGATATTGCACCTGCCTTCCTGAACAGGTCCTCATCTGTAGTAGCTGAACCCTTCCTAAAACCTAACCTCTGATCTAAAGTGAGGGAAGGCTTTCTTCTTAGCAAGCAATCCATACTACTCCCCTGAATTTATATTTACTTTTGATTACTTTTACATTTCTTTCTTGTTTTCATTCTATAGCCATACCATCTCCATTTGTGTCAATTCCCAGCAGACCAGCACAAGCACTGCAGATGTGATACATCGAGTTCATCACTGTCTGCTCCTCATGGCAAGGCCAGATCATCAGGTAATCTTCTACTTGCCTGTTTCCGTGAAAATCGGCTCTCTTTGGGATGGCCTACTTCAGCTTCAGCAGCTTTCCAGACCACATCTGGGGGTTAACACACCACTTCCATTGAGTGTCACTTTCTTGGATTTAGGAGTTTCTAAACCCTAGAGCCTGTGATGAGCAAATCTATAATTGTGCAAATGTGGTTGCCTGTCAGACACAGATAATGAGATATTTATCCCTATGTCTTCATGAGGAATCATAGGAAGCGTCTACATAAGAAATATCCTGCATTTCATGGGCTAGCTTGTGTTCCTACTCCCTTTAAAATGTTTTTGGTAGCTTCCCATAGGGTGGTTCTGTACCCAGAGTAGTTATGTCTGCAGATTAGAGCTAAAAGTTAATTACGCATAATAAAGTTGTTGGAGGGAAGAACTCTGCACTCTGTCCTTTTGGCATTAGGTAATTACCATCCAGCTCATTTCAGAGCTTTATGTTTTTTTCATTTAGCACTGCCTGGCTGATTTCTCCCTGCATGGAGCATCACATACCATCAGCACTCACCTTTAGCTCCTTCTGATACCTACCTTCAATAAATATTTAGATTCTGGAAGAATTTTATACTCTGTGCACTTAATCTTTTAAAATCATGTCGCTGTCAGAATGCCCCTCCCATGAAGTGCTGGTGGCAAAGTGCCTTATCTCCTCTGAAAGCTTTTTTGACTCCCAGCTGTACTCTCTCTTGTGGTTTTAGCCAGGCTTTCAAAATGAAATACAAACAACCAGCTGCTAGATATTTATGTGGAACATTAGCCTTGCAATTAAAGGGAGAGAAAAAGAAAGCTCTACTTCGGGGTCCTTCAGAGTTTCATTATAGCCTGTTCTGCTCCATTACTGCATTTCTTTGGAAAGTGAGCTGCATTAGGGGGCCCAGCTGCAAGCAGGTCCTATTGATTACCATCTGCCTAAGGAATTATCCACACTCAGCCAAACGAATAAAATCACAGTGAAGGTTACAAGTGACACCCCAGCTCCATCTTCCCTCTAGCCAAACGAGCACGGTGAAGAGAGGTCCCTGGCTGGAGGTGTAGCACATCAAGTATCTTGTGATAAGTGTATTTGCTGTGGTGCTGCAGGAGCAGCTGAGGGATCAGGAGTGAACACGTTCCCAGCAGTGGTGTGTATTCCGATTTCAGAGAGAGCTACCGGGACAGAGAGCCACTGTCTTGCTCTATACATGGTCAGGGAGAGCAGAAAGGCCCAGCCTGGTGCTGTGCATCTGGCATGCAGAAGGGATTCTCCCATCTCTCATCAAAGGATGCTTGGGCAGCCCTGTGGCTGGCAGGAGTTCCTGGCACCCAGTAAGTCAGAAATGAAAATAACATGTTTCCTTAGGACAAGAGATCTGAGAGCATGTAGTCAGTGGAGAAGGGGAGCCAATGCGAAGTTGAGCATGAGGAGGGAAATGTTTTCCTTGCGGCCTTTCAAAGCATTCCATCACCAAAAACCCATATTGCTCCTGTGGTAGCTTTTATTATTCCCATTCCACAGAGAAGGAAAATCATAGAATCATTCAGATTGGAAAAGACCTAAGATAATCTAGTACAACCATACACCTACCATCAATACTGTCCACTAAATCCTGTCCCTAAGTACCACAAGTACATGTTTCTTGAACACCTCCAGGGACGGTGACTCCACCACCTTCTTGGGCAGCCCGTTTCAATGCCTCACCACTCGTTCTGAGAAGAAATTGTCCTAATATCCAACCTGAACCTCCCCTGGTGCAACTTGAAGCCATTACCTCTTGTCCTATTAAAATGAATGACAAAAGGAATGGCATAAAAGCAGGCAGAGTGGAAAAGAAGTTTCCTGGTTTCTATTTCAAGTGCTACTTCTGGCCATTTGTGTGACCTCCAGGCTAGAAACTTCTACTAATCAATAGCACTTCTCTCCAAAGTAGGAGCAAAAAAAGAGCTGCACTTGAAGGGAAATTGTGAATATTCCCTTCACTCTGTTTAAAGCATTTAGTTTTGTACAGCTCTGTATATATGAAAATAATTTGATTATTGCAGATTTATGCTTTGTAAGCAGAGTTCACATGGCAAATCAATGCAGCTGGCAGTCCTTCACCTGCTGTCAGGGACTGAGATCCTGAATGGGCTGCTATCTGCCTACACCACAACATAGAAGGTATCAGGATTCCAAGAGCTTTGCTACCTGTCAAATTTAATTAAAATCAGCTTCCACACATTGTGATGCTTCCATGCCCATGGCCTACCAGCCACTTAGCTGGGGCACAAGTGCACAGGCTCCAAAGCAGACTTCAGGGAAAAGATGCACAAGTTTTTAGCAAGTGTGTTTCAGGGCAGAAATTGTTCAGTTTGGATTCCTTTTGCTTTCTTTCAGAGTCATTATCTCCAATTTGTGTGTGGAAGGCAAAGCTTCTAATTATACACTGCAGCAAGTGCATTTTTTATAAATAGCACCAATTGTTCTGCAGGGACATTTGAATCTGAATCAGCTCCTCTTCATTTTTGCAGTCTCTGTCTCCCATGTGCAAGGATATTTTTTACTAAGGAAACTCAAGTGGATCATGTGTGACACAAAGGTTGAGGCACTAGAATGGGATTTGGAAGTCTGGAATCTGCTACAGGACATGGTGGTTTCATCTGCTGCGTGAGCAGAGGCCACCTCGCTTCCCTGTCATACCTGAGTCCCTGGTGCAAAGCTCCATGGTTATTCTTGCTACAGCATCCAGCCTCACTATACATGGAAACATCACTGTAATAAGGAGTAGAAGGATAAGAGGTAGAAGGATAAGAGAAAGCAGGTCTAGCCAGAACTTATCCGTGAGATATTTCAAGGCTGGATGACGGACGTCTTCAAACTTATATTTTGTGTTAGCATCTTCCCTCGCTGCTATCTTTGTCTGTTTTGTCTTGCTGCATCCTCAGCTCTCCTGTGCTTTCTGTAGAAAAGCCTCAGGGCCTCACACAGGAAAGAGGTGTCCTGAACATCCACCAGACTGCACAGACATTGTCAGCAGAGGTCTTAATGTCCTCATAGGTCCCTCTTAGCCACTGCCTGTAGGCAAACACACTGGTTGTGTCCTGTTGCTACGTGGAGGTACTGTGCTGTGGAAAGAAAGTGATGTCTCAGCCATGATTGACGGGGACATAGACGTCTGGTTTCACAGCAGGGACTGCTGTCATGCTGACAGAAGGCTTTCCTCCTTCTCTTATTATGGAGAGTGAGAGAACTTCTTTGTCCACTACAGCCCTCTGGCCAGCAGTTGGCTGTCAGGTAGTGCCCATCCCTACATCTGGTGGCACAAGTGGGACTTGCTGATACCTAGCTATGTAAGAGGCTGTGTGCACAGAAGAGGGCACGTGTGGAGCCAGGTGCTGGACACAGTGATCCTCACGGGTTCCTTCCAACTTGGGATATTCTACGATTCTATGTCAGAGGGCACTCGCCTGGGCAAGGGCCATGACACTTCACTCCAGAAGGTCCCCTGCCCTGTCCTTGCCATAAAGCCAACCCATCCCTGGTGCAGCCTGGGGTATAATCGTGTTGGAGGCTGTGTTTATATGGCAAGGAGGCTGTGAATATGTCAAGGAAATGAAATCTCAAGCGTGCTCATGGTGAGTGATTCACAGGCTGCTCAGTTTATAAACACAGCTCAGCCAGGAGCATGTGTCTAACTACTTGCTGTACTGTAACACGCAGGGCTTCCTGCATTATCCACTTGCCCCAGCACTAGAGCTGCCACCTTCTCAAAACACTCATCTCATGAAGTGAATTTCCTTTCTACGTTTATCTTTTTATGCAATTAATATTTTCACAGCAAATCACAAATCAGTCTGCCTCCTCAATATCTAAAGCAATTAATGAGCCCCAGCTGGCAGCCATGGCTGAATGAGTCACTCTGCTGGAGGAAAAGATATTGCTATTGCATATTGTCTCCTGTCATCTGCTGATTAAAGGTACTTGTCTGTTGTTCCCAGGGCAAAACTGGATCCCCAGACCTGGCTGACCCTATGTCTCCTGATTTGTATGTCACAGGCGTGTTTCAGTGCATTACTCTATCCTCCTCCTTTTGTGCTCTGCCACAGCCAGCTTTTCTAAATGAGGTCAGAAAGTCCTTTTTTGAACTGTCTGCAATGATGCCTTGCTATTTTCCCTAGCTGGCAGAGGTAACATGGAATTTTTTATACTGTACGAACAGTTGAAGAGCCTTTCTGCATTAAGCCTTTAAAAAAATTAATCAAAAAGACATTGAATTTCTTTTGTTTGCCATTTACCAGTTGGATCCTACATGAAGTTGCTTTGAGTTCCCTTTGATCTTTCTAACTTAAAGAGACAGTTTTGTCATCAGCGTATTGCTTGGTTTTTCTGTTCATTTACTGTCTTTCCAAACAGCAGGAATATGATTTGTAATGGGACATCTGAAGGAAGTGAAGGCTCCTGGCTTAGCTCAGGAAAGCAGTTGTGTATATAATTCAGGAGATCTGCAAGAAGCAGACCAGACCAACAGAGTTTAGGCTGGCTCCTTGCTCAAGAGCAAGGAGGACAGACAGCCCAGTACATTATGGCTGCTGATGAGTGGGACAGATAGGAGTCCTGGAGGTAAGGATGGAGTTGGGAACTTTAAATGAAACAAAAGGGGTCCACAGTAGGGAGTGTGCAGCACAGTTAGGGCAGGAGAGGGGACTGAGCATGGCTGGAGAGCTTGTGGAGAAACACTGTGTAGGTGTTAAGAAAGCTGGGAGAAGGAAAGCCAGACAAAAGAACAGATTTCTTGGATGACAATTTAGCTGGGAAACAGAGGAACATCCAGAACTAGAGAATTTAACAAAGAAGTAACAAAAATAAACCGAAATCCTGACTCAATTTCACCTGATTTTTCCACCTAAGATTGTAGTGTCACCTCTCCAAAGTAAAAATGGAAGAAGAAATGCACACAAGAAGAGTAAGAAGAGGTAGCAGTGAGCAGGTGTAGTGGAAATGCTAAGTCAGGGCCTGATTCAGCACCTGGTGGGAAGGCAGGGCTAACCCAGGGCAGCTCAGGTGCATGCACCTGAGTGGCTAGAAGGGGCAGAGCCAGGGTCTACCCCTTCCCAGACCTCATGTAAGGGTTGGCAGTGGAGGTGAGGGTATCTTGCTGGAGATCCCTGCATATCTGAGGTCTTCTAAGCATAAGCAGCTTTTTTTTCTTTGTTTCTGTGTCTATGGCTGCTGCTTTTGGGCTTATTCTCACTTGGTGCAGCCTAGGACTTTGCTGCCCTGCTATTATTGCTGTGCTTTCTATTGCGTTATAGCATTATAGCAAGGTATCCTCATAGTCTTCTGAGTTAAACCATTACCAGTTGGAGCTTTGATTTCAGTCATAAGAAAATCCAAGTTCACCTAATACTTGTGTTGTTTTTAGCCTGGAGCTGTCAGCCATGCTTTTAGGCAGCAAGTGAAAAAATTCCTCTAGATAGTTTGTAGATTATTCTTCCATATGGAATTAGTGGTAAGCCTGGTGATGTTATGGTTTCTCTCACTGTGGCAATTCTGCAGGTCATCTCTTCCACTATACAAAGTGGGCTTCATGAGGCCTTGTAGTGCTATTCCCCAGCTGTATTTATGAATGCATTTGTGCTGCAGAGACTCAGACCATGCATTAGCTTCCTGCTTTCCCCAGCTTTGAAGAAGATCCAGCAGAATATTACAGACTTCTACTTCCCATGTGGCCCTTCCAGTTAATGTTTCTTCTGGGAGGGGTGGGTCAGCCCACCATTATTATTTATTAACATCTTCTTCATGCTAGATCTGCATTTCTGACCTACATTTTGCTTGAGCAAAACCTTCATTGAAGGAGAATTTTGCCTGAAGTAAGGGCTTTAAGTTTAGGTCTATTAATTATTAATTGCTGTATTTATTTATTAAAAGCCACCGGTAAAATGGGAATATGGGAATATCCTTCCTCGTGAACTCCTCCTCTCTCCTGGTCTCATCTGGCTTTGCACATGTTCCTCCTCAAAGAAACAAGCCAAGAAATGTGTGCGTTTGTGGAGGGAGAGGGTCAGAATTTTTGGCAGGCAGGTCAGGATAGAGTCACATTTATTTTCTCACATGCTGCTTTGTAGAACAACAAGCTGGCAGATAGAATGAAATATTAGCTTCATTTCCTGCACATCTGAGTGGGGGAAAAAAACAGCCAGGGATGGAAGAGGGTGAATTTACACAAAAAAAGACCAAAGCTACAGAGGCTCTGCCGAGTAAAACCTTTCACTGCAGTGATTTAATCATTTGGAAGATGCTGTAGAAGACAGCTTTCCATTGAGTGCTCACTCCTATGCTCATTTGATTATTCAATATTTGGAGGACATCTGTGCCAATCAGTGACATTCTTGGGTCTTCTCAGCAGCTGCTACCTCCAGTGTGCTTTCAGCTTCCTGTTAACCCAGAAGAGTGGGAGACGAGACCCTGGTGTCTTGATACAGGTCTGTGCCACTATGCCTTAACTCAAAGGCAGATGGTTAAAACATGGATGTTGCATGCAGCTCTCATCTCTGAGAATAACAGCACTCTGGCTGAATTTTGGGCTGAACAATTTTCAGCCCATCATTTTTTTTTCAGATTGTTTTGCCTCCATGCATCACAGTTTGTGCCTGTGGATATGTAGCTGGTCAGTACACATTGTTTCTTTCTCTGATTGTAGTCTTGAAATTTCTAAACTGGAGAATAATGACTAGCAGAAAGCGAATACTGTATCTCCTGCCGCTGGTGACAACTTCGAGGTGAACAATAACTCATCCTTGGTATAATGGATCTCTAAGAGCTTCTGAATACTTTCACCACATTATGCTTGAAGATAGACCTGCTTGTTTTTGTAGGTTTTTTTCTTGTTTAGTTGGTTTTGCTTCTCTTTTCTCTTTTGGTCCTCCGGGAGTAGGAAGAAGACACAAGGCTATCAAAGCCCATGAGGTAAGTGCCCTGTTCCCTAGACTGCCCTTAGGAAAGAGAGGCAGACTGCTGGGTTAAGGGCCAGCACAGCCTAGCATCTATTATATTGCAAATGTTGGCAGTGAATGGAAAAATTATCTATCTGCCCCAGGGTATGCCTACTGCATAGGTGTACAATCTTCTGTTTCAGGGAGTGAGAATTAAACATCCCTAGTAGGTCCCTTCTGGGCCATTTCCCTGAGAAAAGCCAGAGAGAGATTCTCTCTTCTAGTTAATTTTTTTGATACTTTTTCAGTCTTACTGAATTTTGGCTTCCCATCTTATCCCTGTGATCCTATCTCACAGCACACGCTCAGAGTCCATATGCTGCTTCCTGAATCTTCCTTGCCTGTACTTCCCAGCTGGACTGCTATTGTTGTTGGCCAGAGATTCCTTGGACCTGCTTGCTTGTGTGCAACACCATAAGATCCTGAGGAAGGAGCACGTAATCTCCCTGTAGCTAGAGGAAGGTGCATGCTGGTATTTCTTGGATGAACTAAGGCTGAAATTCTCAATGGCAGCTAGGAACATGGCCATGCCTCTCTTGTGTAGCAGTTTAAATGTGGATAAATCCCCTATGCTTCTTTGAACCCATCAAGACAGATCTCAAAAAACAAGTCATCAAAAGGCTCTCCATATTTCCAGCAAGATCTATTGTCCTGAGACTATTCCAGGTTAAGAAAAGATGTTTTGCGTCTACTTCTCATTTCAGCTGCATAAAAGATCTAACACATGCTGTTAGATATGGCTTTCTAGTCCCTCTGGGTTGCTTCCACATATCCTTACTGCCCTTGAAAGCAGTTCTCATCATACTAAGACAGCCTTCCCTCCGCTACTGGGAAGGGGCCACCCAACAGTCTGGCTCCCCCTCACGTTTCTTTAAAGCCTTCGAGAATGGCCCATTTTCCCCTGTTTTCAGTGCAGTGCTTCATAGCTTTCCACCAATATTCTGCTGAGGACTCCAAGTTTCTTCAGCCACCTGGGCAGATAGGTAGCATCACAGAGAATTTAGGCAGAGCCTTGGCTCAGTTTTCCTTTTCTTCCTTTCCTGGGTCCCATGGAAGCTGCCCGTGGACTTCCCTGGGCCTGTAAACCAGAGGCAGAATGCTAAGCCAGCAGATGCTGCTCTGCTCCTGTTTTAGCAAAGCTTTCAGAAAGCTTCTCCAAGCCTCTGTTCCTCAGAGAGCAGAGAACTGTAAAGGCCAAAACTTGTTTCCATTTTAATCAGATCATAATTCCAGTAGGTGCCTGTGAAGCAGAAAAGAGCAGCTCTCTTCCTATTATAGAGAGCTGAATAATTCAGATACTTTCTCTAGGCCTCCTCCTCTCTTCCAAGATAATAATCGTCCCACATTTTAGTGCTGCAACAAAACCAGCCACCCAGGACTTCACTGTGCTCACTAGGCTTCGTACTGACAGGAGGAGAAAATGCAGAAAAAAGAATTTTTTTATTTAATTGCTGGAACATGAGTCCTGGGACATCACTGCGTGTCTCTGGTTCCCTCGGAGGCTGGGCAGTGCAGGTCCCACATATATGGGTATGTGCTCACATGGGAGCACAGGGAGGAGGATGTTTATGCAGTCCAAGACAGGGGCTTTGGCCTCAATGGGAGAAATCTTGCTGCAGTTTCCCTGTGGTTTTGGCCATATCATTTTTTCAGTGATATGGCTGTGACTTGTTCTTCCACATTCCCAGCTTCTGTTGATGAACCCAGCCGTGCCCATCCAAGCAAGCAGAAGTTCCTGTGCCATTATATATTAGATACGAGCAGAACCAGAGTAAATTTGTAGTGGGCATACACACTACAGTCCTTACCTGACAATGTAAAACCAGGCAATGCCTCCAAGAGAAAGTAATTACGAGGAAAGCTGCCCACAAACAAACCTTTCCTACATATTACGAAAGTTACCATAGTTTTTCAGTAGCTAAAAATATTTGTTCTTTGAAAAATATCCAAATTGAGGCGAGCTCTGCAGACATACAGTTAGGATAACGAGTGTATAGGCTGTCTGTGAGCGCTCCTGCACTTACCTTCCCAAAGGGAAGAAGAGGAGGCTGTACTGGGAGCTAGAAGGAGCACTGGCAAATCTATGACTCAACACTGCTGAGACGGATAATATGATAAAAATGTTCTGAGAACAAAGGAAATCCTGAAATTGTTATAGATCTTTTATCATATGAAGTTATCCTCCAAAATATCTAATATTCCTGCAGTAGAAAAAAAAAAAAAAAGCCAACAGTACCCACTAAATCTCTATCCTCAGTTTCCATACAGAAACTACGTGGCATATTAGAATCTTACGAGATTAATGAATGATTCTGTTATTTTATGTTAACAACCAAAGTTGCTGAATATCATTTCCTAGCATTAAATATTCCTAAGTCAGGACAACCAGATAATGCACAGGAGGTTTCTAAAAGCTCCCTGAAGATTTCTCTGGGGAGTTAATGCAAATTTTGAATAAAATTCGGGAAAATGGGCTGCAAACTTTCTGTTAGCACTTGTAAAGCATGAACAGGACAACAAAGGCACCTGTCAATCTGCTAACCAAAAACAAATTCTAAGCAAAGCAATGAGCAATACAACACAGGATGTGGTGAGTGCAAAATTAACCAGTGGGAGTTTCAGAACATGCACTTAGAATAATGCTGATACCAAAACGAGCACAGTCAGGGTGCAGGTGGCAGAGCATATTTGCACAGGTGAACTTTGTTACAGTGATAGAGAAAAGGCTGCACTCAGGAGAATTGTATTCTGAGCAGCACTGTGGGAACACAGTTGCAGACAGAGCAACAACTATGGGCTGCAAAGTGCAGCTAAGGCCAGAGGGAAAATGTGGACTTTGATACACAAATGTGGTCCTGCTGAGCAGGTGCCCTGGCTGGATCATCCTACACACAGCTGTGTGAGATGCTGGCCAGACCTGCACTCAGTGGGCAATATGGACAAATAAAAAGCCAGCAATTTTTCTGCAAGAGCAGGTCTTCAGAAAAGCTCTCCTAGTTTTCGAGATGTACCTGGGTGCTGGATTTGGGTAAGGCAGATCTTCCCAAATGCTGTATGACTGAGCACTGGGAGGGCACGTTGCATCCCAGGAAGGACACAGGTACTGTGAGCGGCTGGGCCTTGTGTTCTTTGTCACCTGGCAAAGCTTGCACGTTGTGTCTCTGGGTAACAGGGATTCTGGCACTGAGGTCATGCACGAAGACATGAGAAAGAAGATGACCCTTCCTTTATTTTTCCATGATTCTGGGAGCAGCTTTGGCTAATGCAGGAGGACCTGGGCACTTGAAAAGGCTGCACATAGAGGTACACTAATGCACTTGTGCAGAGGAGAGGAAACCACAAGTTACTCAGCCACTGGGAATTGTGTGAGGAAATCATCTGTGAGCATTTCTGTGTGGGGTACTGGCAAAGACATATTGCTCTCCTTCGGGTGTTTGAACACCTGCTATTTCTTTCAGTACTTGCTCATTTAGAGCTTTTTCCCTTTGCCTGCAGTCTCCCTGCTTCCTCCTGGGCATGAAGGCTGACTTACCTACTCACTGCATCAGTTTCTCCAGGCAGACAGGTAAACACAGGTCCCAGGAAAAAGCTTTGTCAGCTTTTGACAGGAAGATTAAATGCAGGCGGTTACCAAACCTAAAGCAGCAGTGGTGCCCAACACATGAATCTCAGCAAACACCACAAATCCTTCCCTTTCAGGGGCTGTAGCAGAGCGAGAAATGCTTCTCACTTAGCTGTGACAGCTGATCTGAGTCCCAGGAAGCTGCAGCTCTGTAGACCACACTGGTCCTTATTCTCTTGTCCAACAAACCTGCTGCAGCAGCTGGAGCTTCTGACAGTGCAGTGGGGACGTACTGGGACCCTGCAGTTCCTCCATCAATCCACAACTACAATCAGGCTTATGCTGTGCACACATGTGAAGGGCACTAAGAAGGGGAAAACATCACTCAGAGCTTTCATGGCGCTCACTGGTAGCCCTTAGGGTCAGATCACAGCTCCTCTGAGGCTGCAGAGGTCAGCTGGTTCTTCAGAAAGTGAGGGGAAAAGGTGTCATTCTGTAGTATGAGCACCTGTGAGACTGTGTCGAAGACACACAGGATGTGACATGTTATGCCACCACAAATACCAGGAGTGATTTGATATATATCAACAGTAATGGAAAACAAATACGTTATTTCCCTGTCTCCTCCAAATGAACCCATCTCTGTATGTCCTCCTGAGCCAAACTGGTGTAAACGATACCATGGGGGCAGCATCAGAGCAGCCTGCATCTTGAGTATTTATTTGATTCAGCCCTTCTAGGTAGCCCAGACACACAGAAACCTGTAGAACCTGGACTTCAAGAAGTAGCTTTGCAAGAAAGTCCTTGCAGGAAAGTGGTTTCAGGCTTCAGATGAAGATCTCCCCTGCCCCTTGCTGGAGAAACGGTGCAACAACAGAGCTCTGGACAAAGTCTGATTGCACAGAAAATCATAGAATCATAGAAAGGCTGCGGTTGGAAGGGACCTCAAAACCCATCCAGTTCCAACCTCCTGCCGTGGGCAGGGCTGCCACCCACCTGAGTCTGCCCGGGGCCTCAGCCAAGCTGGCCTTGAATGCCTACACGGATGGGGCACCCACAGCTCTATGGGCGGCCTGTGCCTCACCGCGCTCTCAGAGAAGAATTTGCACCTGACATCTAATCTAAATCTCTCCTCCTTTAGTTTGAAGAGTATCATGGATGGTAAATAATAATAATAGTAATAATAATCATAATAATAAAGCCAAGACCATCATGGATCAGTATCTCCATGTATAAAGGGATCTTCTGAAACTCATTTCCTGGAGTAAAAACTATCAAAGAAAACCATACAATTTAAAATATAAGCTAGCACAGACCTACCCCATTTGGGCACTATGTCTGATGAAACACAATGCAAATTCTCATATTTTTAAAATGAGAAGGAACACTTCAGAAACCTGTGGTATACAGGAAATCATGGGAAATGTTCATAAGAGTTTTGGCATAGAAATGATTGTGTTGTGATGTAAAAGTACTGTATGTAAAAGCTGAGGGCTCTCTGCTTGGCTTGTGACTGGTCCTAGTGCTGTGACTGCAGCATGGGCACATCCATGCTGAGGTGGTAGTTTTGCCTGCACGCTCTTCAGGAAGCTTGAAGAAAGCTCAGTTTGCTCTGAAATATCCTAATATCCTTTAATATTCACCTTAAAAAAATTATTTAGCAAACATGATTGTGGCTGCTTGCTATTTAATGTGTTCCTAATGGAGCATAAAGTGAGTGGACTCATCTTTTAACATTTCATTTCCTCTTTTCTGCTTTGCCTCTTGGTAGTGATAGTAACCAAGCAGCCCAGAGGGAATTGGTAATGAAATTGCTATAGCAGCCCTAAACAAAATCATCTTTTATCTCGGTCTGTAAAAACAAATGCCTAATTTTCTGACGTCCTTGGTTTTAATTTTTAATCTTCCAAATTAAGAAATGTGTGTAGTCTCAAATTTCTGACAACCATAAGGGAGGAAAAGAACTCTACTCTCAAAAGAAATCTCCGCGTTCCTTGAGAAACTCTCATATTCTCTAGTTTTATCAAATAATCAAAAATTCAATAAAGAAATACAGAATGAAAAACTGTGTCTGGAAGATGTCCATCAAGCAGGAAACCGGAAAGGAGAAAACATGGTTGAAAGCAGCACTGTGCACCAGCCAGAAACAAAGGAAATAAACAAGAAGGAAATGCTTAGGAATGGACAGAGATGTTTCCCACAGAGGTTGTTCTAAGCTCTGTACATTAACCACAAGAGAGGGAGGTACTTTTCCAAGCCACAGTGTAACACACTCCAAAGCTTCCTCTGGCAGCACAACGTAACCAAATCTCACCTACAGAAACCGGGTTCTTCACCAGCTCCATCCCAGGCACATAGCAATGGAAGCTACATGATGACTACATCTGCCTTTTGCAGAAGCCAAAACCGGGCTGGATATTTTGATTTTAAATTCTCAAACCAGTCCTCCCAATACGGTTTGAAGCACACCTTAAAGACGAAGCTCACACTCCAAGAAAAGGAGCGTGAAGAAAACAAGAAAAAATCTTCAAGTGTTTTTTGAAAGTCCTTGCAGTGCAACTCCGAGAGGTCTACAGAAATGTGATTTTCAGCTCAGTGGGACATTAATGGAGCTATTCCTCTTTAACAGGATCTGTACTGTTAGTGCTCTTGCTTCAGAGAAAGTCAGTTTTTGGCTTTAAAACACCATGCATCATAGTCATTAATATTACCGGTATTAATGTACAATTTAGAGACTGCAGGAAGCTCCCAGTGCTGCACCTGCAAATAACAAATAGAAGATGGTTCTCGCCCCAAACTCACTGCAGGAGTGCTAGGAACATGGAGGGATCAGACGAAACGCAGCCAACAGCTACGCAGACAGAATGAGCTTTAAAGCGATGGCGCTTGAAGTACAAAAAGGCGGTTGCCTTTTTAGTTACTTCTGGCTTGGGAATCTTTAAATATTTTGTGTATCAGCTCGGGCTTTCTGCCACCTCCCAGTCAGAGGACAAGAAAGCACTATTTTTAAAATGAAAGCTGAGAAAGCCATGTCATCAGAAGCTTTAAGGAAAATACCAAGTGTCATGAGTGTGGGCAAAACCGTATTTCTGTGCCACTGTTGTTTTTGTGGTTTTCAGATCCAAAGTTTAATACAAAATCAAGGCTGTTTTCCCCTTACATTCTTCAATACTATAGATAACGCAACATGCTGCCCTTTAAGCAAATGCATTTTAAAAAGCAATTTGATTATCTTCATTGTGCAATTATCAGCAGCTGAGATCAGCAAAAATCAGAGGTTTATAATTATATCCAATTTTCCACTCATTACAGACAATAAGATCTGGACGGTCATTTTCCTTTTTGTTTATAATAAGTTTCTACTTACAATTATCTTCAGACTGTAATGCATTAGAACTACATGAAATAGTTGGAAATTACTTGCTATAAAATTCTTATTTTTTTTCTCCTCGAGGACTTCAAACCACACAGAAGGATTTATTTGACATAGACAAATGCTTCCTTTAAATAAAACTTTAATTCAAAGCTAAATTTGATCTACACATCTCCAGATTGGATGAGAGGATCCTGAGGTTTATAGATCATGTTCCCAGGATGTAGTGCCAGTAACATAATACACTTGGGCAGCAGCGAGAGGCGGAGGCTCTGTCTGCAAAAGTCTGCTGGAACAATCTGTGTTAGTTCTCTGGTCATCCAGTGAATTAATTCCTTTAATAAAGTAGCTCGTTAGCGATAACATACAACTAATAGATAATTGTGGCATAGACTGCCTATAATGTGCTGTCTTAACAGTAGTGGAAGAGCAACACTCCTGCCACCTCCCAGTAAAACGAAGTATTAATAAGTGATTGCAGGAGACATTGGGGTGGCTGCATGTCTCAACCTGTGAGAGCTTCCTGAGCAGTACTGTCCTCTTACAATACAGTTAGAGCAGAGCTGCCCCTCTCTGTTATGAAGAGTGCATAGCAGATGTAGAGAAGTCAGTGTGGAACAAAATGTGAGATGTATGGCAAGATTTGGGCTGGAGCAATGACAGCATCTCACAGACTGTGCCCCTTGGTTAACAAAGGTACCGTGACAGATAAAATCCTGATGATGAACTGCTAAATATCCCAAGGAGAGAACACAGCAGCGCATGGAGTTACTCCGTATCACAGAAGGTGCCATGGAGCTGAAAGCATTCGTAGCTCTCCTCTCAGTGGTGTGTTGGTTCCATGGCAGGAGCAGGGAGTACCCGCGTCCCACCACTTGGCGTGCAGCTCAAGGGAAGCCAATGCAGATTCTGCACCAAGAAATCCCCCAGAACAGGAATAAACTGTGCATCGCCATTACAGAAACCTGGTAACATAGCACCAGTGACATTTTAATTAACCCAGAATAGTATGATTTATATTGAAAATGCACCCATTTGGTGGATGAAGAGCTGGTTTTCTTTCAGCTCTCAAAATGTAATTGCCAGAAGAGAACCCCCAGCAAACAGATGGGCTTTCAAAGGAGGGATATTTACATCTAAGCTATTCAGCATTTTAACCAGTGACCAGAAAGTTAAATATAAAATTACTGCTGATAAAATTCACAAGTGACACAGAGATTAGCAAGCTGGGAAGAGGCAGTGTTATGCTATCTGATCTGGGAGTGCTTGGTTGAACAAGCATGGGCCCATTCACAAAATGGGGTCTTGAGAACATTGCAATGCCAAGGGTGTGGGCAGAGCCCATCCCCACAGGGTAGTGGACCATCCCTTGGGCAACTGGTTCTGAAGAGAATGAAAGGATAGACAGATCATTGGGAGCATGCAGAGTAATGACATGACAAAATGCTAAGCTGATCCTGAAAGCAAAGAATAAATAAGCCATTTGTACCCATACGTATTTTGGGCTAGGTAGACCCTAAATGTACTTCAAAGGGGAAGCTGGAAAACTGAGGAGAGTTCACAGCAAAACCTGGAAAGCTGTAAAGACTACTGAAAATGTCTTCCAGTGGGAGGCGTAAAGAAATCAACTTATTCACCTACCCAGAAAGAAATACTTTGTGTCGCCTAGATAATATCTTCCCAAGAAAAAAAATACCAAGACTGTACCAAAGTATACTGGAAAGAAAGCATCAAAAGAACCAGTTGCTAGAATGCAGATGCAGTCAAAGCCATACAAAGAATTAACACTGGTGTTCATGATGAGGAGGAGGAATGCAGAGGGAAAGAGAAATTCTTTCTCTCTCGATTCCTTCAGATCAGAACTTGATGCCTTTCCTAAAACTTCTTTTTTAGTTAAGCATAAGTTCTTAGGCTCAGACTGGGTAGCTGGTTGTGATATACGGAAGTGCACACTCTTATGGACTGCTGAAATATGTGACAGATGCCTAGAAACAAACCACCAAGTTTTTCTGCACTTGTGAGCAGACACTCCTCAGTCTTTGGGGTGCTAAAGAGAGAACACTGCATATAGAAAAGTGATTTCGATCATTCATTAAGAATATACCAGCACCAATTCTAAAAAAGGCACTATTTGTATGTACCTCACCTAGTCTAAAGGTTCTGAGACTGGTCTTGGGCAGGTCACTTCTTGTCTGGGATTCTGGCTATGGTTCTATTACTTGCTCCTGCTGCAACCCCTGCAGCCCTAAGACTGTGCTGAGAACAGGACCCAGTGCAGATGTGAGCAAATGCAATCTGCATGTACACATCAATACTGTGCCCTGGAGACTTTCAAGGCAAGGATGGATCAAGCCCTGGGCAACCTGATCTAGCTGTGCATGTCCCTGTTCATTTCAGGGGAGTTGGACTAGGGACATTTAAAGGTCCCTTCCAACGCTAAGGATTCTACGATTCTACGATTCTATAGCTAAGCAGCTTTTAATGTGTGTGTTTGCAGTATTTTAACCCCATCCAGCTTGCTGCTCCAGCTCGCAGCCTGCAAACAGCTCTGTCAGCACCGTGGATCTGGGCAGAGCAGGAAGTCCTAAAGCCAACACTGCCGGTGGTGGGCATGCAAATGCGGAGGCTGATCTCAGGTTGTTGCTGTGTGGCAGAGATCCTGCTTCCCTGCGCTCCTTGGACAGCAGGGCCCCACCACCTCCTCCCTGCTGCTGGTGGCACTCACTTGTCCCCTTCTCTTCCATTACATGGCCACCACGGCCAGGTGAGCAGGCTCTGGTAGGCCCTTTAGGCTGGCTCACAGACCCTGCCACATCTGCCAGGGACCAGAGAAGAGAAAAAGTTGGATAGGTTGCACTCCCCAGCCTGGAATCTTGCCCACCAGTCTCTTGCATTGCTATTGAACTCAGCAGTGTTTTGTGGCCTTCTTGTGGTCTGTTCATCAGGCTTAACCCAGTGACATCCACACACCCTTGGAGAGCACTGCATTGCCAACGCATCCATACTCTTCTGCCTGTAATGATGAAAGGCTCGTACACCAAGATGAGAAAAAAGTACAAGGTTCCCTCAGCCCACAGCATCCAAGCTCCAACAGCCACTGGAGCACAGTTGCTGGCAAGCTGGATTCAGTTTCATCCACTTCTGCGCACAGTATTTTTAATGCCATTGGCCAAAAGCTCGGTGTTGGTAAAGGAACCCTTTTGTCTCTCTGGGAGAGTATCCAGCAGTTCACGGAGGAACAGATCTGACAGTCTAACACTGGAAAATTGACACCTCGTTACCTCATTTCTAACTGGCAGTGCTTTCTTTAACATTATTTTCTGCGAGAGCAGCAGCAGCTGGAGGGGAATGGCTGTGCTGGTGGACTGAGGCTGAACACGAGCAACTGCAGCAAGAAGTGCCAAAGCACCTGAAGGAAAAATTAATGCTACAGCTTCTTAATGAGGGAGGGGGTGATTTGCTGAAGAAAGGGTGCCTTTCTGAGGTAAAAGGGTGATACTTCTGTAAAGATACAGCAAGTTCGTGCTGCATTCCTTGTGTGAGGAGCTTCTCAACAGAAAAGACACGAAAACACCTCTGCTGGGTTCTTATTGCCTGACTATTTAAACATATAGGGCTCGCATTAAGACAACAGGTCTCCCTCCCAGTTGCCCATGTTTGCAAGGAGACATAATAGCTGTTATTTATATTGTACTTAAATATTTAATTTTCTTTGTAAATAAAAGCTTCATGCCTCCCTTTGAGCCTGCTCTTACAGCCCCAGACTGCAGCAGCTACAACAAAACTATTACTTCAAATTAACTTGGCGTTCAGCACGCATTTGTATTACTTCCATGATTTTTATTGTGTTTTTAATTATTATTTTTTCTCACAGTTCATTCATCAATCATATTTACAAGCCCATTGTCGGACCAGCTGCCAGTGGAGCGTTCTCACACATTTCAGCGCACAGAAACTGCAAACCAGGGCAGCTCTGCTTGGATCTCTAATATTTCTGAGGAGCCGGAAGGTGCTGACAGCTCATGGTACGCCTGTCCCAGGCAAGTGCAAGTGCCTCGACGTCCATCTATCTGTGGTTACTGCTGAAGGGTACAATTACAGAGCACATTTACCCTCTGCGAAGGAATCCTCCCTGGAGAGGTTAGAAACGGGGAATAAACAGCACACTGCAGCTGGGGGTCTGCAAAACAAGCTTCAGAATAATCACCCTTTTTAAGTGAGCCACCACTGAGCCTCCCATGACAGCAGCAGGAGCAGCTCAGGGGTTGCAGACGTGGGCCTTGGTTGTGCTTTGTGCTTTGCTGTTCCATACCCTCACTTATTTTTTCCTTAAAGCGTGCACCTCAGGATGGAGAACATTAGGAAAGAACATTACTCCTTGGGATTTCAGAGGAGGGTTTCTCAGGGCTGCAGAAAGAAGCAGCTCCGAGCACTCAAGCCGGCACATAGTCACCGCAGCCCTGCTTGCATCCAAGCCCATTGTCAACCAAAGGAACTTGGAAATTATGGCCATTTATCTACTCCCTTCTTTACCCCCCACCGTGCCTCTTTTGGCAGGGTAGCTAAGCAGTTTGCATTGTTTCAAACTTAATGCTTGCAGATGGTTTTATTTAGAATTTGTTTTATTGGTGAGACATGCTTCCTCTGTTTATTAAATTACGCCTACTTTTTGTCAGTCAGCACGCTGCCCCCGGCCTCATGGCAGAGCTGAGGGCAGAGTTCGGGGCAGGGCTCGGTGTGGCACTGCTGTCTGATGGTCTGCTTTATGGGGCGGTGGGCTGAAAGCAGCGAAGCTCTGCGAGCACTGAACTTCGCGTCCCCCGCGGGACGTGACGACGCCGGGGCACCCACCGCCCGCCGGGGGCCGCTCCGACTCGCGCCGAGGCCGGCGGAGCAGCCCGGGGCTCGGCCCCCCGCGGCTCCCAGAGCCCGGCCC
>JACDJE010000021.1:4613450-4764520 GCA_016647715.1 Pavo muticus | reverse complement strand
CCCTCCCCCCGCGGCAGAGAGCGGGGCCCGCGAGTGACGGAGCCGGCGGCCAATGGACGGCGGGGGCGGGGCGGCGCGGGGCGCTCCCCGGGGGCGCGGGAGCCGGGGCCCGGCTGGGTCGGGCGGAGCACCCCGCGGGTGGGGCTGGAACTTCTTCGTGGCCCGGCGCGGGGCAGGGACAGGGACAGGGCTGGAAGTTCGAGGACCATGTCCAGCCTCGGTCGTGTGTGTCGGGCGCGGGAGTGCTGCTTGCGGCCAGCTCCTTGCCGCGCGCCCTGGCTGCGTTCTGTGCTTGAGGAAAATCCGTCTGCCCTGTCTTTATAACATTGCGCCTGGATCCTGCGCGGTGGGAAGTGGAAAAGTTGTCATTGCGCTGCCGTCCTCAACTAGCGTGTTTAGTCGCATGAAAAACTTCTCCTGGTCTGAGCCGTGCCGGTGTTTCAGGCACTGCTTCCTCTCTTTTTCAGTTGACAAATGTTTTTGGCTTCTCCACAAACACTCCAGAAGCACCCGATGTTTGGAGCCACAAGGAAACCCATGTCTCCTCCACTGCGTGTCCCAGAGGGGATTCCAGCTCTGCTCCCCCTTTTGCATATCCCCAGCTGTGTACACACAGCCTTGCTGGTGCGCGTGGGCAAAGCTGTTGGCTTGGCACTGCTTCCTCTTCCCCACAATTAATGTCTTTCTCTAGCACCAGGAAATACAAAGCAGGCAAGGCCAGCCCGGGCATTGCTTTCTCTGCTGCAGGTAGCAAGGCATAGCTCCAGGTGCTGTGTGCTGAGCAGCCCGTGTGCTGCTTCCTGGGAGTCAGCTCCCAGTGAGGCCACCTGGGCTGGGTTTCAAACCCCTAAATTTCCCCTTGTACAATGGCAAATTCTATAAGCAACGATAGTGGAAAGGGAAATGACTCTTTAAGCTTTCTAATGCATTGTGTATAAATCTGACAATAGAAGTGCGTCCCTGATGAGGACTCTTATTGTTGAGTGCAGATTGTAATCGGAGAGGGAAGTATTGGGATGGTGTGTGCCTGCTCCTTGCAGGGAATGCTGCAATCAGAGATACCGCATCGGGGCAGCCCATCTCGATGCAGAAGGGATGTGCTGGCCAAGCAGGCTGGGGCTGGCTGGGCTCACAGGCAGGGGATTTGAGGTAGCAGCAGGAGATGATGGAGTTCAACCTGGCATACCAAGTGCAAAGCGCAGCACTTTACTGAGCCAGCTTATGGGGAATTCCTTCTCATTGTGAGCTTTGCCAGTTGCTGGTAGGAGTAACTTGCTTTTAAAATGCTTCCTTGGCCACCAGAACATGCCTCCGGTTTGTGGCATCAGAACTGCATCTTTGAAGTGGCTGTTGCTGATGTGGTGTTGGCGTTGGTGTGAAGGTTTGCATGAAGAAACTAAAAGTTGTCCCAAAGACAAAATGATTGGGGTTTTTGGTTGATAACCAAGTAATAACACTGACATCCAGAGTGAAGAGAGAGGCTGCTAGAGATTGGTCTGGGGATTCAAGGCTGAATAACTGAGAACCAATGACTTGTTCCCTGTGGCGTGAGGGCTGGCGGACATTTCTGACACTTCCTTAGCCTTGAGAATGTGTATCTGTGACCTACGAACAACACGTTTTCATAAGAAAGCCAAAACAAGAAAAGAATTGTCTTTATTCCTCAATTTGGGTTGCAGCTTTCTGGTGTTCTAAGAGATGTGGAGTCAGCTGGCTTCTTTTTGGCCCACACCTGGGTAGGCCGAAGGTGCATCCTTACTGCAGCTTGGAGCTCTCTGAGCGTGGATCCCTCTGGCCCCAGGGCTGAGGTGAAGCAGGGCCATGCTGGTGGGGGGCAGCCAGCACGTGTCACTGCTGAGTGAAGCCTCGGGCTCCTTGAGTAGTCCCTCCTGTCATTTCTCTGACTTCTGCAGTATTTCATGAAGTCAGATGCCGCTTAAGCCTTTGCCGTTATGTTTCCTGGTCGGTGCTGTGCTTGTGAGAGGGATAGCCCACATCCCTGGTAGCTGTTGTTCAAAGGGCTCTTCTGTCCGCAGCGCAGGGAGGCAGTGCTTCATGCCCGGAACAGCTTCTCTGCAGTCAGAAGGTAAAAACATTATACGTATAATTTAAGGTTTAAGCTGCAATCTGCAGGAACTGGCAGCCTCCAGAGAGGCATCGGTAATGCATACTGCAGAGCAGCATTTCGGCACAATCCCTCAGTCACAAACAGCCATCAATAAGGGGCCCATCAGAAGGGTATTATAAGCGAAGTCATCCCATTCGAGCACACTGACAGACAGTTTCGTTTCTCTGCCCCCTTCCTTCTCTCCTCCTTAGGCTTTGGCTTTTCAGCCGCAGTAGTTCTACATCTATCATTTGCACAGAAAAACGAGTTTGTTAGTGGATGAAGCTTACCACGTCTCACGCATTGGTCGTTGTTTTGTGAGTTTTGCATTACCCCTGAGAAATACATTTTAGGAAGTTGCATGATAATAAGAGTTACTGGTGAAGGAATTCAGGCTGGTGCAATGTTAGCATGGAGGATAATTTTAGAAAAGATATAGGTGTCTTGGGCTGAGGCTGATGGAGGAAGGATTTCCAAATTTCGGTGGCTCTGTCAGAAACCAGGTCCCATGGTGCTGTGGGAAGGGTTCACCAGCAGAGGGACAAAAATAAGCATCAGTGACAAGACTGAGCTCCTCTACACTGCCAGCAGCATCCTACCTTGCTCCAGGAGCCCATGTGCATGCAGGTCCCAGGTGAGCCCTGCCCAACCCTCATGAGTGCGAGTTGGAGTGCTGCGGGCATGCGGCATGTGCTGGCACCCAGTGACCTCTGTTTTAATATGTATCGCATTGAAGGCCAGTGATTGGAGCTGACGTTGGTCAGGGACGTCAGCTGTTTCCAGGCTTGAAATGTTGTCCAGTGCATTCCCTCTCAGTACAATGAAGCTTTATTTTGAAAATGTGTTGTATAAACTATATACTAATAAGCTGAGTGGACTTAAATGCAGTCCTACAGCTGGAAAGCTGAGCAGATGGGTTGTATGTACCGTCATCCTTGAAAGGCATCCTGATTTTGCCTGGGGTTACCTTTTTTCTCCTAGCACAATGCTCTTTACACCTTTCATTCAGATACCCCTTGGTATCCCCATGTCACTGTACTTCGCGGTCTTTGGTAGGTTTTTGTTCCTGTGTTTTTTCCTTCCAGAACTGCTGGAGAGTACTTCATGTGGTCTGCTGTTTTCCTTAAATTGGAGACATGTTGTTTGGAAAGACTAACATAGATGTTAAACATGCCACAGTTTGCAGAGTCCAGTCTTTTCGTCCATTCAGTGGAAATTAATGAGAACACTTGGAAACCATCTGAAGGAAAAACCAGTACTGATGACAAACTTTTGTGAACAATAAAATACATTCTGGAGTTGTCATGTACTCGTCTAGGCGTGCAGTGTTTGTTTTTGGGTTTTCTGAGCCCATAATGAGGTTAGTCAGCTTCTGAAGCATAGAAACTTCTCAGTTACTGATTTTATTATTATTTTTTTAAATTCCCTTTATGATTGCACAGAAAAGTTTCATATGTACAGCATATAGATAAATTGCTCTGTTCCTCAACAAATTTCTTCTAAGCCGAGTAGAGAAGGACTGGCTGATGGGTGCAGCAGGACCTGGCTTCTTGTAGAACTATGCCAGCCAGCACTGCATTGCCATTGCAATGATGGCACCTCCAGAAAGGTGGATCCGCTTACTGCATGCATCTCCTAGATGTGTTGAGAGCTGGCACCAACTAAATCAGAGGCTAACGTGCTCCTCAGGTCTGATGGACTTAGCTGTCAGTTCTGTTTCTCTTTAACCAAGTCTCGTTCTGCAGTCAGGTGTTGAAATGTTGCCCTTGAGCTCTCTTGGGGTAGTCAGTGAATTTTTCTAGTCTCCCTGACTTGCATGCACAAAGTCACTGCATTGTGCTCCCTCTTCTTGGCCTGAAACTGAATGAGTGCTTCTGTGCTTCCACTAAACCAGCGTTTTAGAAATGCCCACAGCGTAAAGGATTAGCTGTTTCTGTGCAACCCAACACCTTTACGTCGAAGACAGACTTGATGAGGGGGTGTTGAAGGGATGGACGAGAGGTGCTTAGCCCCTGCTGGAAAGTTTTTTGCTGCATAAGGATATGTGGGGTCTGAACACCCCTCTCTGTATGGAAGAGAATGTGCAGATCAAGTGGTGGTGGTGGTGAATTCAGCACACGGATATCTGATTTCTTGGCAGATCTGACACCGGGAGTATCTGGACTGCTGCCTGCACCAAGGAAAGGGGTCGGGGTGACCCATGCTTGGCCAGTGCTCATCCAAGCTGTGTAACATGAGCCCCTAACCTGCAGACAGATTTACCAGCCCTGAATAATGTCTGTTGTGCTGCGAGATCTTATCTCCCTAATAGCCTGCAAGAGGGTACAAATGAGAAGAAATAAATATGGCTCTTGCTTTTGCTTTCTCTGCCTTTGTAGAACAGTTGATGTGTTCTCATTCTGCCTGCTGTGTTCCTTAGTGCTTTTCAAGGGGTGAGCTGGTTCATTGGAATTTTAGGAACAGTTGAAAGTATGATTTACTCCTACTTTTTCATTTTCCACCCACATAACTTGGGGGTGTAGGAGGAGGAAGGTAGAGCCTATAGGAAGAAAGGAGCCACCTGCTGTGTCCTATAGTTCAGGTGGTGTGAAACTCCTATGACAGACACAGAGAAGCTACTGTGTGATGTCATTCAACAGAAATGAACAGGCATCAACTGAACAAACGATACCAAGTTTTCACGTTGATGTTGCATCTGTACCCATAGGTCCCAGTGAATGGCCACTCTCATTTCAGTCAGGACCGCTTGCCTGGAGGAGTCAATGTGCTCTGCTGCAGAGGCTTTGACACCTGGTTCCTGAAGCCTGGAGTTGGGGTACTTGGAACGGGCACCCTGGAAGCCCTGGAGCCTGATGAAGTGCTGAGGGTGTCTCGCCTGCCTTCAGGGTAATGAACTGAGGGTGTTTTTTGTAGGTAATGCCAGCTGCTCAAAAAACCCAACATATCCATATGATATCCATATGATATGTTGGCCATATCAAGGATGAAATTGTGGTTTGTGTTTTCACGTGACAAAATTTAGGAGCAGTTTCTCAAAAATCAGTAGCATGTATAAAGCTGCTGTGTCTGTTTCTGGCTTTGTGCAGAGAAAGGGCACTCTGGTGAAGCACGTTGAACTTTTGGACTTGGTTGGGCGGTTTGAATTTCGTGCATTGCTTGGCCACGTGTGTGCAAGCCTTTCTGTGCTGCCTGTCTATCCCATCCACCACCACAAAACATTTACCAGTAGGAGAAAAAAACAGAGTACTGCAGGTAGCAGGGGAAAAATAAACCCTTGAACTTCTCTAGAAGTGTTGAGTGAAAGTCTGTGTGATTGTAAGGTGCATATGCTCTACAGAGGGGATAATTTAGACACTAAGGAGATATATGTGAGGCTGATGGCTGGCCTGATGCCAGTCACTGAAGGGCACCGGAGGCTGAAATGCCAGGCAGCGCTGGTAGTGCTGGCACTTCAGT
Organism: Pavo muticus; assembly: GCA_016647715.1. NCBI lineage: Eukaryota > Metazoa > Chordata > Aves > Galliformes > Phasianidae > Pavo > Pavo muticus. Next base: position 4,758,957 of record JACDJE010000021.1, on the reverse strand, counting down.
GACGGTTGGGTTGCACGAATTATCTCTCTGCCTTCCAGCTAATTTTATCCTGTTGATTTTTCATGAATCATTTCCCATCTCTGTGGGTTAGAAATTAAAGTGGAAGTATGCTAGCCAGAATAGCCACATCTGCTATTTAGAAAGCAGCGTCTGGGGTTTGCTTCCTGCCCACCCGCACACCTTCCCTTCCCTTTCCCTTTTTACCTCCACCAATGTTAAATGCATTGAAGCACCAGTGTGGCTGGCCCATGTAGGGCATGGGCTGGCTGGAGCGGCTGGCCTCCAGCGGGGCCCCAGGCTGGAGAGTGGCCCCGCTGGAGGGCCTGGCAGAGTGGCTTAGGTTTCCTCTACATGCCTTGTGGAATGTTGATGGACCTCTTGTAGGGGTCTATTCTCTCTCCTAGCATAGAGCTGTGGCCTCACTTCAGACTTCCCATCTGTCCACAGGTGAGAGTAGTAGGAGATCATCTGAGCATGTTCCTCTGAAGCAAAGAAAGCACTAGATTAATGAGAGGGTATCTGGGCCTTGTTGATGTTCATTTTTCGTCTCTCTTCACGTATCACAGAAAGCCCAAGAGGCTGGAGGAGTGATCTTCTTGGGACAGTCCTGAAAATGGCTGTGCGGATGAGCAAGAAAGTGATGGCTTGCATGGCATACCATCAGGCCTGGGTAAACGTAGAGCGATTAGTGCTTGAAACTCAGTGTTATAGAAAGTGTCTTATACTTCTCAAACAGTATTTTGTTCTTTGTGAAGTTTACAGTTGGTTTAAAGAAAGTTACGTAGGTGTGATATACTTAGATTTTACATAAGACAGTTAACTCAGTGCATGAGAACCCAATCAATATCTAATGTTGGAGTAAACCAGTGAAATACAAGTGGCTTAGGAGCTAGAAGTAGTGACTGATAGGGAGTCAGCATCCAATAAGTAAACTGAAGTGGTGGTATAAACAGTGAGGAGGGTGAAGGATGCTCTGAGCTAAAGGACAGTATTAGCACACAAATAAATCAGCCGTGTGTGGAGTAAGATGAGTGTAGAAAGTGGTTTTTCACCTCTGAAAGATCAAGTCTCTGGCATTGCCGTGTTAGACTAGGGGAGCATATAATCGAGCTATTTTAAGCTAGAGCTTGATCATTACAGAAGAGTCTCTGCAATATGATATGCAGAGCCTGCATTTTTAGAGAAGTAGGCTTGATGACCCTTCCCTTCAAGTGAGGGCAGGAGAGAAGCCAGTTCTGTTTGACACCTATTCCGTGATGTAGCAGAAAGTGTGACTCACCATTGGTGAAACGTGTGGCTGAAATGTGTTTGGTGATCTGGAACTATTTATGGGGACAGAACAGCTATGCAATTAGTTTTGGTAGGTGGACTTGCTGAGATAACTCCACTTGTCTGTATGAAAATGGTTTTATGAGCTTGGAGAGGGGTGACCTGAACCTAATCTGTGAAACTGTCACTTACAAGACCGTAGGGGTCGGAATGGGCAGGCAGCTCTCCGAAGCTTTCTGTACCAGGTTCTAGCAGAAAAAGACTGCCGTGAGTGCGGATGTGCTGACAGGGATGTAATAATGAGTACGGTCAAGGAGAAAGTTTTTTTGTCTGTAGTCTTCGTGTTTATTTCAGATTCAGCCTTACATCAGTGTGGCTTTCTGATGCCAGCATCTTAAAATAATGTAGGGCAAATTGGAACAGCGACACGGAAGATCAACATGCTGGAAAGCTGCAAAGGTACTGAACGGGGATATATCCAGGGCTCAGTTCTGTATGTTTCTGTTCAACACCACTATCTCCATCCAAACACCTTTGAGTAGTGCCTTAAGGAGCAACACTTACGTCTGTCACTTGATGGAGTTCTTGTTCTGCCCTTGGGGAGAAAAATGCTGATGGAATGGCATCTTGTTTTAGTACCGGATTTTTGTTCCTGTTCAACTTCGTGCATGTAGGTGTGTATTTATGTTGAGGAAGTCAAAAACAAAGGAGTGCAACTGGCAGTCCTGACCAAAGATGGTGAGGTTTCTTACAGCCATTAACTCCGAAAGTAATTCTCTCCGTTTGCTTAAAGCAGCCCCTCATTGTGCTGAGTGCTTCAGTCAATTCCACAAGGTTGCAGGGCACTTTAAAATAACTGCTGACTGGTGCCCAAAACTGAGGAGATTCATGCATAACTTGTCAGTGACAGCAATTAGCAATTGAAATGAAATTCTCTTGGCTTCTCTTCCCCTTCCTTGCTAGACTCAGAGATTCTGTATAGGCTTTGTAGGCTAAAGGTAAGGGCATGTGACTTGCAAGGGATCAGTCAGGTTGACCTAATTCTCTCTTCTGCCCTTAAACTACGAGTCTGGGAGATCTGTGCTGAGATCCACATACCAAAAATGATAAGTTTCCAGTTTAAGAGAATTGTTTTCAATGTCTTTTAAAAACCGCAAGTCTCTTGCAAATTCTTCCAGTTGCAGTGAGCAGCTGTGTTTGCTCCACAGCACACTACACTGTTTCAGAGGCTTGGTTTGCATGGGAGCTTTACTTTGTCAGCGTCCTGCTGCGCAAATATATCCTTACTCAACACTTAACATATAGAAGTTGCACCAAATCATCCAGTTTGCAGAGCCTTCTGTTGATCCATAATGCTTCGTGCTCTTGGGTCAGCAAAGGGCAAATGCTCTGGACTGACTGGAATATAGGGTTTGATGTCAAATCCTGTAAATTCAGCAGCGTGTTTTCCACCTTGACCAGAAGTCACCATGAGGTCAGTAAGACATACTAATTTATCCTAATTCGGGGATTAGTTCAGAAGTTCTTTTGTCTTCCTCCTCTGAAATAGGTCTGTCCTGAGGGAGATGGTGACTGGTTTTGGTGGTGTGTTTTGCTAACAAACTGTGGAAAAACAAGAGTGAGAAAGTGTCTTGCATCTACTTGAAATGAAAGTAGGAGATCAGGAATTTCCATGTCCCCTGGCTCCCTGCAATGGGAATGACACTGGGAAATCAATATCATGGCACCCAAATGCTGTTATCTCAGTTGCTGTTCTTGAGCCGGTCACTGAAACCCCTGACAACTCACAGCATTCCCTGCTGTGAAACAGGTTCAAGCCCCATGGTTTTAAAGGTTGTTCTCAAAACTTCTTCAGAAAACTCTAGCAAAATTGGTGGTGCTTCCAGTTTAGCTTGTAGTCCTGATCTTACTCAGTGTTTTGACAATTCAGAACTGAAAGAAAATCGTATGCTTTTGCTGAGTTCGTGGCTGCTGACTGTAGTGGAGTAGTTGGCAACGATTAAGACATGTCCTGTTTGCAGGCCACACTGCTCAAATCCAGCGTCTCCTGTGCCCTGTAAGTTGTATTGGTGAAGTTTGAATTTGTGAGCTTGCATCCCACCACACAAGGTTGCATTGAGCCCTGCTTTGCAGCTGTTAGGGAGGAGCCCAGCGCTCACCAGCTGGCCTTGCAGTAATCAGGGGGCAGGCCACCAGTGTGTCACTATTTGGGTTGCTGCTCTGCCATGCCACAGGGCAGCTTCACCCAGAGGAGCGTCGTACTTTGACAGAGGGATGTTAAGCCAAGGCATCGTAGTGCAGGGTTAGGCTCTCTGTGGAGGGTCCTCTTCTGAACAGTTTGCTTCTCACTCTTACTCAGTGGGGTCTCTTGAGGTGTGTGTTGGCTGTGCCATGAGCTGTGTGGCCAGCTGATACTTCGTTAAGTGGCCTGAAATGGTTAGCATGGCCAAGGACCTTGGTAAGTGAGTGCATCTTGAGGAAAACGGTCTCCCCGGGGTGTTGGTAGCTGTTGGGGGGCAGCTCAGAGCCTTGAATGTGGTGTTTTATTCCCCGCCTTGGCTCGTCAATAGCCAAGCATTCTGGATTACTATTTCTGGTAATAATATGCAAGAAGAAGAATATGGAGAAAAAGAGTATGAATTAAAGTCCATCTTAGTGCATGGGCCTGCTCTTTAAAATATTATACAAGCTGTGCAAAATGTTAAAAGGAGAGGCAATGACCTCTAGAAGGCCGGCAGTGAGAAATAGGAGGAATGAGCTGTGTAGTGAGGAGGGGATGGATTCCTATATGGCTATTTCACATGCAAGAATGTCCAAATCTGGGAAACGTGCCAGTAAAATGTAAAATTAAAGCTCTGTTTTGGAGCCTGATCCAGGCAGATAAGAGTCTGTGGCTGTTAACTAATAACTACAAGAGGGGCAGTGATAAAGGCGGCATTCTTGAGGACAGGAATTCACAGGTTTGTTCATGCCAGAACCCATTTGGATTTTTTCTTTTTTTCACGCACTGAGCATCTCAGATGCGCTGCTGTTTTCTGCTTCCTTTATTGTTGGGGAGATGATAATGCCAGGGGAGATCTTCAGGTGTGTTGTGTAACAATGTTGCAGGTTCTTGCCTACTTTGTAATGAGAATGGGAGAGACTGTGTGGCACGGTCTGTGCCTGTTGGGATTTGCTGCAGCCACGCTGATGGTGTCCTGGGCCTCCTGAGGGATGTTGTGCCTCCTACCACGACTGCCTTTCTTGTCCAGAGGAGCTGCTGTTGTGTGCAAACAGCACCTGGATCCTCACAGCATCCCTCTGACCTAGGGATTGACCTCCCTAACGCGCTGCTGGGATATTGCAGTAGGCTGTGTGCATGCTGGCATCAGGAGGGCTCAGTGTCTTGGTGGCCGCAGGGACGTGTGTGTCCTGGGAATACCTTCAGCAGCTAACTAAAGCAGCCCGCTCTGCTTATGCTTACATGCTGCTTCTCTGTTATCTGAAGTCTCCAGAGGAACTTCATCTTTAGGTATAAAAACACAGACAGCTAAAAAAAAACTGCTCAAATAATGACGCGCAGGAAGGATGTGAAATGTGTGGAGTGTGACTTAGAATCTTGGAGTTGTGGAAAACTAGGGGAAAAGGGCAAGCAAGAAGAAACAGAGGACAGTAAAATTAAGAAAAATTTACAACAGCTTTACATGCATCAGGAGCTAGAAGAGTCCTAAGTGCAGGGTCATCTACAGGCACCTGGAACCGGAGAAATGGGGAATATTTCTTCCCTCGAGGACTAGCATTATCATCCAATTAACTCAGCCAGTTACAGCAGCGTTGCAATGCTCTCTGTTGTAACAGTAGCTCGGGAAATAACTAAACAACAGCTACTAAAGCAGAACATTTTTAAGTTAGCTGTTTTGGCTAGCTTGAATTAAGGGTTGTTAAAATGCTGTTTGAGCAGCTCTCTGTGGGCCATAAGTACTAAAAACATTTTTTTTTAAATATATTCATAATGAGTTAGACTGAAAAAAATGTTCTGTGCTAGCGGTGAAGTCATAAATAAGTAAGCTAATACCAAGTTTACTCTAGCCAAACTGGGATATTAGGTTACCTTCTATCTGATGTAGGCTTCCTGTTGTTGGAGTGAGGCACCTGTAAAACAATATAATAATGACAGGGATTTGGTTTGGTTAAAGGGGACATCAATTGTAATGATCTATCTGTACAGATTTTTGGAAAATAGGTGTTTTCAAACATAGTGTGATTTTTGATGACATTGCTGTGGTTTTGCTCAATAAGGGTAAACGTGTTGGTATGCCTTTAGTCTTTAGCGCATGGAAATTGTACCACAGGTTGTTGGAATAAGCAGCTAGAATGATCCAACGTGTCACACTGGATGAGTGAAAACCTGACCAAATGAAAGGTTGCAGGGTGACAACAAGAAGAGAACCATGCTTGTCTGGGTGTATCTCTATCAGTGTCTGCTGGGATTCATTTTTTTGACTCAGTGTTAATCAACAAGTTTATCGGTGTCCTGGAGAAGAACACAAAGTTAATTTTGATGATCTTTGTGGTCAACACAAAGTCTGGGAGAATCACAAATGATGAAAACAAACAAGTTAACAACAGGCCTGGGATTTTACATTTACTGGGTAAGAAAACAACAGGCTAGATGAACCTATGTTCAGTGGGATACCTAGGAAAGCGGGTAGCAGGAGTGGTCGCCTGGCAGCTTTGCAAGATCGAGGACTCCTGGAGCTGTGAGGTGTTTTGCCAGACATAAAATCCCAGCTGGGCACAATGGTCAGAAAGTAAATGCAGGACTTGAACACAAACGTGCAAATCTTGAGCAGGGGGGTGGTGTCTCAGTGCAAGGTAGTGCTTCAGCCTGTGCAGGAACGTGGCTGTCAGGAATGTAGCTGATAAGTTGGAGTGAGTTCAGGGAGGACCATGAGAATGAAGGGCTGGGAAGTATGCTGTACAGTGGAATGGGAACCTCCATTATAAAACCAACACTAGATTTTTTTTATTTTTTTTCCCCCTGCTCATCTTGGAGGTATGCTGTAGTTGAACCAGGAATTGACTCCAGGAAGTGCCCCAGCCTGCGTTGCACAGGAGGTCAGCCTGCACAGCCCTGGCGTCCCTCTTGCTTCATGAAGCAGGAATCCCTCGAGGAAGAGGAAGCCATTGTCTGTTCACAGGGACATATGTCTGCAGCTCTTCCTACTGAAGAGCCTTGGGCTTTGTGGTCATTTAAGTTCCAGATGCCCTGTCCTCCAAGCTTTTATTCCGACGGCGTTCTCTGCAGACCATCTGCACCACTGCCAGCATCCGCCTCTCCTGCGCCAGCACAGGCCCCACAGCTACCAGCTGTGGGGCAGCATCCATTTCTTTTTGCTCTTTAAGCAGCACCCCACACACACATACATGCAGCTGCTGCTTTTTTCCTCCTGAGCTGCTTTCCTGCAGACTTCTCAGGAGGATTGTTGCTTCTCCTAGAGGAAAGCCAGTAGCCTCCGCCTGTAGCTCCAGTAGAGACAGGACCAGAAGGCTTTGTTCTTGCTCTGGAGAATGCAGATGAGGGGCTTACCCTGCTGAAATGCTGAGGCACCCACACCACTTTTCTTCTGACTGTGTATAGTAGTATGAAAAAAAAAAAAAAAAACCCCATATCTTGTTTTGGACATCATGTAACGTCTCTTAAAAGTGTGCATGTTTGCATCTATTTGCTTGTACTTAGCTTGAGGCGTTGCTTTCAGAGTGCTGTATGAACGTTAACTGGTGCTTCCTTGGTACGCATGTGATAAAGTTCTTTCAGACTGCGGGTTGGCATGTGAGAAGTCTGGCTGGAAAAATTAATCATTTATTCCCCTAGCACAAAGAAGGGCTGCAAAGGCTGGAAGTAGACTTCCTTCTTCTTGTAAACAGTGTGCAAATGCAGACCAGATTTCCACAGTGCCCACTCCTCCACAAGCGTGTGCAGCATAAGAGAATTCCTGTCTTCAGGGATTGTGGCCCATGAACACAACTTTTAAGGGTATCCAGAGTCAAATCGTAATGGAGATGGGCTCTTCCACTGGCTTTGTTGACAGAAGCAGGCAGCTCAGCTGCTGCAGCCTCTCCTTTGGGTGCTGTGCATGTGCAGCAAAAGGGGGGAAAAGGAGGTCATGGGGACTTCTGGGGAGCAGTTGCAAAGCTGTCCAATTTGGTATCAGGCCTCAGAACAGCCAGTTTATGTGCTTTGGAGGAGATCTTAAGATGAATGGAATGAAGAGACAAGCAGCTCTCACTCAGCCTTATTCCTTGTCTCAAGCTGTGATGCTCTGATTTGTACTGGCCCAGCAAAAAAATCTTAGCTAAACTAATTCTGTATTATCATCACTTTCTACATCAATATTTTCTCTTCAGCAGCACCCTGTAGCAAGAAGTGTGTGGGGTTAACAGTTTGAAGCTTTCTGCCTTACGTAATTAAGAGGTTCCTGGCTCTTGTGGAGAGCTAAGGGAAAAGCGTTTTCACTACAGCAGCCTGTGTTCTAGAAGGGTGATGGTGATCACTCAGCTTTATTCATTGCAAGGGATGGGGAGGCTGAGAACATGACGTGTGCAATCACTTTGGGGTCCTGCAGTAGGCTGTTACCTGTCTGTTGGAGGTGTCTAGAGCACACAGAAAGCTCCATCTTCAGATGTGATAACTTGCTCTGTTCACAAAAGAAGACTGGCATATGTTAGATGTGTAGACAGGACCTGGTTCACGCCTCCATTTGTATTACTCCTTCTTGGCAGTCTGGCTGCAAAGACTTGCCCTGAAATAATCATGCTCAGTATTTCAGTAACACAACCTTATCCATAAGTCTTAAATTCCACGTGTAACATTTTCTGTAGAGCATACTTTGCATTCCCTGTGCCTCAGGTTCCTCCTCAGTGTTTCGCATTCTTCACCTGACCTGCAACTGAACTGCTGTTTCCTTCTCACGGCAGGAAGGAGTTTACACCTACGTGTGTGTGAAGATGCCTTGGCATTGTCCTGATGGCTGTTATTGGTGCTCTGGGGAGGCCTGCTGGTTGGATCCTCATCGGAAGGGGGAAGGTTGTGATTTCCTGGCCGCTCACTTTTCTCCTCCCTTCCTTCTTTTTTTTTTTTCTTTTAGAACATGAGTGAAAACTTGAAGGACTGTTTGAACCAGACCCAGGCTTCCTTAGGAGAGATGGTGACAATAAAAACAGAGGCCTGCTCTCCGCACCGGGACCAGGAGTATGGACAGCCTTGGTAGGCAGCTGAGCTTTAGTCAGATGCACTCTTCCCTCTTCTCTCTTCCTCCCCGTGGGATATACTTGAACATCACAAAGTTGTTAAAACTCTCACTAGTGAGATCTTCCTTGAGGTGTGTGACAGGAATGGTCACCCTCTCATGTGCTAGGCACATGTCTGCTGCATGCTCTAGTTCACATCCAGCCTTGTGGTGCTGGCGCTTGTGTGGAGAGCCATGCCTTGCCTTTGGCCAACACATTCTGGGGCTTTAGTAGAGCAAAGCAGCCTTTCTGCTGGTGGGAATCTCCTCTGCACATTATCTAGTGGGTGGGTGGGCCAGCTGCATGTCATGCATGGAGGTGTTCTAGCTGAAGCTGCAAACTCCTGTAGGCTTTAGCCATAAGGCATCTCAAGTACGGTCTTCCGGCAGCTTGGGTTACAATTTGAATCATTTCTCTGCTGCAGGTATGAGGACTGAGTTGTTCAGCCCCCATGGCCTTGTTTTCTCTGTTCCTCTGTTTGGTTTCCCAGGTTTTAGTAGGTTAAGGTTGTCTTTCTGTTGTTTTTCTCACCAGCTCTGGAAGGCCCGATCCACAGTCCATGGATGTGGAGCCCAAGAAACTGAAAGGGAAACGGGATTTGATCATGACCAAGAGTTTCCAGCAAGTGGATTTCTGGTGTAAGTGTACTGTTAGTTAGAGAACAGTAGTACCTCTGTTTGTATAGAGTTCAGGCTTCTCTAATTGGCAACCTGTTGTCTTGGGGCAGGAAGCAGGGAAGAAAAAAGCCAGGAACAAATGTGCCTGCTCTCTGAAGAAGACACATTTGAATAGGATTGCCATCTCCTGTCTCCAAAGCAGGATGAAGGGCATAGCGTGAGGGTATTTCTCTTCAAGGACACTGGTTTTCCTTCCCCTCTGGTGTGTGATCAGCAAGTCTCCCTGCTCTGACTTTGCAGACAGTGAGTGAGTTTCACTGTACATGGAGCAATCAGTGGTAAATCAGCATTCACCATTGGTGCTTGCCTGAGGAGAGAGAGAGACGTGTTTTTATTAGAGCACTCAGGTTTGGGATGGACAGGTATGAGCTGGGGCAGAGCAGTTGCTGAGAGCAATGTGATGAAACAAGTAGCAAGTCTACGTGGTGATGAGGATTGCAGCTCTACCTGTCGCTGTGGCCTTGGCTGACCTGCGGACAGAATGGGAAGGTGAGGTGAGCTGACCTCAGCACCATGTGTTGTACGAGCCAGAGCAAGCGTCATATCTACCTGACCTAACCCCTGCTCCCCTCCCTCCCACAGTCTGCGAGTCCTGCCAGGAGTACTTTGTGGATGAGTGCCCCAACCACGGCCCCCCTGTGTTCGTCTCTGACACGCCAGTGCCTGTTGGCATCCCTGACCGGGCAGCACTGACCATCCCGCCTGGCATAGAGGTGGTGAAAGAGCCCAGTGGGGAGAACGACGTGCGCTGTATGAACGAGGTGATCCCCAAAGGTCATATCTTCGGGCCGTACGAGGGGCAGATCTCTAGCCAGGACAAGTCTGCAGGATTCTTCTCGTGGCTGGTGAGTGAGCTGTCTCCCTAAAGAAATGACTTTCCAGCCCAGAGCTGGCACTTAATGGCTCATGGAGCAAGAACTTAGCCATCTTCCTCCTTCCCTGAAGCTCTTATGCTGACCCATGTGGGTAATAGGCAAAGATCAACCTGCCATAGTGATTATTGGCTTCAGGGCATAGATAAGCAAAAGGAGATCAGATGTCATGACACTAGATGTCATGACACCAGCTGTAGAAAGCAGAGCTTGCTTCTTCTCTCCCTCTTGCCGTGTTCTTCCATCCCCACTCAGCCTCAAAGCTTCATCCAGTACAACCTCCACTCTGATCATCACTTTGAGAAGAGAGGAAAGGCCATATCTAGAGATTGCAGAACTCTCCCTCGAGCCTCCAGCATCTCTCCCATTCAGCTTGAGCAAGGCCCAGGGGGCCGGGAAAGAATAGATGCAGCTCTCCCAGTCCGTCAGGAACTGATCTACATGCACCAAATATCATCTTTTTTACTCTAGTACTACAGACTTCTGTTAGCCTTTGAGGTTGAGTTATCACAGATATCTCTAGAGACAGAGACATCAACAGGTACTAATTATTGTTGGAAATAAATGTGGGACTTGAATTCTAGGTGGGGAAAAAAAAGAGACCTTCTAGTATGAAATGCTGCTCACACTCTTCTGTCTGTAAAATAAATGTGTATGTCAGCTCTGCCCTGTAGGGGAGCTTAATCTTTTGTATCTGGTGACTTAACAATTTTGTCAGCTGCATCCATAGTGCCATGTTACAGGTATTTGTAATGGGAAGAAGTCTCTTAGTTCAGAGTAGCTTCCACGCAAATATCCAGTGCAGCAGTCTACAGGACTGGGCAAATTTAGATTCATGGCATTGTTTCATGATCTGAATTGAGGCTGGAAGTGAAGTCGAAGACTCCTCCTGTCAGAACCAGCCAGTTTACATGCTGCATCTATTCTGTTCTGCAGATAGTTGACAAGAACAACCGCTACAAATCCATCGATGGGACAGATGAAACCAAAGCAAACTGGATGAGGTGAGTCCAGTTCTCTTCTGTCTACCCTTCTGGGGCTTTGTGTTCCAGAGAGAGGCCATCAAACGCTCCTTGTTTTGTGTGACAGAAAAACAAACCGGAACAACAGGCACTTCCACAGAGATTTTGCTTATGCTCTTTCAGCGTTTGCTGTGTTGAGAACCCCTTCCGAGTCAGTTTCAATGACAGGAACTAAAACAAGGATGTGTATAGAGGATGGCTATTTTCTGGAATGAGGACAGATGGTAAAGAAAAGCCTGTTTATCCACCCTTACAAATGCTGGCAGATCTCACTCTTTTTTTTTTTTTTTCCCCTTACTTTACGTTCAGAAATTTGAAAAATGCTTTGCATAATCTCCTAAGTAATTTATTCTGTTTGGGGTTTTTGTCCTTTCGTGTTTGACAGACATTGAAAGAGGTGCTTTTTTTCCCGATCTGAGTTTCACTTGAAGCAGTTGTATGTGGTGACTGTCATTGGTAGTGTCAGCTCTGCTATGTTATGAGAAACATGGAGTGAGTTGCTGTAGCTCCTAATGCAGGAATCGTGAGTGTGCTTGCGCTCCCTCTGCTGGCTCAGGGACTCGAGAAAGCAGGACCCAAATAACAGTATTGAACCAGGAGTGCAGCTGGCTCTGGTTTGTTGACTGAAGCGGTAAGAGAAAACGCCTGAAAAACAAGGCAGTGCTTCAAATATCTGCATATGTAGGTCACTTCTGCAGCCTCTTGAGGCAGAGGCAAAGCTCTGAAGTGTCCTTGTGCATGTGGTGAGTCACCGGACTGGGACATTGTTGCATACTGTGGCCCGTCCCACATTTGGACCAATCCTGCTTTCAGGCATTGGATTTTGGAGGCAGCTGTTGTCAAGAAGGCATTTTTTACAAGATGAAGTTAGTGTGGGAGTTAACTGGTTCGTTGGCCCAGATGCCCGAGAATTTCAATTGTCAGTCATTATGGGCACAAAATACAGGTAGATGCAAGACCAATGTAGCTGATGAAAGCTGGTTGCACCAACTCTTGCCCCATTTGAGTCTGTGCATTGATAGCAGCTGTTCTAACAGGTATGCTTGTGAGCTTTAGCAAATCTAATTTTTATGTAAGTATTCCAGCCATTATGGCAGTTTACTACTGGATGAGAGAAACCCTTAGTCCTATGCTGAGACTGGAGTTGTCACTCCAAAAAGAAGCAGCTGTACGGGGGACGCTTAGGTAAGGGGACGTGTATCTTGAATTAAAGAATGAACTTCAGAAATCTGTGAGATTTTTCTGCTTTGTTTATATCACTTCTTTATATGGTCTGGATGACAGTGAAACTGGGAGAAAACAGTCTTGGAAAGCAAAAATTGTATGCTTAACTGTTCTTTCTAGTACCACCAACGTCAGTTTGATATCTGGATTTATATGGGCACTGCTCATGGTCCCAGCACCAAAGAACAGAGTGTTCTCACTTAAACATGTATTTGCCATGGTTACATCTTAAGATGAGTGTGATCTGAGCCATTTTTTACAGCCTTGAAAAGCAAGGAGGTTGAAATTGTGAAAAGGGTAGGGGGAGTTAAGGGGGTGTTTGCAGCTCTTCCAGGGAAGTATGTCTTGGCTATACCAACCTGACTGATCGTTCTGATTTTACTCTTGAAAAATGTTTCTAATAGCAGTTTTACTTGGAGTCTGACTGACAGTACAAGTGAAGATACCAGTCCTCAAAAATCATTGCTTTTGTACATTACCAGCTTTCAAATAGAGATGCCCTCGAAATCCTTTGCGAAGATGTTACATGTCACAGAGATTACCCACAGAAATCGTACTTGCAGGACGCTGTAGACAGCGCTCTTTTTGTTTTTCAGATGATGCTCTTTGCCATCACTCACAGATGGAGTGCTTTGCAAAGCAGATCTACTCACCCTCTGGGTAGGTGGGTATGGCACGGGGAGGGGAGCTTGGTCTGACTCCTCTCTCTTCTTGTAGATCTGGCTATTGTTTTTGTTGTTTGACTGCCACATCTGAGTCCATTTTCATGTTCCCTCTGAGAACAATTTGTACATCACAGCACTTGCTGTTTTAAGTTTACGCAGGGCGGTGGAAGGAAGGAAGGAGTACAAAGCGTAGCAGATGGCGTGGCAATGGTAACATCCGCTTGCCCTTTCCCTCTTTAGTCAGTCAGTCGAGAGGCTCCTGATGCTGAGAGCATGGTCTCTTAATCTGGCCACTGGAACTAGAATAATCCTTTGTCTAGTGTGAAGCACTGCTGTTTCTACTACTGTACAAAACTCCGTGGCTTTGAACTGTAGGGGTGTGTGTAAACCTCCTCCTCTGTCGTATTGTTTCTGGGGACTCAATGACCAAACACCACAAATCATGGTGAACCTCAGACAAAATTGTTGCTTTCTTGGACGCAAACCACCAGCTGTTGCTCCTGGTTGCTTCTGAGGAAGTTCTGTTACTTGGTTTATGGGTGTATTACTTTAAAAAAATAAAAAAAAAATCTGACCAGAAACTGAAAGACACTAAGAAAGAAAATCCAGGAAGCACTCCCACCCTGTATTTGTATCACTTTGCCCAGACTGAGATGCAGGATAGGAAGCATCTGCCAACTGGTAGTGCCTAAACAAGTAGAGTGCTGTGCCTCGTGTGGAGTTTCCAGGCTGATTTTGGTATATATAGTCTCTCCATTCTTACATGTGACTATCTCAGTTCTCAGGTTTCTGGCACAGCTCAAATTCATCCTCTCCCTCAGCCCCTGTGAAAAGGTTAGTGCAAGACTTCTTCATCTCTTTGTCCTTCGCCTTCCTCTCGGTCTCCTTCTCCCTCCAAACACAGTGACAAAAAGGCCATGGGGAACAAGATTGTTTTGTGTATCTTCCTCTATCCTCCTTATAATGGAGACATTTGCGTGTTGATCTACGTTGAATGATGAAGCTTGGAAGGGACCTCTGGAGGTTAGCCTGCTCAAAACAGGACCGACTTGGTTCAGTAGATTTTTAAGCAATGAACTGCTCTCTTGATTTTACAAGACCTCTTCAAAAATAAATATTTTGTATACATATGCATACTTATATATATTAGGATCACTGTGGCTGTCTGTGTGTTCAGGAGGAACAAAAGCCACCAGCCTTTACACAAGTCATTTTGTTGAGCTTCATATACTGCTCTCTGTTAACTTTCTCCACTTGATAGAAAGTTCTTAGGTGTTAGAGAATATGCAGTGCAAATGGATCCTGAAGTGCTGCAGGATATAATCACTGTAAATTTCTTTTCCCAGGGCTCTGAAGAAATTACGTGCTTGCTTCTTAGAGGCAAAGAGAGGTAGAGCTGTTTAATGTTTTTGTAGCGTGATGAAGTGCCCACTGTTGATGTAGTTTACAACTTCACTTTTGGCCTGTTAGTCATACAGTCTTGCACTTTCAGATTGACCTGGGTTGAGGTGTAAATTCATAGCCCTACTGCCGGGCCTCCTCTGGAGCCTGGTAAAACCCACTCAGCATCCCCATAGAGGTGCCTGCAGCTAACAGTGACTGCTTCTGGTGATAACTTGCATGCTAGGGGAAGTGCGTGAAGGGACAAAGATCACCGAGAGAAAGCAGTAAAACTGTCTGCATTTTTAGGAGGAGGAGGCTAATATTCCCACTGGGAAGCTAACATTAATTGAATTCATGATTAAAAGTGGCCAGAACTCTTTGTGTGGCTAGTTTGCTATTGCAGTACTTGCATAGTCTAAAATAGTTTTGACCAAAGTCCTGCTGAAGCAAACGAGAGGAAGCCCTGAAATCTGAATAGCCGAGTCTGCCCCAGGTTGTGCTGAATGTGCTTGATGGGGTACTCTGTCTGGGAAGAGCAAAAAGGGGCGAAAATTCCCCATTGGTGTAGCTGTGCTGGTGACAGCAGCCATGGATTCAGCAGAGTAGAGGGAGCACAGATTTCCTAATTTCATTAGAAGGGTCTGAGCAACTCCAGAGTGAATTATGTTCTGCAGGCTCTTCTTTACCAAGGGACACTTTGCAAAATATTGTTACTCCTTTTCACTTGAGCAGCTTGTCACTGGGGGGTTGTTTCTACTGCATGAAGTGTTAATGGTTCTGTGAGTACTTGCAGAGAGTACAGGTGAAGCCTAGTTTTAGTGGTTATGGCAAAAATCACAGTAAACGTGCTATTGCTCGATATTTCACATACCCTTGTACCCCTCTTACAGTGTTCATCTGGGAGAACTCCCTTTTCCTTTAAAATTTTTGTCTTAAGATCAGTGTACGAAGTGCTTTGCTGGCTCGCTATTGGTTAATTACCATCTACCCTAAATGCTCCTTCTGTCCCTAAATAAAAGAAGTTCCGCCAAAATGAAGCTCTGTCCTGAGCTTGGGCAGCATTTCCTACTAGTGTTTCAGCTTTAACCAAGGTTAACAGCTTCTGAGAGTCACCCCGATGGAGGACACAGCAGTGAGACTCATTAAACTGAAGTGTACCAGCATGAAGGAGAAACAAGGATGATGGCTGACAGGAGCTGCTTTGCCTTTCTGTAGGTTTTTCTTAGTCTGCGGTCCAGAAGTGTGCCTTTCACATGAGTGCACCCCAAACCACTTCTGCTGAGCCATGGCAGTGCTGAAAGGCAGGACGTTCTGCAGGGCCATTACCAGTGCAGAATGAGTGGGAAAACTGCGGAGACCTTTGGCTTGTACCAACTTTTCAGAGAGTATTTTGGGGTTGCTAAAGTCTCTCTGTGAAAAAGGACATTCAGCCAGGATTTTAGGATTAAGTGTAATTTCTTGGAAGAGGAAGTCCTGAGCTATCCTAGTGGGAATTTTTTTTTCCCTAAGCTGACAGTAATACTAACGACAGCATCATTGCTTTCATTTAATTTGGGACCATAAAGAGAAAGCAGCATACAGGGAAGCTGATAGATGTTCCCTTTCACAGTGACGCTTCAGAGCAGTGCTAAGGTTGCTAGGTGTCCAAACTATTAAGATGTTTTATTTCTACCATGTTACATTTTGGTATCCTTTTTAAACATTAGTTTTCTAGGTTTGTAGTAACAACTTTTCAGTGTTAACATAAATCACTCCCAAGTGTTCTACCTCAAATTTGTTGTGTTCTCAACCAGAAGTCTGTGCTGATACAGATTTCCTTTTAAAACTCTTCCTTCTAACATTCCAAGAATTGTATCGAGTGAACACTGAAAAAGTTGACCTCTCATAAAAAAGAGGTCATACTTGCTTTTTAACTGTTTGAAGACATGTAAAAGCAGTCCTTTTAAAGCACATTTTGACCTCTTATTTAGCTCTGCTGATATTCAAACGAAGGCAGGCGTTAGGATTTCTCCATGGCCCAGCTTGTCCGTGGCTGCCTTATCTCTCCAGTGCCGCATTGCATACTTATACACAGGTTTTCATTGCCCAAGCTGTGGTTTACTCCTCTGTCCATAATCCCATTTTGTTTATATATAGAACAGCATATTCACACAGTCTGTTTTCTCCTTCCATAGGGAGTAGATCTGCTCTTCCCCCCCTTCCTCCCCCCAATGAAAAGCAATATTTTGGACTAAAACTTTGTGGGTTTTTTTTTTTTTTTTTTTTTTTTTTTTTTAAGTTTCCTATGGCTGTGGCTGGAAAAACTAACACTGCTTAACCCCATCCCTCCTCCTCCCCACTCTAATCCCCCCCCAAAATAAAAAGAAAATTGCTCATTCTCAGATCGGCTGCTTTTTCTTCTCTATGGACTTAGGCTACACATTGTTCTCTTAAAGCACCAGAAGCTAGGCACAGGCTCCTGTCAGCAGCAATGACAGCAAAGCCTGGCCAAGAAAAGCAAGTGGGTGGCCTCATTCCTTTTGGGAACAATAGGAAATGGCAACCATTTCTGGTGAAATAAAAGCTCGCTCTGAAGCAGATATTTAAATGTTGGAAGCTCAGTACCTGGTGCTGAAGAAGATACTTTTCCTTAGGAAGAGCAAATGACAGAAATTGCCCATGGATCTGCTTAAGATCTCTCTACCCTGGAAAAAAAATTCCAATTTAGCATAGCCTCTGCATGAGATTCTGTGAGTTTTAATAGAAAGGGTGATGTAAGTTTGCCTTGCACGTTCTGCCAAGCAGAACAGTAAAGTACATTTCAAACCTTTACATTTCCTCAGGAACCTGTTTTCAAGCAATGTCACCTCAGAAGCTAATTCATTAATTCAATTGAAAGTCGTCTTGCTTTTTTTTTCTGTACACAATCTGCAGCAACTTATAATGAAGTACTACTGAAGTCCTCATACGTATGCTACAGCACCAGGCTAAGTGTAAAATTTCATTTTAACTGTAAAGCTAGGAAGGCTCTTTCACACTGCTCTCGCTTGGTATTTGTTTTCTGCTGTTGTTTGTTTTTTTAAGCTTGAAAGTTGCTTCTTAAAAACAAAGTGGCTACCTTTTCATGGTACGATTGAGAGAAAACTGAGGTTGTTGCAGGTGGGGGGTCAGCTCGATCCCACCAAACTCCTCTGCCCAAGTGCAACACTGGTCAAGTTGTTGGATGGAGGGGGATGCTTTGTGCTGATTTCCTTTTACCCAATTGTGCTTTGTGGGATGTTCAACTCAAGGAACATGGCTGAACGAAAGAGGAAGCCCAAGTTTTCCAAGGAAGAACTGGACATTCTGGTCACTGAGGTGACCCGAAATGAAGCCATTCTGTTTGGGAGGCAGACAGTGCGTCTGTCTCATGCTGACAGGGACAAGATCTGGGAAGACATAGCCAGACAGATCACATCAGTCAGCCAGGTCCCCAGGTCTGTAAAAGACATTAAACACAGATGGGACGACATGAAGAGAAGGACCAAGGACAAACTGGCATTCATGCAGAGATCCCTTTCTAGCCCCAGCAGTAAGGGGCGGCCCTCGGCCATCGTCCTGACCGCCCATGAGAGAGCTATCGAGTCAACGCTGCATTCATCACACCGCGTGCACAGCTTCCGGAGAGCGGATCTGGATGTGGTTGACAGCCCGTCAACAAGCTGTAAGTATCATTGCCTTAACACCTCTTTGTCTTATGCTTGCCTATCTCAGTTTGACACTGGAAGAGCACTGTGTGTTTTGTGAGATGCTGGGTTGCCCGTCAAGCCAGGTCGTGCTGCAGTGTTTTGTTTCAAGGCAGCCTTGCCTTCTCTGGTGATTATGGGGTGATGAGATGGATTGAAGGAAAGTTGAGATCATCTTCTTTATCTGATTATCCTTTTCCTTTTCCATTCGGTCTTCTAAGGATAGATATTGGATTCCACTTTCTTAACAGATCATAAGCCTGAACTAATCCTACAAGTCAGAGAACAACAGTAGTTGAAGAGCAGCTGCCTCCAGTCTGTGGAAGAGTATTCTTGAAGGATTAGGATTTCTTCATCTTGCATGTACCACATTAAAATAGCAATGCTCTCAAGCTGTGAGCCGTTGCCTGTCACTAGTGGGTCACTGCATGGTAACTGTCTTTCAAGAGGGCTCTTGGGGGTAGCTCAGTGATCCTCAACCGTGGTGCTATGAAGCCAGGCCAGTAATGGTTTCTTACTAGCAGTCCGAAGGCTCAGTGCAAGTGCTGTTGAAAAAAGTAGATGATAATGGCTCCCTTCTCAACTCTTCTTTTAAGAAACTACTGTCCCTCCTTTCTAAGTTAATCTTCTTACACCACAACTCTTGGACACCTTCCAGTGCTGAATCACAAACTGATTTTTGAGCCTTTCCCCAGTTGCGTATGTATGGTTTTCTTGTCTGGAAGTGAAACTTCTTGGTCTGTGAGCTTTTAGGGATACACAGGAGAGAAGGAGGGGATAACTTGTTGGAAGTAAGGAAACTAATACTTCATGGATGGCAGTGTCCTACCACATTAGATCTTAACTTATATCTGACATAACAATGTTAGTAAGAATGCAAGGACAAAAATCTTTCAGGTAGTGACAAGTGGTACTTGGTCACTCTTTACATTTATCTTGGAAGCCAGTTGCTCTATTTCAGAGGTAAAATTAATACACCTTGAGCAAGCAGGTAGAGTGCAGTTGCAACAAGAGAAATGTCATCTTTTCTTATGCTTGGAATGGTTGCTCACACAAACTGGCAAATCACTAGATATTTATCAGTCTAATAAGAAATTTCCAGTGATGTTTTGCTTTGGTTTTCGTTTTTCATCAAGTACTTTCCTGGTTGCTTCTATGCCTGGCTATCTGGTTACCTTGCTCGGTGGTGGCAAGCCACATAGTCGCCTTGCCGTACAGTCTTTGTGAGCAGTGAGTTCTACGTCAGTGTCTTTCTTGGTGATGAGGATGTAAGAAATAGTATGGGTGCAGCGATGCTGTGTAAGGAACAAAATGTGTCAGGGATGTTTTGGAGCTGGACTAATGGCCAGGAACCTTTGTCTCTACAAAATACTGGAGTGTTCTAGCTAGTTGTGGTTTTGGTGAAAGTGAGTCATTGCTACTGTCTGAAATTGACTTATCTTGTAGTAATGAGTAACATTATTTACAGGATACCATGGCAGCTTGGATTCCTTCTTTGTTGGCTGAGTTCTCCTGTTCTTCAGGCCTCTTGTAACTAGGCTTGTCAACCAGCTGCTAACATTGCAGCAAGTGCATGTTGAATTACTCACTATGAGCTACAGGCTGCGGGGATGGGGGAAGATTTATTTCATGTGCTTTGTGATATCTTGAAATAGAAGCCAGAGTTGTGAGGGATTTCACGTTAATGATTCCTGCTTCCTCTTCTGTTTAAGCTGACGAAAATGAGGAGATGCCAGGAACTTCTCAGGAGCACCACTCCTCATCGCTGCAGAGGGCCAGTGTAGAAATCAGCCATCTCTCCAGGCCCTCCTTCCTCCACACCTCTTCCTCGTCAGAGCATTCAGAAGCTATCAGCCAAAGGCAGGAACTGCATCGTCCTTCACCGCGCACCTCCTCGTCCTGCAGATCCCCACGTCCCCGGACAAGGAGCCCGCCTCTCTCCAGCTTTGATCGCCAGCTTCTTCATTCCCACCTGCAACAAACAGACCTGTTCAGGCAGTTCTGCCAGGAGCTGGTGGCTATTCACAGGGACATGGCAGAAAGCATGCATGTCATTGGTCAGAAGATGACCGACCTCACCAGTCAGGTTGGCCAAATGTGCCAGACGCTATCGGAAATCCGTGATGGGGTCCAGAGTTTTCATAGGACACAGAGCCCTAATGTCACATGGGGGCCTCTTCTGCAAGCAGCTTGCTCAAAACCACCCCCTGAGCCCAGTGCAGAGTCTAACCAGCTGCCTCCAAAACAGACTGCTCCTGCACGGACTACCAGATCACGAAAGAGAAAACACCATATTTAGTCTGCTTCATACAAAGTAAAGAAGGTTGCCCTGTCCAGAGCTGCTGCATGCTCACATGGCCTTTCCGTGTATATTAGAACTATGTGGGGAAGGTTAACAGCCAACCCCAAGCCATCTGTCCCTCTGCTAATGTCTAACAAAGCACTGTGAATTACAACAGCTGAATTGTATGGCTGTCCCTCTGCACTGACAAAGAGGAATCTCAGACCTTACAAAGCTGTAGATGTAGGGCATCTTCCTATTCATAGAAACTAGAAGATTTAACTGATTTCCCCATGCTTTAAATGCTTCGTAAGCTAAGAGATGCAGTAGGAATCATTATCTTGATCTCTTTATGTGCCTGCAAAACATTATTTACTGAGACAGTGTCCTAGAGAGCTCCCTTTGCTATCAACCCACATATTGACCCTACTACTGCCTCCCCATCATCTTCTTGCAAATTACCATATGCGCAGTGCGGAGTCTTAACTAATAGATGCATCCTTTACAGCTCTAAAGATTTCTTGCTCGTTATTTTTATCTTGTGCTCAGCAATAATGGGCAGTTCAGGGCTTACTGTGACTGTTAGGCATAGGTTTGGGAAAAGGTATGTAAAAACAGAGCATATGCAGGGAAGGGAAGCAAGCACAATGCTGCGAGATCTTTCTGCCATAAGAATGACAGGAGAAGAGATCCAAGCTCTGTGTGGCATTAGACTGCTGAGAAGGGCTGATCTGGTATGTGCCTGCATGCTGTAGTACCACATGCATTTAAATAAAAGAGTTTAATCTTTTTCTCCTCCAGTCTGTGTGAAACTTCCATCTGCCTTTCACAACTGAAGTTAAAATACAATTATTTCGTAGTGTGATGGCTCTTAAACACGAGTATATCGTATTATTTTCTTTCGTGTTGTAATCTTCAGTTTTGAACCACCTCTCCCTCCATAAAATCTAAGAGACTGCATAGAAATAAGGGAAGAGACAGGGCTTCTGCCCTCGAGAACAGTTTGTTTGTGTCACTGTAACTCAGTACAGTTGCTTTGGACTTGGTCAGTATTACTTGGGATGGAATCTGTGCTGTGGTCTCCTATTGTGAAAAGTTTACATCTAAATTCCAAGCTATATAGTTTAAAGTCTTGAATGTGTTGGCTTTGTACTTCTTCTTACCCCCATACACATGCAAGAAAGAACTCTTAGAACATTTTAGTTGCTTTAGTGCTGCATGATGTTTCCATATACAATCCCAGTTCTGAAAGTAGGCTTTAATAATGTCGCCTCAGGAGGAGATAATGTATTTGGCAGCTCTTTTTACAGCATGACTGTTCTCTGCTTGATTTGCACACCTGCACCTACTGTGCTGCCCCATCTCTGAATATATCTGCGCCATTATCGTGTCATGCCCCAGCAGGGAAGAGGGTCGAAGTAGTACCTACATGCAATTAGCACACCACTCTGGGCTCTCCTATTGTGGGTACAGATGGGTTGCAGAAAACTATTCAAGTCAGTGTGAATGCCCTTTGTCATTCCACATGTGAGCTATAGGCTTGACCAAAAAGCTGTATAAATTTCAGCAGGAATTGAACATAGGTAGCACAGAGTAGCAGAAGGATGTTGTATGTGTTCTTGGAGGATCTTCTTCATCAATCTGTTTGGCCTGTCCTTTGAAAGCATAGTGCACTAGCTTCTCTGGTGACTGTATGTCTCCTGTGTCAGGCATTCCTGATGTGCTTTTCCTTTTCTTTTTCTTTTTAGTTGTTCTGTAGTTCTAACTCAAGTAATTTATTTTTAGTGGTGTGGTAAAAGGCCCTTGTTCAAGGAAGTAGAGCTCTAATAAAGAGAGAACCCTCCTTTCTTCTGAAGAATGGCTCACTTTGGTTTCATACAGAGGAAGCTCCTTGTAGTGCTGGTGCCAGAGCAGGGCACTTACCTTCCTGTGAGGACATCCTTTTACTTCTCTTGTACTGTTTGTATTCTGCAAACATGGTCTGTTGAAGGGAATGTTGAGGAAAATGCTAGAAGTGGATCTAATGATATGAATCACAGAGAACTGAAAAATGGTGATATGTTTTAAAGGCTTTCTAAGTCATTACAGTGCTGCTGCTATATATCAGAGATAATATTTCATATTTTTATAATATTTGGTCCCTTCTGATGTTCTCCCATGAATATACTTGATTCAGTTAGCTCCTTTGATGTTGTCTGGGGGGGGGAGAAGTTCCTTCCATGCAGGAACCCTCAGGTCAGCAGAGGAGGAGGCTCCCTGCAGTGCTGAGCACTTGGGAGAATTAGGACTGCTGTTGGCATCATTGCTACCATCAGTTTGCCTGTGCAAATGGCTTTAGAGAGAGAACCTGTTGTCTTGGCACAGGAACTGCGGTCGTCAGTACAGCCCCCCAGAGGGGGGATTGTAGATTGTTCTCCCCCAGTTTCCTCTATGGACTGTTACAAATTGGCCCAGATCTGGGGATTTCTTGCCTGTCCTGTGTAGACCCCTCAGTGGAGTGACTTTTCTGTACTGGCTCGCAAAGGATACTTACTCTTGCACACAGCATGTTAACTGGCTGTTGAAGTAAGTGCTCGTGTCAAAGCAAACTGCTGTGCTCACCCCCCCTATCCTCATGTCTTGTCCATGCTAAAAAATTCTGAAAGTATTTTTGTTAAGATTACAATAAATATATCATGCTTTTAACACAGCTGCTGTTGAGTTGTTTGTTTCTCTCAGCAAGTTTTGGTCTGAACATGCATCATGTCACTCCGGATCGTACCCATCACAGCTGATGGATCTCCTCAGGAGTGCTCAGCATCAGAGAGCCAACATGGGGGTGGTGTGGTGGCAGTCCGTAGGCCTCAAGCAGCATTCCTGCAGCACCTCCCTCTGCAGAGATGCTCCCCACCTCTATTTTGGAAAGGCTTGTGGCCTTTTCCTGGTAGTATTCTGCGCTGGCAGGATGTCAGCAGAGCATTGCTGTAGCTGGCCAAAGGATGAGCCAGCAGGGAAGGGGAAGGCATACTGCAAATCTCGGGGAGAGGGTTAGAGGCCTGAGCCCCCAACTGTGGGGGTCTCCCGTTGCTCCTCACCATCTCTCCTGGCTGCTGAGGCTGGGGAGAAAATGTACCCTGTCAGCTAGAAAACACTTGGATGTTTTTTTTGTGCGTGCTCACTGGACTAACCCAAAATTTGGCAAATTGGTTTCCTGAGAGAGCTGTGGCTTAGAAAAGAATGATGAGCTAGAGGCTGTGGGAAGAGTGGTCCTGCAGAACGAGGAACCTTGGGGTTGATCCAAGCCTTGCAGCAGCAAGCAGGAGCTTATAGCTGCTCTCATTTGGTACCAGAACCGTCAACGGCCTGTCCTGAGCAGCCTGGGCAGAGTCCGTGTTGCTCTCGAGCCTTGACATGAGCTTGGTCCATCCCAGTACTGGGAGGTCTGTGCCTCAGGGCAGACGGAGTGACCTGTTGGCAGCTCCAGGTGGCAAGGCCTGCCACAGTGGTGGTCCCATCCCGGCTTCTGCAGGGGTTGGGGTGTCTTATGACACTCTCTGTCCTAGATGTGCCATGCCTCTCTCAGATGTCTGAACCAAGGTGGCTTCTTGCCTCTGTGCTGTGAGCGTTGAGCCGGGGCTCTCTTCAGCAGGCAGCTCATGTCCCTGCCTCGCTGAGCAGGCTCTGGGTTTTGGATGGGCTCCCTCTGTCCAAAAGAACGCTCCCACCTCAAACCCATGTTGTGCAGCAGCACCATGCAGCATGTTAGCCTGACAAGTGGCATATAGCTTTGTCACAGTCCTTCCTAACCTGTGTAATTTGTGCCTGTAGGGCTAACGAGTCAGGGCTGGGCAGCGTTGGCGGGAAAGTCGTTCTTTTATGTGGGTGATCTCATCCACATTCATGTTACCTCAGGAAAGCATTGCAGTTACAAACCTTCCTGTCTCAAAACCAGTTCCTAGCTGCCAGCAGCGCTGAAGAAATGCAGTAAAGGCCAGATTATTCAGCAGCTGTCAGCTAAGGGCTCTCTCCTGGTGAAGTTTCCAAGTACCAGTGGCCATTGGGCAGGAGGTTGGAATACATGGCTGGATGATGTGCTGCCAGCAGGCAGCTGGGACTGCAGGGCATGGGCAGCAGAGGGATGCGGAGCAGCTGCAAGGTCTCTCCTTGGCTATCACTTGAAAGCAGCCTGGCATTTTGCTGGTACTGGGGGGAGCATCTGAGGATCACCTGTGCGATGGAGCATCAGACTGACTGTGGCAAATGGCTGCATCTCAAAGGTGCTGTGGTAGGGCCATCTTAATGCCCAGCACAGCTTTAGCAGAGCAATGAATAACAGCAGAAGCGTTAGCCTGGCACAGCAGCTGAGCACTGTCATAGGACCTCCTTCCCAGCACACTGCTCCAGTTCCTTCTCAAATGCAGAAAATGATGGTCTGAAGATTCTTTGGTTTTGTGATTAAAAGAAAGTTTTAATAAAAGTCAGTGTTTGGCCTATCTCAGCAACGTCTGAGCTGGCTGCTTAAATTACTGCTGAAGATTGCAGAGCATCCTGGGTAACAAACATAGGAGAAACACAGCTGATTGCAGGCACATGCACAGTTGCTTAGCATTAAATCTGGAACTCCTGGAGCCATGGGCAGTCTGACACACTGCCAGTGCATTTTCTGTGTTTTGTGGGAAATTTGACTGAGCTTGTGACCTAATGTGTGAGTTAGCGTGATCTCATGCACAAGGGCTAGTGCCTTTATCCATGCATGCTTGTGGCCAGAAAAGGAGAGAGCATTCAGAGATAAAATTGACAGCTTCCCTGAGCCAGAGAAATACTCATGAGCTAGAAGGGAATTTTTGGGCAAGAACTAGTAGCAGCATAGTGCTCACCTCCATTAGTGTCACTGCAGCAGGAAGTGCTAAATAAATGAGGCAAGTGGCATAAGAGAGGAAGCAGTTTTCAGCTGTGAACCAGTCAGATCTGCTCTGAGGTCTTCTAGTCCCAGGCAGTTATTATCAGCCTGTGCATGGCAGCAGCTGAAGCCATTATTACCAAGCCTTTTCATTTCCGCTGACAAGAAAACAAGGAGTGAAAGGATGAATCCTGCTTGTAGATGTTTGTCTTAACAAGGTGCACAGAAGAAAAGTTGGTTGGAGTGGTGAATTGTTGTGTTTCTGTTGTGCTGAAACTTTGCTGATATAAATCAGGAAAACAAATCCCATGCTCAGAAAGAGATCTTTTTGTCAGCACTGCTGGGAGATTCCACAGTGCAGTGTTGTTTTTTAGGCAGTTAGGATTTCCCCAGACTTGCAGGGCTGAATGTCCAAGTACAAAACCTTCCAGTACTGACACTTCCTTCATTTCCTTTTGGACTACCAGTGAATACCCCTGTGCACATTGGATGTGTATCTCTCTCCTGAGTATCTCAGTTTTGCTTGTCCAAGAGGATAGAAGCAAGGAAATAGCGATTCTCCTAGAAAGGAAGACGATGCATGGGGAAGAGACTGGCAGAAAAACCCTGCCATATTCAAGATGTCCCTGAGAACAAGGGAGGCCTGGGATGTGAAATGATGGTAGGGAATCCAGAAGTCCTTGCTTCCATCACTAGGCAAAGAAGCTTCTGCCTCTGAGAGGCTGTACCTCTATGACTGGCAGAGATACTCCTTCAGGTTGGATGTACGTTGTTGTAGTCCCTTTCCCAGCAGAAATGGACTCACTGGTTTGGTGTTCCCTGGGTGTCCATGCTCGTTGTCCTGTATCTCTGGCAATTTGCACACCATTACTTATAACTCCATGCTTTCCAGTCTGGCTGTGTCGATGGCTCTTTCTTCAGGTCATTCTGGTATCATCGTGGTTATCATCCTGGTGCAAGGGGGGCTGTAGGAGAGAAGTTTGTGCTTCATGCCTGCCTTGTCACCTTACCCTCAGGTACGTGATCATATCCCGGGAGGAGAGGGAGCAGAACCTGATGGCCTTCCAGCACAGTGAGAGGATTTACTTCCGTGCTTGTCGTGACATCCGGCCTGGGGAGAAGTTGCGGGTCTGGTACAGTGAGGATTACATGAAGCGGCTGCATAGTATGTCCCAGGAGACCATCAACAGAAATCTCACAACAGGTGAGTCCCTCTCTTTCTGCCCTCTCCCCAGTCCCTGTTGCCCATCACCCTTGTTGCACCAAGTGTAGTGGGTGCAGTAGGTGATGCCCAGGCTGGGCAAGGAGACTTGCGTTTCTACAAGCAGCTCATGTCTTGGCAGGAGCCTTCAGTTCTGCAATGAATGGGGGTACAAGAAGAATGATGTTAACGCTGTCTTGGAGATCATGAAATAATTATTTGTGTTGTGTTGTGTTGTGTTGTGTCGTGTTGTGTTGTATAGTCTTTGTGCTGCTAGAGCCTGATACAGTGCCCAGAGAACACAGAGCTCCTCTGTCACAAGACTTTGTGACCTGAGAATTGCCAAGCTGGTGGTCCCGCAGTCTGGCACTGGGTTTTTCTTTGACCATGCTGCTTTCTCTGGCTCTTGTGAGGGAACTCTGGCTGGTTTTGTGTGTATAGATAAGAGAGATTTCCTTGGTATGTTTGTATGTTCATTTTCCTGGCTTAATTTATCTCCTCTTTCTTCAGAAAGATAATGTGGGATCAGCGCGACATCAGCTAGAGACTCCTTAGTCTCACAACCTTAGAGTGCTTGTACGAAGTACAGGAGGCTTTGTACTTGTCCGCTTGTTTCTTCCCTGGATGAAAATCATTATCTTATCTTAGCAATAGTCATGCTGGAGCAAACCCAGCGGTCCTTTAGGTCAATGTAATGTGAGCAACACAGGAAGCTTTAGAGGAAGGCAAAAATTCTTAATGCATCTGTTCATCTGTACAATTCTGAGACCTGAAGTTAATTAAGGGCATTTCTTTCCAGGCCTAGCCACAGAACAGCAGGGCCTCAGAGGGGCAGCCACACTAAATATAACTTTCTAATTAAGATTCCCATGTATATTATTACACAGCTGCTGTTGCTGCCTTGACTTGGTAAAAGGTGTCTCCTCGTTAAGCATGGGGTGGACGAGTTGTCCTGAAAAAGCTGGTTGTCCTCCATCACCTTGGAGTTCTTATGCACTTGCAGTGTTACATCTTGATGGCTGTTCTTGGGCAATTCCCACATCTGAATTAACACCGGTGTGAGTGTGTGTTTTTGTGTTAATGATCTTATAAATCAGAGTGGTTAGGCACACATCCCATGCAGATGTTAGCTGTCCAGATGACTTAATACTGTCTGAAAGTACTGCAGAAGACAGACTGCGTCCTCAGAGCAGCTGTGTTGCAGCAGTAGTCTAGAGGGGCACCAAGGTCAGAAGCTAGCATCCTGTCCTACCACACTTGCCTTTAGTCACAGTTTGTGCTGTGGTTTGTGTGAACTGAAGTGATAACTCACAGTCTGCTCAGCTGCTACAAGTATGTAGAGATCTGCCTCTGGGCTCCTGAGAACCCACAGTATCCTACCACACACTCAGGTGGAAGCCCAAGTGGCTGAAGAGACTCTCTTGGAAACCTCTGACATCTCCATGAGCTTATCTTGCAGCCAGCTGAGCTCTAGGCTGCATTTGCTAAAGGAGCACAGAGGTGTTCTTTAAAACGAGCATGACATGCGGCTGCTGCTAGGCTGGAGAAGCATTGCAGCCATAGCCAGGCAGGCTCTTGGAGGTGATCAGGGAAGGGCATAAAAATCTGTCTGCTTTCTGTTTAAAAGACTAAATTCCCTACAGGTGAGCCTGTCAAGTGAAGTGGCAAGCTTTACTAACTCAGAAAAAGTAACATGGTCCCCAGGTTTTGTTTCTGTTGGTAGTTTCTGAGCTGCCTCATTACTGGAGTTGAGAACTGTAATACAAGAGATTGTTGTGTGTTTTCTAGCTTTCTCGTAGGACCAAATCATTAGGTTGGCTAGGGGAAGAAATCACAGAAAAAGAAGAAGGATCCATTCTCTAAATCCCTTCCAATAGTTGTTACAGTCCATAACAAGGGAAATGTTAGGACAGAGACCCAGAGCTCTGCCCATAGAAAATCTCCAACAGGATATGTTGCAAACCAAGATCTGTTGTTACAAATTCACACAAGAAGTGGCTGGGGTTCCCAGCTGGCATCAAAACCCGGTACAAGACCCCTGCCATCCAGGCCTGCCCTTTTTACGGTGCCTTACTCTAACTGTTTTGAGTCTTGCATCTTTTCTGCATTCTTAGAATTGCTCTTCTTAGAGGGGAGTAGTAGCTTTTGCTCCGTAACTCTTATGAAAGCATGAATATTCTTTAAAAGCATACAAAAGCAAAAACAGCATAAAGCAGCGTCTTGTTTGGGAAGCCATCAATGCTTGAAGTTATTTACAAGATAGAAGAATGATGGAAATTGAGCCAAACCTATCGTCTTTTGAATTTCCAGGTAAGGAAATATGGCTATTCCCTTTATTTTAAGCAATTAATAATTTGTATGAGGTTGCTTTTATTATTTTCTTTTAATCACTGAATGGCCATGCTCTTAGACTTTGCTGGCATAAGCTAGATGCCCCATCCTTGGAAGGCGTACACCCATTATAGCTCAGTTGACAATATATACCTTGAGATTTAAACATGCAGGTTATTTTTACTCCTTTGCCTTTGCATTTCTGGAGCAGCCACCAAACTGAAGGAGAGTAATATGGTTTGCAATCTTTGTGCTGTGGCATGCACTGATGCTGGGGTTCTCGTGAAACAGTCTGAATCTCTCACTGCACTGCTGTACGTTCGATACCTTTTACCAAGTCAAAACAGGCACAGGTCTTCCAGCCAGCCAAAATGGCACTGGGCTCTGGGTGCTAGGTTCCACTGTGATTAGTGATTACTGTCTAGGCTCCTTCCAGCGCAAATTGGTTATAACAGTAGGTTAAACAAGCTGCCTATAGTTTCTCTTCTCTTTAAAGTGTGTGGGTCCTACTCTGCTGTGGCTACCCAGGACTGTCTCTGTTTTTGCAGACATGCCCATTAGTAGGGCTCTTCCTCTTGCGAGCCTCGATTTCCACTGGGTTGTTTCAATTCCCTGGCTTGTAACACAACCTACAGATCTGCAGGGATTCAGTCTGCCTTTTTGTTCTTTTTTTTTCATTTGAGTTTTAGATTGAAAGATGCTGGTTAGTTCCCGGTGATAATCCCCACCCCTCATTTTCCTTTCTAGGAGACAAAAAGTTACAGAAGGAAAAGTCAGAAAAGAATGCAGATAATCAAGAGGACGCAAGGGGCCCACTTCACTTCACCACATTAAAGCAAGGGAAGAGCCCCTACAAGCGCAGCTATGACGAGGGGGAATCCCACCCCCAAACAAAGAAAAAAAAGATTGACCTCATCTTCAAAGACGTCCTGGAGGCTTCTTTGGAGTCTGCCAAATTTGAAGAGAAACAGTTAGCAACAAGTACACCGCTTTCCACAAGAGCAACATCTAAATACCAGGCTGAAGAGATCTTTGAGAGGTGCGGCAGTACTATGCAGCATGGCTCCCTAAACCTCAGCAGAAATCGAAGTGAAGAGGAGTGGAAGGCCCCTCATGGTTCCTCTTTCAGTTCTGCCAAAGAAGCGGGAGTCCTTGAAGATGAGGAAGAAGAGCCTCTGTCTCTGAAAGCAGACAGCCCTACCGAGCTGTCACTGGCTTCTGCAGAAGGCAACTCCCACGAAATTCCTACCACCTCCTTCTGCCCCAATTGCATCCGGTTGAAGAAGAAAATCCGAGAGCTACAGGCTGAGTTAGACATGCTGAGATCTGGGAAGTTACCTGAGCCACCTGTGCTACCACCCCAGGTACCTGAGCTCCAAGAGTTCTCAGACCCCACAGGTAAGCCTTGCCAAGTATCAGCCTTCTCCAAACCCTGCCTAAGGAAAGTATTGAGATGCCTGTGTGCGGTGTACACATCTAAAGCATTTTGCTCTGAGTATTCAGGTGAACAAGTGTTTCCATGGAAGGTTCATTGTCAGGTTTTGTGAACGAATGGGACAGCTGACGTTGTGGGCACTGTGGAAGACTGGGAAGTATGGGAAAGACTCTGTACGACAACTTGCTCTATTTGTTGCCGTTGTAATCAATCATGCACTGCCAATAAAAAAGACATTCCATTGCAGACAGTTTGTTTGCTGTATTTTTGATGCATTCTTTTTCAGCGGAATCCCATCCACAGTGTCTTACATGCTTACCAGGAAACAGTGCTTGAAAGTCTGAATTGATTCAGTGGTTAACACAGGAATGTATGCTCTGTGTATGAAATTATGTCCCGCTGTGTTCCTTATTGGAAGGCACTCTGTTTTCTCCACTGCCTTAATGCAAACATGTGTCCCTTTCTGAAGATGTTTCATTTCTTCCAGGAACATGCTATTGAGCAGCAGGAGCCTTCACCAAAGGAACATTTGGGTCACACCATGCATTGTACAAATAGTCAGGATGTAATATCATTTCTTTCTGTCTGTTGTGGCATGTTGGAGACTAAGTTCGTAAGGAGAAACATCGATTTATGTTTCCTTCAAAGCTGTTATTCAAATTCTAGCCATTGTGGTTGTGGGCAGGGTGTGGCCAGCTCGTCAGGCAGCATTCTACCATCACTTGGAGGATGCTTCTCTAACTCAGAGTCTTGGTAAATGCCTTATTATACCTCTTTTTTTTTTTCCTTCTTCTCTTTTTTTTTCCAGCTTCAGAAAGTATCATCTCTGTTCCCACCATCATGGAGGATGATGACCAGGAGGTGGATTCTGCTGATGAATCAGTTTCCAATGAAATGATTGCTGCTACAGATGAGCCTTCCAAGATGTCTTCTGCGACGGGACGGAGGATACGGCGGTTTAAGCAAGAGTGGCTTAAGAAGTTTTGGTTTCTGCGGTACTCTCCGACATTGAATGAAATGTGGTGCCATGTCTGTAGGCAGTACACAGTGCAATCCTCTCGGACTTCAGCTTTCATCATTGGCTCAAAGCAGTTCAAGATACACACAATAAAACTTCATAGCCAGAGCAACCTCCACAAGAAGTGCCTGCAGCTTTACAAGCTCAGAATGCACCCAGAGAAGACAGAAGAGATGTGCCGAAATATGACTTTGCTCTTCAACACAGCCTACCACTTGGCACTGGAGGGCAGGCCCTACTATGACTTTCGGCCTCTGGCAGAACTATTGAGAAAGTGTGAACTCAAGGTGGTGGATCAATACATGAATGAAGGAGACTGCCAAATTTTGATCCACCATATTGCCCGGGCTCTTCGGGAGGACCTTGTTGAACGCATCCGACAGTCTCCCTTCCTCAGCATCATTCTGGATGGGCAGAGTGATGATGTGCTTGCTGACACAGTTGCAGTGTATGTACAGTACACAAGCAGTGATGGGCCTCCAGCAACCGAATTCCTGTCTCTTCAGGAACTGGGCTTTTCTACAACAGACAGTTACCTCCAAGCATTAGACAGGGCCTTTTCCAGCCTGGGAATTCGATTGCAGGATGAGAAGCCAACTATTGGCTTGGGAGTTGATGGTGCTAACATTACCGCCAGCCTGAGAGCAAACTTGTTCATGACAATCAGAAAGACTTTGCCGTGGCTTCTCTGCTTGCCCTTTATGGTACACAGACCCCATTTGGAGATTTTGGATGCAATCAGTGGGAAAGAACTGCCATGCCTAGAGGAGCTGGAAAACAATCTGAAGCAGCTGCTCAGTTTCTATCGTTACTCTCCCCGACTCATGTGCGAGTTGAGGGTCACTGCTTCCACCCTGTGTGAGGAGACCGAGTTCTTGGGTGACATTCGAGCAGTGAAGTGGATCATTGGGGAGCAGAATGTGCTCAATGCTCTCATCAAGGATTACCTTGAGGTTGTGGCCCATCTCAAGGATGTCAGCGGCCAGACCCAAAGGGCAGACGCTTCTGCGATTGCCTTGGCCCTCCTGCAGTTCCTGATGGACTACCAGTCAATTAAACTTATCTACTTCCTGCTGGATGTGATTGCTGTACTTTCACGCCTCGCCTACGTCTTCCAAGGGGAGTACCTTCTTGTGTCGCAAGTGGATGATAAAATAGAGGAGGCTATTCAGGAGATCAGTCGGCTAGCAGACTCACCAGGGGAGTACCTGCAGGAATTTGAGGAAAACTTCCGTGAAAGCTTTAATGGCATTGCTGTGAAAAACCTACGGGTGGCTGAAGCCAAATTCCAGTCAATCAGAGAAAAGATCTGCCAGAAGACCCAGGTGATCCTAGCCCAAAGGTTCGATTCCCGTAGCCGGACATTTGTGAAAGCCTGTCAGGTATTTGACCTTGCAGCTTGGCCCAGAAGCACTGATGAGCTCATGAGCTATGGGAAGGAGGATATGGTACAAATATTTGAACACCTGGAGACAGTCCCATCATTTTCCAGAGAGGTTTGCAGAGAGGGAATGGACACCCAAGGGAGTTTGCTGATGGAGTGGCGAGAACTCAAGGTGGATTATTATACCAAAAATGGGTTTAAAGACTTACTCAGTCACATTTGTAAATACAAACAGAGATTCCCTCTCTTAAATAAAATAGTTCAGATCCTCAAAGTCCTTCCCACCTCATCGGCCTGCTGTGAGAAGGGGCGCAATGCCCTGCAGAGAGTGCGCAAAAATAACCGCTCTCGGCTCACACTGGAGCAGCTCAGTGACCTGTTGACGATTGCTGTCAACGGGCCGCCCATTGCCAACTTTGATTGCAAGCGAGCACTAGATAGTTGGTTCGAGGAGAAGTCGGGCAATAGTTACGCACTGTCAGCTGAAATGCTGAGCAGAATGTCATCTCTTGATCAGAAGCCGATGTTGCAGAGTGTGGACCATGGCTCTGAGTTTTACCCCGATATTTAGGAAGGAATGCCTCAGATCAGAAAGCTGTTGAATAATTTTTTTTAATCTATACTCTAAACTTTGATATATTATATAAAGTCTATATATATTATATATATTAAGGAAAAACCCACACTGAAAATTTTAAAATTAAGACGATGTGCGTCTGATAGAAGCTAAGCAGAATTTTAAAGATTGGGACGATGTTTAGAAATTTACTGGTGTCTCCAACCATGGCAGCTGCAGTGTAGGTGGCAACATTTCATTCTTTAGAAGCATGTGCTGGGGCCATACTCTACATGTTCAAACCTAACGATCTATAAGCTAAATGACGGGTCTTTGTCGGCCTTCTCCTCCCGGCGGTTTCCTTTATATGTGTGTTGTTGGTTTGTTGGGTTGGGCTTTGTGTTGTTGTTGTTGTTTTCAGTTTCAATCTCTGCCTCTCTTTTCGTAGTTCAGTTCAGTTATTGAGCCATTTGAACCTTTTGTTGACGACAGTCAGATTTCTGATTTTCGAGAGAGCATCCTGTGTGTTTATGTTGTCCCTGGATCTTCCAGCTCCACCTGGTTCTCTCTGTTGGAGTGGGAGCTTTCTGCACTCACTCCCAGAGATTTCTGGGAGGAAGGAAAGGCTGGGGCCAGGATTTTGTTTTTTCTGATTCAGAAACACATGCCTCCACTAAACTGTGATACCCCTTTCTCAGTTCTCCCTACTTTTGAGCTGTAGAGTAATACTTGGCTTTCAGCTCCTTTTATGATAACCGTAGTACCAGTTTATCATACGTATATTATAACATGATGTCATGTGCAGACTATAAAATAGCAAAATAGAGAAGGCAGGGGGAAATTTTTGCATTTATATTTTTATATTGTAGGAAATAAATATATATATATATATATATACACACACAACTATTCATTCAAAACCAGGGCTGCTGTGGAAGCTAGACAGCCAATGAGTCAAGAGCCATCTCTGGGCAGAGATTCAAAGGCTTAAAAAAATTATATTCTAATTTACATTATTTATACTATGTCTTTATAATCCTAGATTGTTGTGGGGTTTTTGTTTTGTTTTGTTTTGTTTGGAATAACTGAAAGAAAAACCTGCTGCAGTTTGGTGGCAGGGGCTATCAATGCAAGATTATCTTGGATTATAAACATGTGATGATGTCCTGTAAAGGTTCACGTATTCTCTTGTGACCAAGGTAACGTGTTCCACAGCACAGCAGACTGATGACAGCAGGAAGAAGGGATGCTCTACTTCTTCCTGTGAAATATTTCTTCCTTTCTTGAAGGGATGCGGAGTCCAGCCAAAATGTGAATAGGGGACTTGCACCTTCTATCACAGAGGAGATTGTTCTGTGGGCTTGGGGTTCTTCGTCGTTTTATTCTTTTAAAGTAAATGAGCTCCACGTGTTCACACAATATCACTTCAGGTTAGAAAAGCAAAAAAAAAAGAAAAAAAAAGAAAAAAAAAAAAGAAAGAAACTAAAAAGGTGCAAAAACTCCACAGATGCTAGTGCCTTGCCCCGCTGATGTGGCATGGACAGCACCAACCTGACCAGACCATCATGGGAGTGAGAAGCTGTTGTTCAGAAGGTCTCTGAGCTGACAAGTTCTCACTTCCCAGAGGGATGAGCTTTGTGCCAAGCTGTGTTGTTTGGAAACATGATGGTGGTATCAGCAACACTGAACCTGTCCTTTCTCCTGTTACCCCCCTGCCCTTGGTCTTGGTGCTAAGATATCTCTAGAACCATTGCTGCTAGTTGATAGCTTTTCATTTATATAAATATATATATATATATAATATTATTTTATTTTTTAAACTTTTTCATTTGTTTTCAATGGAGATGTAGCATGTTTGGAACCGATCTCTCTCGGAGTCACTTTCACTGCCAGGGTTCACACACTGTCTTCCCCAGGAAAACACGCACTTCTACCTAGATCTCAGCTCCCACTAACCCGTTTGCCCTCAGTAGACCTGCACAGTGGACACTGGTGTGCAGCAAAGCCGCTGCCCACCATATCAGCTCTCAGACTCACGGACACGGCTCAGCTGGCGTTTGTCAGAGCTTTGGAAATGCTTCCCCTCTATTCCTGTGGTGAGGAGGAAAGGTGGAGCCTGCTTAGAGCGCTCACAGGGCAAACCCTTCCGTCCTCTGCCCTGGCTTGGTCCCGTTGCAGTTGAAGAGGGGCAGAACAGCCCCTGCCAGGCTGATGGGCTGCAGTCTGTAGCACTTACTCACTTTCCCCCATGCTGTACCTCAGATAACACGTGCCGCCCATCTCTGGCTCGTTGGGACAGTGGGAGCAAACATGCCAGGGCCCCTGGTTTTCCTCCTGTAGCCTTCAGGCATGTCGCAAGCTAGGCCAGGGCACTAAGCCTAGGTATCAATATGCAACACCTAGTGAGCGAAAAATGGTTTTATTTGCATAAACTGTTTTAATTACATTTTTTTCCTGCCTTTCCCGATAAATTATGTGATCAAATTGACCCATTTATCTAAAGGAGCAAGAGTTAAGCTGGAAACCCTCTGGCGCAGTAAGCAAGGCAGCTCTTTGTGTGGCCACAGCACAGGGATCTCTGTGCACAAGATGTCTGTGGCTCTGCTGATGGTGCTGCCTTAAAGCTGCCAGAGCTGTTTCCTTCCAGGGAGCTGGCAGGTCCTCCCATTAGTTACGATTTGAGGAGATGTAAAAAGCAAAAAGCGAGTCCCTGTAGAAGAATTGCTGCTCCATGAGTCCCTGGCCCAGAGATGAGTGAGGTAAACTTAGATGTTTAGAGACAGGCAGATGGGGAAAAGTACTCCTGCTCAAGTGTGCACAGATGCATGGGAAACTGGGGCAGCAGGAGTAAAAATAACAAAAAGAGACTTTCTGTAAGCTGCACTGGGTGCTAGGGAGGCTGGCAAGGCAATTTCCCTCCTCCCCTGTTTTTTTAATTTACTTCTTTGCTCAACTCTGTACCTCTTTGTGGGGGAGAAAAGGAAATGATCTGCCTTTCTGTTTGCGGCACTGAAAGCTCTGTGGCACATGGCTTTTTTCATGGAGGCCATCAAATGGCCTGGCACACGTGAGGGGAGGGATGCTTGTCCAGGCACAGCAGTAAGCAGGGGCAATATCCCAGTGCTTGTGCTGAGCCACCTGAACTGCCTGTGTGCAGTCTCCACTCTTTTTTGCCACTGGGGAGAAAATGGTGCCCTGCCTTGATCGACAAGGTAAAAGCACCAAAATGGTGCCCTGCCTTGATTGGCAAGGTAAAAGCCACCAGAGACTTGTTGAGAAATTATTCCTGTCATTTGCCACTCCTTCCTGTTGGTTGCTTTGCAAATCCCATTCTCATCAGTGACATCTTTCACCCAGGTATTTATTCCCAGTAGCGGTGGGTGGCTTTTTCTCCAGGCAGCCGGCTGAAAAAGGGAAAGCATTTGTTTCTTTCGTAATAACTGCATGCAATTGTGAGCAGCAGTGTCCATGGGAAGAGCATTTTCCCATGACTGGACATTGCAGATAGCTGTGAACAGGAAAGGTCAGAGATCCCTTGCATTAGTTATGGGGGGAAATGAGTGCTCAGTGCAGCAGCAATAATGCAAATAACTCCCCATCATCCCCCATCAGAAAATAGACGCAGCCTTTGTACTAGACAAGCACAGGTGCTTTGCAAGCTTTCCCTCCAGGTTTATCCGCCTATCTCAGATCTGTAGCTATTACTCACATGGATAGTCCTGTGGATGGAAACGTGACTGCCGGCATGAGCGAGGCTGCGGGAGGGGGAGAGGAATAACAATGCAAAGCGCCCTCGGCTTTTCGGTGCCCTGCCTGGCCAGCCTTGCCTGAGAGCAGGTGCCTTTTGGTGCTCTGTGTGCAGCCAGCTCCGGGCTGTGAGGCACGGAGGGTACCGGGAGGGCAGAGAGAGGCTGACCCAAATGGGAGGTCGCGGTACTTCAGCTTTAATCAGTGCCTTCCTGCTGCTCTGAACAGAGGGGAAGCTGTTTTGTATGTGTTGCTCACAGTTTCACGAGCAGTTGCAGCAGCAGAGAGAAGGTTTTGTTTTTCTCAGATGAGCTCTTCATCTTCTCCTCCCCTCCCCTTCCTAGGTAGGGCATCTGACTGTGAATAATACGCACTTCTCCAGACCCCAGAGCTTTTATTTCTAGCCTGTGGGCTTTTGGGTTGCCAATTTCCCTTACCCACTTCTTGCTCAGGCTCCTTGACTCTTACCGCCTGCTGCAAAGCAGAACCCATGAAGCACATGCAGACGTGTCCTTCTGCAGGACTCGTCGATGGCTGGAGCAGCCAGTGCCCTCCAGCCACAAGACCGAACTCAACAGGGATAATCCTCATGGAACAAGAGACCAAAGCTCTTCCCATACCAGCAGCAGCACGCGGGAGCCGCGGGATGAGCGGCAGAGGGCAGGGTGCCCACGTGTCTTCTGTGCTGGGGCTTGCGCTGACCCTGGCTGTGTCCCCCGTGCTGGTTGAGCTTTTGCTGATA
This sequence comes from Pavo muticus, assembly GCA_016647715.1. NCBI lineage: Eukaryota > Metazoa > Chordata > Aves > Galliformes > Phasianidae > Pavo > Pavo muticus. The sequence continues at coordinate 4,721,298 of JACDJE010000021.1, read as the reverse complement.
GGAATTCTCAGACATGATTCAGGCTCCATCTATCTCTTTCTCATAGCACAAACTCAACCAGGTGGCCCGCAGGGTCTTCGGTGTCCCCTTTCCTTCTTATCTTATCCGTATTGCTGTTTGTTTGACCAATGGGTAAAACAACCGAAACAGGCTTGCAAATAAGCAGCAACATGCTCTGCTTTTGCAGTTTCCCCTCTCAGCCCTGTCAAAAGAGGTCTTAAAAGCAGAGAAATGGTACGTTGCTCCCCCAGCCATTGTATTCAATGCAGTAACGCCTATGCAATTCCTGTCTCCCTTGGAGACATGTATGATGTGTGTGCATGTAAGCTAGTGTATGTATACAGTACATATGCATACTGTCTATATATTGTATATACGCACATCCCAGTACATATACACACCATACAAAAGATAAAATCACATGCTTATATATCTATAAATAAAATCCTATATATTTATATATTTCTATGTTTTCAATAGATATAAAGATATAATATAGAGATGATAGAATCAACCACCCTTGTGTAAGGCTGGCCCTGTGTTCTGGCACAAGGCATGTAACACTGAAGACGCTGGACTTTGGGATGGTTTTAGCCATACACTGAGGCCTACATTTACAGGTATAGCACTCTGCAAAGAGAGGCTTTGCTGTGATTAGGGCAGTGGGCTCCTTGTTGGCATGTTAACCAAGTGCTTGATAAGGTTTGTCTAACGGGAATGTCTCAGTGTGGGAACACTCTCGAGTATCCTTGTCTTCTGAGTTAGCCTTTGTAAGGTCCAGCGTGCTCACACCTGGACAGACACATATCCCACCCTCATATGCACTTTTCTGTCTCTGCACGGATGTGGTTGGCAGCTGAGCATACCCATGTTGCAAAAATGTGGCTCTGCTTTTCCCATCTGCCATCGCTAGCACAGCACGGAACAACCACGTGTTTGTGCCATGTTTCGCATGCGGCTATCGGTCAGAAACACTGCGATGGAGCTGGAATAGGGCAAGGAAAGCCAATGCGTTATGCATGAGGGACGGTCACAGGATCAGAGCTGGCAGGGCACTGTGCTGAGCCCAAGCAGCCAATGCAAAGTGGCTGTGGCAGGTCAGCCATGCTGCGTCCGTTCACCTCTCCTCAGAGGCCCGGTTGCGCGGTGGGCTGCTGCAGACAAGCCGCTGCTGAGCTGGCAGGCTTTGGCGGGGCCTGGCAGCCCCTCACTGCTCTCTCCGTTGTCATTTTCACCTTCTGCTGGGAGGAGGGTGGGCATTATCCTGACCGCTGGTTACACTGGTATCGCACTGTGCGAGCTCCCCCCAAACTCCACACCCCCAGGCTTCTCGCCTCCACACAACTGGTAATCCACCTCAGCTGTGTCCCGCCTCAGCTGCGGGCACCTCCTGGTCCTGCTCCTCACCAGGAGCAGGAGGGTCTCCTCTCCCCAGCCCCCTCCTCCAGATGCCACTGACACTCGTGCAGGCCTGGCGAGCAGGCACACTGCCGCCAGGCCATGGACTCTGATGCACTGCACCTCGCGTCAAATAAGCTCGCTGTGCCGGGTAGGGGAACACATCTCCTATGCTGTAATGTCCCAGATGGGAGGGCTGCAGAGCTTTCTGCTGGTGTGGGGTCCTCACCCAACTGTTGGCGAGATGTGTTTCTCCTTCTCGCTTCCAGAAAGCAGAAAGTTTTGTCCCAGACCTCTCTGTACCCCCACCCAAGCACAGCCCTGCTGAACTGTTTCAAGCTGTCTCTCACTCACCCACCATACACACACACACACACAATGAGAGAAAAATATCTAGAAGTCTATTACTACATATGTATTAATATGTTAATATCACTCTTTTGGAGAACATTAAAATGTTATTACTTTACAGACTATGCTTTATAGTACCTGTGTGAAAGGACCTAGGACACTGGATACGAATAGAGCTATGTTGATATATCATAGTATGTACACGAGAAACTTCCTTTTGTCATATTATCCTTGTAATGTAAAATGATTGTTAATAAAAAAAAAAAAAAACCATTTAAATTTATCTGGTTGGGTTGCTAATTCTTTATATTATGACTGGAGGTTAACTTAAAGATCTGGATGAATCTGCAGTTTTCCAGTTGATCCTGGAAATGGATACCCATGGATAACCAGTTTTATGTGATATAGGCAAGTTATTTAGCCTGCTGGCAAACTTTTGATGCAATCATAGAATCGTAGAAAAGCTTGGATTGGAAGGGACCTTACAGATGATCCAGTCCCAAATCCTTGCTGTGGGCTGATTGCCACCTACCACGTGAGGCTGCCCATCCAACCTGGCCTTAAACGCCTCCAGGAATGGGGCATCCACAACTCTCTGGGTAGCCTGTGCCAGTGCCTCACCAGTACCTCACCCTTCGAGTAAAGAATTTCTTCCTGGCATCTAACCTAAATCTTCCCTCTTTTAATTTAAAGCCACTCCCCCTTGTCCTGTCACTATCAGTCCATGTAAAATGTCCTTTCCCCTCCTGCATCTAAGTTCCCTTCTAGTACTGGAAGACCACAGTGAGGTCTCCAGCAGCTGTGTATGGTATAAAGGCTTGGTTCTGCTTTGAGGATTTATATTGGTGATTTGCTGTGCCCACTCATGTTTGCTCAGCTCACAACAAATTGGTGCTGGGCAATTTGCTGGTCCCAAGTGAAAGTAAACCCAAATTCTGGCCTTGGAGCAGGTTTGGGCTTAGAGGGCTCACAAGCTGAGGAGAGAGGTGGGCCTTGGGAGAAAGCATTCACTCAGGAGTATAAATGCTTTTGTGAGGACAGTTGTTCATTGGTTTCAGAACACAGTTTTAGCCAAAAACAGTGAGAGCCATAGGGACTGGAAGCAAGAGGCAATTTCCAGACTCAGAAATTAGAATAGCCAAAAATTAGTGTTCGTTTATAAAAGTTTTTTTTTTTAGTGACTACCTTGAAGTCATGGAGCAATTCAAGTATTACAAATAATGTGCCATTCTCTGGCAGCTTTCACTGCGGTGATTAAAGTCTGTTTCTGAGCAGTAAGTAAACCCAGCAAAACCTGGCAGCAGCCAGGGCTTAGATCCAGCTCAGCAGGCGCAGGGTTTGCAGGGTGCTCCATAGCCAGTGATGGAAAACTCATTCCTGGAGTTTTGTCTTTGCTCATCAATCAGTAGCACACAAAGCAGGACTGTGCTTCGCTTTCAGCAGGTCAACAGTGTGTGAAGAGAAGGAATAGCAATCAAAATTCATTGCTGATTGGTAATTAGGTTCTTAGAAGTGGTTTTGTGCTGCGGACACTTGACCACTGCTGTTGGCAGTGACTGCCTCCTTGCTGATAGCTTCAAACCGAGGACTTAAAGCAAGAGTCCTTCACACAGAGTGCGCAGTCTGAGTCACTGTGAGGAAGGGAAGCTTGTACAAATTTATCTGATCTAGGACTAAGTTTGCCCTTCATTTTTAGGACCACTGATTCTCGTGTCAATATGAGTAAAAAGGAAATTGAAAAATTCCTCTGTGATGGTTGTCATAGCATTAACGCCTGGCACGCTCTTCCCTAGCTCTGCTGGTGTCCTGGACACACTCCATGGGGATGGCTGTGGTTACCAGCTGGCACTCAGAACTTAATTTAGCAAAAAAAACAAAGGTGTTGTCCCTTCCTGAAAACAGGAGGTCTGTGGGGAAAATGGTCTGTGCTGTGGGGGCTGGCCCCATGGCAGCACCGGGAAGCAGGCACAGGGAAACGTTGACTGCTGCGTGCAGAGCTGCTGCCATACAAACGCAGCCACAGCTCGTTTACAGGGGCTCTAAAAATATCCGGCAATCAAAGGCTCCTGCAGAACAGCATCTGTGCTAACTAGGCTTCTCAGCTCTCTGAAGTCCCTCTTTGAAGTCGTTTTGATCCAAGAGAAAAAAACAAGTTTGTTGTCTGTGCTGCTGTCAGCCGTCGCTGTTTCTGGGGGGATGGTGCAGGGCGGGCAAGTAGTGTGGGGGACATGGTGGGCACGGGGGGTGCAGCCCTCTCTGTGGGGCCGGAAGCAGCCCGCGGCCCCCCCGGACTCGCTTTGTGGCTTCTCATTGTGTTTGAACACTGACTGTGGTGGGTGACAGAGTGCCCCCAAACTGTCAGTGAGGTAAATATCTCCCACTCCTGCTCCCAAAATCTTTTTCTCTTACTTTTATGTACAGCTTTTGATCTCTGTGCCTTGTTAGGAACCAGTGATGTTATTAGGTCAGCTAAGCAGGAATTTTCTTATATGTACATGGTTTGCAGAGTATCGTCAGCGTTCCCTTGAAAGTACAAAGATCAGCAACAAGACTGAATCCAAATTCACTTCTTAGCTTGTTTTCAGAGATGATGCCAGTGTCTGGGAGGAAGCTGATCGCCAGATCCCATTCCCTAACCTCTTTGCAGCTGCAGGAAAACCTTTATAGCTTTGCTTAGCTACCACCCTTCTGAAAGCCAACAGCTTTCCAGTGTTTGGCCGGAACAGGACTCCCCTCCTGGCTGCTCCCTTCTCACCACACACCCACCCCTTGGTGGGACCGCACACAGGACTTGCTGTTGCCTCATTGCAGTGATTTGCCCCTCAGCTTGTGAGCTGCAGCACAGGGGCCTTACCCTGCAGTAAACAAACAGACACAATGTGGACACAGTTTGGAATTATTTACTTGTGGTGATTTACATTTTGTGCTATAACGGCAGACACAAAGGCTGAATCTCATGCTCTGTATTTGTGCTTTGGACTGTGCGTACAATATCGTCTTGACAAACAATATCTGCTTTGTGCAGTACACGCATTTGGACACTGAAGAACTGAGTAAGCAGAAAAGCCTTCTCATGCTGGAAGGCCATGAAGCACTATTTCACTTTGCTACTGTTGTGCAGTTTGATATTACCAACAGAAGAAACAATATAAAGTGTCAAGTATTAGTTTTTGCTCATCATGCTTATCGTTCAGCAAATGAACCAAATTTATCTTGAGACTTAGTTGCACTTGAAAATACATAAAAGATGCTGCCAAAGTTCTGCCCTTCAATCCCACCAAACTTCAAACTGATCTCCCAAAGAGCGTAAGAAGAATGGTCCAAGGCACCTTGGCTCCCAGATTTAACTAGATGTCATTGTGATTAACTCAAGCCCTGCTACTGATATCATTTTTAGACTGTTTCCCACCACATTGCTGTTTGTGCATCATGTGCTTGCCAGCGATGAACAGTTGGACTGTAATGCATAGTATGCAACTTGCAGCCTTCGTGTCTTCGTGCTGCAGAGGTGGGAAACCACTGCACAGTTTGCCTTTTCAGGTGGCATCACAAGAATCAAGTAAGCAATGTGACTTGCAGTTTCCTGCACACCTTTTTGTGGGGATTGTGTCCAGAATCTCAGATTCACAGACATCAGGAAAATGTGGACAAACTTTAGGCTGCATTTGAAAAGCTGAAATTACAAACTCCTCCATTCTGATAAAAAATGTATCTTGGGACACATAGTACTGATGACAAATCCTTGCAAAATTCAAAGTTCTTTTGTTCAGAATGTTGAAAGCACAATAATGCCTGAGAGAAGAGTCGAGCCTGAAAGTATTCCCAGCCTTATCCCAGACCTGTTGAAGTGAATTTTCCATTAACTTCTGATGTGTTTCCTCTTTGCAAAGTGAACGTGGTTCCTATCATCATTCACGGATACCTGGGACAAGAACTGAGGAAAATACTTTGCCCATTTACAGGACACCAACTGCAACCACTGCCCCTTATAACTGGAAAAAGTGCCAAGGGTAGTAATGACAATGGGTTGACAGTCGGACTAGATGATCTTAGTGGTCTTTTCCAACCCTAGTGATTTTGTGATTCTCTGTTTTGGGGACTATCAATTATCAGTTTTTTATTCCCTAGGATATTTTTTGTTGGTTTTTTGTTGTTGTTATTGTTGTTGTTTTATCTCCACAGCTTGTTTGCTTCCAGCCTTCATGTTTCTTCATGTTAATATGTTAATAGTAGGCAGAAGGATCAGTGCAACCACTGATTTGCCATTGGGGAATCTACTGACCTGGCTTCTTGGTCAAACACATTGCTTAAGAGCATTAATTGTCATACCTTATTGTCACCTGATATAGAATCATAGAATCATTAAGGTTAGGAAGGATCACTAAGATCATCTAGTCCAACCGTAAGTGATGACACTGGGAATTTCCAGATACTTTTTGTTTATATATATAATGCTACCATTTCCCACAATAGCTCTACAGTTCATTTGCTCAGACCAATTTAGTTCCTACAGCCCATGGGGTGCTGGGGCTCAGGGCATGCAAGCACTGCCTGATACAGGCAGTTTCGTGGCATAAAGGCAGGGCACTGCACAGGCGCAGGAATTTGATGACAAACAGCTCCTGTTAACAAAGTTCAAAAGGGCCAGGGTTGGGCGTCCCTGCCCCTCCAGTACCACACGTACGCAACATTCCTTCTGTTCATGGGAGCCAGTACCCTTAACTGCACTGCCTTTTAGTCCCTAGAACGGCTCCTGCCTCATTAAATCAACACCTGGCAGCCTCTTAAGACTGAGCTGAATGCAAAAAGCATTCTTCCCATGCTAAAATGCCAGACAATAAAAAAGATCCAGTCAGGAGAGATGCATACATTTGTTCCCCATTTCAATTGCGTACAGCAAGGGAAGGAACAACACCAGTCTTTAGCTCTGATGACACCACTTTTTGCCTTAAGACTATTTTGTGGTTAAGTGTCTACACATATCTTTCTCTGCTACAAAAGAGGACATTATTTTTTTCACAGGAAAATCAGATTTCAAGGGGCTATTTCTTAGGTGCTGTAGGATTGCAATTTAGTTACAGGGTGTGCCAAAATCACCAGGGGCAGAGGCAGATAATGCTGTTTGCAATCAGTCACCAAGATGTTATAAAAGGTTCATTAAAATAAGCAGGAGGCAGAACTAGAGAAATTTCTTGGCAGCAAGACAAATATTTGGTCCTTCAGGCTTTTCATTGCCAGCCAAATAGCATCATACCATGAAGTTGCTCTCCTTATCATTATACTAAAAGGAAGGAAGAATTGCATTGATGCCAGGAACTATAGGAAGAACAGGCCAACACGACAATGAATTTTGCACTTAAATGGAAATGATTATTCCAAACCTATAGGCATATCTACAGACAACAGAACACAGAACAGAGAAACTATTAAGAATTTGCTATCAACTAAGTTTCTGCTATGTTTAGTTTAATCACAGCATCCTACAGCTCTTTCTTAATAAAGCAAAAATCCATAGAACAAAACAAGAAGTCAATTTTATTTTTCTAATTAAATCTCCCCTAGCCAGTGGAGCAATATCAGAGATTAAACCATTAGCTATAAGATTCAGTGGCTTTTTTTTTTTTTTTTTTTTTTTTTTTTTGTCTGCTTGTTTGTTTGTTTGGTCAAAGCTGTTTTTATCGCTTTCTTCAAAGTGACAACATAACTCGCTGCTACACCACCTATAATGAGAGTAGCAATGTAAAGATAACGTTCTTCACTGTTCATTGACCTTGTTGATCTGTTCAGAGTCACAGAGTCTCTGAGAGTGGAAAGGACCTCTGGAGATCAGATTGTCCAACACCATGTCCAGTCAGGTTTTGAGTGTCTCCAAGGATCAACAACCTCTCTTGGAACCTTGATCCACTCTTTAATCATCTTAACATGAAAAAAAAAAAAAAAAAAAAGAGAGAGAGTTATTTCTCTCTCTCTCTCTCTCTTTCTTTCTCCATTTTTCTCTCTCACATTCACTTACAATTAAATGTATTGTGATTTGTGCCCCTTGCCTCTTATGCTGTCACTGGACACTACTGAGAAGAGTCTGTCTCCATCTTCTTTTCTCCTCTTCCAGATCAGGTACTTAAGCACATTGATAAGTTTGCCCTCGAGCCTTCTCTTCTCCAGGCTGGACAGTGTCAGGTCTCAGCTTTTCCTCATACAAAAGATGCTTATCTTCTGTAATCATCTTCATGGCCCTTTGCTGCACTTGCTTCAGTAAATCCAAATCTTTCTTGCCTTGGAAGCCAAGAGCAGGACACAGCACTCCAGATCTGCCCTCACCAGGGCTGAGTAGAATCACCCCCACTGACCTGCTGGCAGTGGTTTCCATAATGCAGCCCAAGGCGCTGTTGTACTTCTTTGATGCAAAAGGACACTGCTGGTTTATGTTTGACTTGGTTTCTACCAGGGCCCCAGGTTCTTTGCAAAGCTGCTTTCCGGATGGTTGGCCTCAGCCCTGTGGTGATGCGTGGAGTTGTTCCTCCTCAGTTGCAGGACTTTACATTTCATTTTATTGAACATTCTTGTCAGTCCATTTCTCCAGCCTGTTCACATCCTTCAGAAAGGCAGCACAAGCACTTCGTGTATCAACCTCTACACTCAGTTTTGTATCCTCTGCAAACTTGCTTAAGGTGTGCTCTGTCCTGTCATCCAGGTCATTAATGAAGATGTTAAACAGACTTGGCCCCAATACCAGCCACAGTCACTACTAGTGAGTGGCTTCCAGCTGAACTTCACTCCTCTGTTTACAAACTTCTGTGCCTGACACTTCAGCCAATTTTCAGAGTCTGGTTCTGAAGGTTGCTTCCCCTTTCACTGCAGGGTGGTAGCCTTTACCTGACAATTTACTAGACTTGTTTGGCTAAACCAGCAAAATGGGATGTATTCGAGATAAAGCCCAGTTTAATATTTTTTTAATTAAACAGAGGATCAAACTGACCCTGCAAAAAATGAAGTTCTCAGAGTTTTTCAGTGCTACAAAACATATGATTCTGTTTTCAGACTTTTGGATGTCTTGTCCTCATACAAGTCCCTCAAAGCTGTGCCTACTACTTGAAATAAAGCAGTAGAACAAGCAGTGTGCTTATGAGATCATAACATCATTGCTGGCAATGCCAGCTTTTCAGTCCATCCAGACACTAAAAGAACAGTAAACAGTAACATTTAAGCCACGTCAGATCTTGAAAGTGCACACAAAAAAGCAAGCTCTAGAGAGTATGTCTGGTCAGTGAATTCCTTCTGTCTGGAAGTGATGAAATACATGGCCGTTCTGAAGGGTTTTCTTCAAGTAATGCAGGTATGAGAATTGGGCGTGATAGTTAACTTCAAACCAAAACCATCAATCAAATGCTAAAGTATGAAATGATCCCACTTCTTTTGTATAGATGCTGCCTGGAATACGATTACTGTATTTGAAACTTTTTCAGATCAGAAATTCCCACACAGAAAAGAGTGCCAGTAAGCAGAAGGATTTGGTCCAAGTTTTTGGACGTCAGTAATAACTGGTTGTCCATTTTTAGGGTCTTCATGGGTGATGTAGAAAGATAGAAGAGATATGTAGTTTGTTAAAGGACTCTGAAACTTCCATGCTTTCAACAGTTTTCATGAACCCTAATGCTAAGGTATCGAACACTCTAATAAACAAAAGTGAAGAAAAATATTTGACTTCTTGTTTGGCAGTGTTTGCTTCAAAGCTGGGTGATAGTATGACTGTCTCTCTTCTTCCTCTCTGTTCCTTCTCTACTTCTAGATATCCATCTAATGCACCTTCATCTGTGTTTCCACCTTGCTTCTCTCTCTCTTCCATACTACTGCTTTGGGTCAGAAGTCAGCATTAATTTTGTGATCTTCATTTCTCACAGTCTTATAAAGCATTATGAAAAACAGTGACTGGAAAAATGACTGCAGCATGTTATGGAGCCAGCCCCCACCAGGGAACTTGGGTGAAAGTGCCAGATGCCAAGGAGCAGCTCAGATTTCTGTGATCCCTCTGATCCCCTCTGCTTCTCTGCAGAAACTGGGAACTCAAAGAAACGACAGTGGGCAGGCTAACAAAAGTAATTAAAATCACCCAGACAGCCAAACCCTTTATTTGAGAGAACCACTTGGTTGGGTGAGCGATTGTCCTCTAAATACATTTTCCAGACAGTTTCCTTTGGCAATCAGAGCGGGTGGCCTGAGAAGAATGCTGTGCTGGGCCACTTGGTGGATGGGGAGTGGAAGGTGAAATGCAACTTATTTTCCCATGCTCAGAGGCTTGGTGGAAATCTGGTTGGCAGTAGTCATTGTGTGCCTACATGTGGAGCTGATGCCACATGGCAATCTGTCTTCTGGGGTTCCTCAGCATTTCTTCCCAGTGGTTCCTCTCCGTGCCTGTGACATGTAAACCCAGGCTGCACTTGCCAAGCACTTGGCTTTGCCCAGCACCATCCTGGCTCAGCATTTCCAGCTCCACACTAGAGGCACGTAGCAGCTCATGAGGCACCTCAAACATGATCATCTCATTCCAGACAGGGTTGATCTTGTGCTTTGCACGTTTGGTCTGCTTCTTCTTCAGCTTCAAGGACTGATGCCTCAGGGTCACCTTGACGGAAACGTCTACAAAGAAATCAGAGGGACTGTATTAATGAACATTTAATAAAATGAATGCAAGAGAACTTTAACTACTGACAACAGGCTGAGTAAGAGAATATGAGAAACAATGATCTTGGGGTTTTTAGCTTTCCCTTTTTAAAAATTGTTCAAATCTCTTTAGCTTTCTAAGTCAACTGTTTGGTTTTTTTTTTTTCCAGCAAACACCGTACTTCCCACTTTCTTACTAGATTTACTTCATAGCGGAAACAAGAATCTCAATTTTTCTTACTATTCTACTCACCATTTCCAAGTAGGTCTTTCAGCTGCTTGGAATGGAGATTTTTAGCCTTAATAATCACCACGAGCAGGCGGTTTGCAGCTGGAAGATAGCTGATAGAGAGCAGAACTTCCCCATGGCCTGTAGATGGCTCCTGGAAATTGAGATGTATAAAGAGTTAATTTTGTATGCCATCTAGGTCTAACATTAGGAAAACTAAATAACACAAGGGGATGAATTTAAGGTCATAGACTGACCAAACTGTCTCCCTGTCTCAGTACAGGAGACTTTTCCAGTTAAACTGGATCGGAACAAACCAGGCAACATATTCAAGAGACCTTGTTCACTCACAGGGACCAGAACACACTGATTACTTCTTTCTTTTGCTACTGGAAAGCAGGGAAATTTAGGTTAAATGTTAGGATGAAATTCTTTATTCAAAGTTTGATGAGGCACTGGCACAGGCTGTCCAGTGAAGTTGTGGATGCCCCTTACCTGGCGGCAGATGGGGCCCTGAGCAGCCTGAGCTGGTGGGTGACAGCCCTGCTCATGGCAAGGGGTTGGAACTGAGCGGGCTTTGAGGCCCCTTCCAACTCAAGCCTTTCTATGATTCCATGAACTGCTTCCTAACAGCTATTTCCAGTGGAATATTTAATCAGAAGGGAATTTGGGGCTGAACTCATTCGTCATTTTGTGAGAGACTATCTAGCTGTCTTTGATTTATATCCCCTACTTCCATTACTGCTCTTTTTAATTCACTCATCACTCCTGTGAGGGGTCTCTGACCAGACATGGTCCCAGGTCCCTACTGCTTAACTGTCAGGCTGTCTGGGAAAGAGCAGGTGATGCCTTGGCTTGTGCCACCCAGCTACCCTGGAGCTGGTGTTGAACTTTCTTTGTCAACCTTATCTGGTGGTAGAAAAAACAACAGCCAACCTAAAACCCTCGTTAGTTCAGCACAGTGCTCTACCCTTCCTCTGTTCTGGCCTCCCTGCAGCCTGTGAACAGCTATCCCTGTTGCCCCACTGAGATTAACCTCGGGGCAAATGCTCTGAAAAATCAAGCATTTATTTCATGGGGCCATATGTATTTTGGTTTGGGGTTCTTTGATTCCTTTCTTCCCATTAGCAATTGTCCTCTTATCCTCCTGACCTTTATTCCCCTCTCTCATTTGCTCTGTACAAATAACCCTGAAGGCAGAAAAAGAGGGAAATGACCTCCGCCATCTGAGCTTGCCTTGGAAAGCAGCACCTCTACCATGCGAGGAAGAAAAGGAATTGCCTGTCATGTATGCAGAGCTGCAAGCCTATGGCGAGGGGCGAGAGGGATGTAGTTACTCTCCACAAGTGCAAGACTGTGACAGAAATCTGTTTTAGTGTGAGGTTAATGACCCAGAAGAGACACAGAAGCTAATGTCAATTCAATAGACTCCCTTTGGACTCCTTAGTGTGATCTACAAGCTTTAGGACAGACAGCCTCTAGACCATTTCTGTGCTCTCCACTTGCAGTTCTAAGCGAGCCATAAATATTTCAAATTAAGTTTTCACCGGGTTACTTCCAACAGGCAAGGACAGGCCCTCTGTATGCTCCCCGTGAGGTGATTGACTCTCCAGAAAGCATGGCTATCATCACTGTCTGGTTTGAATGATTTATTTGTCGTGCAACTCAGGTGGGAGGCCATTAGCAAGGAAGCCTGAAATTCAATCCCAGATCAGTCTGAGTAAATCTTCCTTCATGCACTCAGGTAGCAACAAAGGGCTCGTATATGTTTCACTTAAATAAATCCTGCCCTAAATGCAAGTGCATCTTAAGAAAGAAACACAAAAAGAGGCAGATTTAAATGGCCGTGTGTCCCTGACAAATACAAATATCAACTTAATACAAAACCATAATTTTGGCAAGTTATGAACTGCTTTTGTTTACATATCCACCCTTTATCTCACAAAGTCTCACTCTATAGCTCTTGGCTAGAAGCTGGTTACTGTAGCTCCATGCATAGGTGAATGTTGTAAAGGCTGAGAGGCTGGGTGCTGCAGCGGGCTGTAAATGCACATACACTCATGTGCACATGTACTCACTGTGCACACATGCCGCGTGTTGTGCTTATGGCTTTTTAGCCTCTAATATTCTGATTGAGTTCTTGACCACCCTGTATCCACATGAAACCAAAACCATAATGGTTGGTTTCTGCTGGAGATTTGCGTGAAGACATTGAGCCAAAGGTTCTTTTCCTTCTCCCTCTTTCTGTGCACTGAGGATAACAGGCATCAGGGAGTCAGTGGTGAGTTACTGTGCAGGGCACCATGAAATCACAAAAGGAAAGGTGCTACGCAAGCAACCACTATCATCACTGCCATTAGCAAAGTAGTGGGAGGGAAGGAAGACAAGATAAGGACATCAGTCTGCAATATCTGTGATTTGCATAGCTCACAGCACTCTGTGAATTCCTGAATACTAATTACATTACCTGGTTAGCTGCAAGCTCCCCTCTGAGCTCTTTCCCTTGTGTGGGAGAATTACCAAGAGGATAGGAATGAAATTTCTGCTGCTCACAGCTTTTCAAGGAAATGTCAGACTTTAAACAAAGCCCACTAACTTTGTTCCTGGATGGATGCTGTCAAAAATAGCTGCTCTTTTTTGATCAGCTCTTCCTCACTGCCTCCCGCTCTGGTTCTGAATGAATGATTCAGGATCTGTATATAAGCTATCTGTGCAAGGGTTGGCTCTCTCAGGTCCCAGATGACGCAAATTCAGCTTTCACTGCACATCCTCAGCTCAAACTGGGGCAGTACAGTTCAGCAGTACAGTTAATGTTAACCTTGCACTGTCAGCCTGGAGGAGGAATGAGTGCTGTCCTGTTTCTGTGTACCCTGTTTCTGGGTACCCAGAGTACCCAGCATGCCAGGTGTACATGAATGAAAACCAGCCACCGCGGTGAACTGGTTGCTAATTGAATATTGTTTACAAAGTGGATACTACAGTAGACTGGGGAGGATGGAGGGCTCTATTTATCATGGTTTAGGGATTTAAGTAATTACGACTTACACAAGAATAATTTCTTTTGGACCTCCATTTTTTCAGCAGCAAAAGTTGCCAGATCTTCTGCCCTTCTCTCAGCCAGAGGTTTTTCATTAATATGGAGTAGTTTGCTATCAGGTGTCCTACCCACACCCAGCTCTGCAGAGGAGGCACAACCTAGCAGCTGAACTTTTGCTACCACAGTCCCTGCATTGTTTACACACAGAAACGCACGTAACTTCCAGACATAGGCTTTGAATTGCAGATATCAGTGTCAGATTATCATGTAATTGAGGGAGGAGGAAAGGGAGTTTTAACACATCTTAAATTCTGGGAGCTGTAGATGAAGGAGCTGGGCTGATGGGCTTTTGATTGTTTTCTGAAATGGTTAGGTCAACACAGAGTTCTACTACATCACCTTTGCGGTCACACATTGCCTCTCCAAACCTGGGTCCAGATACAGTGAGCCACCCACTCATGGACATGCAGCTGTATTGGAAGAGGGCTTCTCTTGTCAATAGACAATAACTAGAGCCTCTGGACCAGAGACACAGACCAAGTCCATACCTTCTCTGGGGTCTTTAGCCTTTCCCACTGGGCCATCCCGAAGTCCTCCATGTTACCAAGGCTCAGTTTGAGCTCCCCCACAATGCTGTGTCTGGAGAACTTGTCGCAGTTTCTCAAGGTGAGAGTCAGTGTCCCCTCTTGCATCTCCTCCTCAGTTAACGGGAACCGCAGGGCCTCCTCCCAGAGGGTGTGAAGCACCTTCTTCTTCAGCTCCGTCTGGGCTTCATTCATGCCAGATTTGCTCACTAGTGTGCCCAGTATGTAGCAATGGCAGCCGGCATCTTGGTCAGTACTCATTTTGCCATGCATAGCTGGAAAGGAAAGATTGACTCTAAATACCTTTCACAAAGGATAGTCCTGAAGAAGTCCAAGTAGGGAATCATCAGTAGCAGATTTCTGCCCCTTACCTTCCAGAAGGGCCACACACAGCTCAGCTTTTTGTTGATCATATGTGAGGGAATAGCGCAGTTCAGGGACCTGGTTACAGCTGGCTGCCCTCTCAGGCTTCAAGTGCTCCGTGACACACACGTCCTTTACCACACCTGGAACTGAAGTAACCCCATTAGCAAGGAAGTTTTTACCTTCCAGGAAAGACAAATCCACCTTGTCTTGACTCAGCTATTCTAAATGTCTTCCTGCACTTTGTATGCAGGAATATCACTTCTGTTCCTTCTTCTTCCCTCATCATATCTCCTTTTTTTCTGCCTTCTCATGCTTTCAATTCCTTCTACAGAACTTGGACAAGCTTCCTGCTTCCTCCACCACTTGTTCTAAGGTCGTTCACGTTTGCTCTTTCACCTGGTGCCAAAGCAGAGGTGCCTAAATGATTTGCTTGTTACTGTATTGCTTTATATAAATTTTTTACACACGTTGGTGTATTACAAATTTGTAATTTTTTTTTTAAATGAGAATTTGAGTCTGCTTTAGAGCTACCGTGCAACTCTGCATTAATTCAGGCCTCTATAACCTTCTTTTAAAATTTATTTTAACACTACAGTCTTCGTCATGCAGAAAGCCAATATGACATCTATTCCCATAGCACTTGACCTTGCTAAGGATAGTGAGCTTGGGAAAGTGTGAGGCACTTTCTCCATGTATGATTTTGAAGCTGAGTACACATTTCATACTGAAATAAAGAAGCAAGACTAAAAGGGAAGCCACATCTTTCTATCATCAAAATCTTTTATCTGCAACGTCAGTTCTGACTCACATAGAAAATAATAGAGGGACATGCACATTTCCTCCTAAAAATCTCAGCCGCAATCCCAATCAGTTTAGTGTGGCACCAAAAGGAGAATGCAACAAATCTTGCTTTATTTCAGCAATACTAGAGCTATGAAATCAGGCACAGCAGGAAGCAGACTTGCACCATTAACAGTACAGAGGAGCTCTTACACCAACACACTTATGTAGAGCTTTACCCTACATGCTGCCATCGTCTTTCAGGCTCTCCACCCTATGATTGTCTTCCTGAGACCCACGGATGTGTCTCAGACAGTCTTTTCCTCTAATGCAACTGCTTCCCATGTGTAGCAGAAATGCTAAGTCATGGCCTGAAGCAGTGATTAAGCACCTGGTGGGAAAGCAGGGCCAACCCAGGGGTGCTCAGTTGTATGCAATGCACCTGAGTGACCGGAAGGGCTGGAGCCAGGATCCACCCCTTCCCAGACCTCATTTAAGGGTTGGCAGCAGAAGCAAGGGTATCTCACTGGAGATCCCTGCCTACCTGAGATCTTCTAAAGATAAGCAGGCTTTCTTCTTTTATTTCTGCATCCACAATTGTTATATTTGGGTTTGTCCTCATTTGCTGCAGTCTAAGATTGTGCTACCACATTATTATTGCTGTACTTTTCGTCACATTATAGCATTGCGCCATGGTACTCCTTGGTTTTCTGTACTCGCAGGTCTCAGGTAGAGGGTCTTCACATGATTTATGTGACACTCTTCCTCCCATAAAGACAAAAATACAGTCACAGGTAATTAAAAATAAATAAATAAAAAGAGCTCTCAAAAAAAAAGTCAGGACAGATGGCATTGTGTCTCTGGCAAATTGTCAGGAAGGTTTCATTAATATGGTAACATAGTAACCATAAGAGTCAATTACACTGTTACAATGACAGCTATGGAGGTAAAAATCATTATGGAAGCTACTCAGACATGCTGCCAGATATATAATTAACATCACATTTTCTGTTAGGCTCCAGGAATCTTATGTTCTAGGCTTTGACATGCTACATTTTGGGCTGGTTGAAAAACATGAATGCTGTTTGGCAAAAGAAATCTTGAGGTGTCAGCCTTTAGTTTCACTTCACATTACAACAAACTAAGACCATCACATGGAACTGATGGAATAAAGGGGCAGAGAAAATAAAGTAGAAACTTGAACTCATTCCACTGATGTCCCTGATAAGGGCTGTTGCTGGACAGCTAGCAGCCTTTCTGAAGGAGCAGTACTGCCTAGTTTTGACCGGATATTCCACCTATACTTTGGCAACAGCTCTTGGTAGAACTTCACACTGAGTACATGCTTTTCAACATAAAACCTGCTTCCAATGAGCCAGATTCTTCAACAGCAACAAAGTGTTTAGATTAAAAAAAAAAAAAAAAAAAAATACAACCAGTTATAATTATGGATTTGTTGCCTAAATTTCCTGATGTGCTCCATGTTCCTTAATATTAAACACATGCATTTAAAAAAGAGCTCACAATGCTCATGATAAGAGAGTGAAAAGCACCCTATGTCTTCATTTCCATGTTTATTACTCTAACTACAATCACAAGATGTTCAAAAATATTAAAGATCTACACCCTGAAAAGAAATCTTTAGTCTGGTAGTCTGAAGACCAAATGTTCCTACCG
Organism: Pavo muticus; assembly: GCA_016647715.1. Lineage (NCBI taxonomy): Eukaryota > Metazoa > Chordata > Aves > Galliformes > Phasianidae > Pavo > Pavo muticus. The sequence continues at coordinate 4,704,218 of JACDJE010000021.1, read as the reverse complement.
TTTTGAGGGAGAACAAACAATTCTTCATTGACTTGTATCTTCATCCTGTTCTCATCCGAAACAGTGTGTTTTACAGTGGCTGGTTCTTCTGTTGTCTTCAAGGAGTATTGCGTGTAGTTAACAATTTCAGGTGAAGTTACAACTGGTTTGGGGCCATAAATGTTAGGAAATTTCAGGAGAGCTCGAGGCTGGACTGGCTCTGCAGTTTTCTTAACGTTGAACTGAAAATTAAGAAAGTATTTATTATTTTTCACTAATTCTTTTGAATCTCTCTATGTCAAATGAGCTGACACAAAGGGAGATAAGATGGTGTCCCTGGTCATTCTTGCTGCCATTGTTTCTTGGGTTAGAGAAACCACTACCTTCCTATGTGTGAAGAGGTTTTCTTGCCAAATCTGTTAGCTGTCTATTTGGTGTATGTCTTTTTGATTAAGAGTTTACCATCACCTCCAGTTTATACAACATTTCAAGTAAACTTGTAGAAAGCATTAGGAAGGCAAAGGCATGGGTCACACACAGCATGTATAGCAATCATGTAAAAAGACAAAGGAGAAAAGGTTAAGTGGACTAGCCCTGCAACAGCATGCCAAGAATAGTAGAGTCAGTGGCGCTATCAGTCTCTGGGATTATCTGTTGGCTCTGAGGACCAGAGTTCTACCTGATCCTTAGAATTGCATTACTTTATTATATGGGCACTGACATTTTGTTTGAGTTTGTTCTTACAATTTCATTTCTCTGCTGATTGCTGAACATGGTATCAACAGAAGAACTTGAAAAATGGTGTAATGCCCTGGCAGACTGGGCAAAGGTTGACACAAAGAATTATACTCTCTCTCAGCAATGAAAAATATTTTAGTGGAATGTAACAGACATCTTTTCTTCATATCTCATGAAAGAATCCCATCTGCTCACAACTGAAATCATTCCTGATTCATTTATATTTGGATTCATCAACAGGAAAGAACAGAAGCTGACTAGCAAATGAGTCTGACCTTCTCATCAGATTTTGTTAATATTTCCAAAGTGTGTAAAAGAGGAAGCGGAAGTAAGACTGCCATTTTGTTTGATTTTTGTGCACTGGGATTCTCTCCAACCCCGCTGCCTGCCAACCTACTCTATGTTCAGTGTAGAATGAAGGTGAGCCAAAAAGTACTCATAACTGTGATTAAAGTTTTTCATTATTGTCACTGCTTCCTATTAATAAAGAATGTAGATGATGCCCTGAAGCATTTGTCTGTGTTGGGACTTCGTGGTCCCAGTTTGTATGTCCTGAGGGAGATCAGCTATTCCTCAAGAAGTAGAGCTGAAGAAAGAAAGCAGTCTTGGTCTCTAGATCTTTAGTCAATACTCTGCTTTTGGAGATCATAGCACTGCAGCTACATGGATTTGGCAGTGAGCTAATTAGGTCACTCGCTCCATCTTCTCAAGGCAGCCAGTGCACTGATGTTTAGGAAGTCCACTATGTAAAAGCATTTTCTCTTATCTAATTTTAAGGACACTGAAACAGGAGTGAGTTGAAGAAGAAATGCATCACTGTGTGCAGATACCCACCTAGCATTCAGCTGAGTTTAGGTATTATGTAAGTCATATAGTGCTGGTTTATAATAACGATGTAGTGAGATCCCTCTTTTAGAGATGTGAGCCTCATCAGTCCTAAAATACGCAGGAAGTTTGAAGTAACTTATCAAAGTTTTCTATTCTTCAGATCTAAGACCAATCAACCATGATATGTTAGGAACTACTAGACAATAGCTTGAAAAAACAGGATATTTTGTTCTGCAAGGACTCTAAACATAAAGCAAGTGCTATGGAAGCTAGTGCCTGTTCTTCCTCTCTCGACCCCACTGTATAAGGCTGCTCTAGCCATTGACCATCACACCACAGCAGCAAGCCTGGATGCTATGTGCATCTCACGTATGAAGCACTTTGGAATCCTTTGGGATGAAAAACACCGTACAAACTTGAGGTATTGTTAATACAATCTTTTCCTCCACTTGCTATAAGGAAGACACTCAGTCAGGAAATCCATCAGCATGCAGCAACTAAGAGCTCCACTGGGTCTAAATATTCTTCTAGTCTGTCTGCTCAGTAGAATTAGAGATGAGAGACATATGCGAGCACAGTGGGACTAGCCCACCCCTTCTTCCAACTGCAGCTGCCTCTGTTTATTATTTTAGCTGCCAGCTCTGTTCCCAAGTGCTGTCTGCTAAGCTACTTGCAGAGCTGTGCCCTATAGAAGTTCCCTTTGCAGCAGCAATATCTTAAATACAGAAGAATTCATATAGTTCTGCATAAAATGTGTGAAAGCAAAGAAACCAAAATTAGCTGGGAGGCTTCAGCTGACCCTTCTTGGTCTGGCAGTATTGACATTCAGACAACACACCAGATTGCTGCCACTGCTGGATGTGTTTAGGCATTTTAACTTGCACATTTTGCTGATGTTTTGCACATCTACAGCAGTTATTAATTGTTCTGTAGATGTATCTTTGTGTTTGAACTCTTCCTTCTCCAGTATGCAGGGCATGTCCATGGAGAGCCTCTATCTATAGCAAATACAAGCATCAGTGTCGTGGGAGACGTGCCAAGTAAATAAAATGCAGACTTGCTCCATCTTTCTATTGTCATCTCTGTTTATCAGAATCAGTGGCCCTGATAAGCTTCAGTAATTAAGTATGCCAAACACTGACTAGGACATACAGCGCTTTAATGCACTCAGAAAAAAGTCCCAACAGGACAATTTATAAACATAGATGCAGAGGATGTAACTAAGGCACAAGCTCAGAACTCAATTTGAGATTTATTCCCTCAAGGAAGGAAGGCTAATTCTGATCCAGTGAAAGCACAGGAAAATGCATGTGCCTGGCAACAAAACTATTTAAATCGGAAAGAATCGTTAATGATACAGAATATGCAAACTATGAATATTTTGCTCTTTCTGTTACAGAGTGTTCATTTGGCTGCAATAATTTGTCCAGATTTCTTAAAGAAAAAAAAGGTGTATAATGCTAAAAACATTAAGTCATTTGGGTAAGAGTGATACACTGAGGATAGGTTGAGTAATTTGATGTACTGGTCAAACACCAGATTGTGATGTGGCAAAATCTGATATGTGTGGAAATGATGTGAGGACTATAACTCATGAAGTTCTGGGTACTGAGGTCTTAATTGTATTTGGGAGCTTGGTTGGACTTCTTTATAACTTAGTGGTTATTTCAATCTTGCAGAAAGGGTAACGCCTTGAAGGACAAGCGCCAGAGTTTATTAATGCTTTCCCAAAATATTTCACAAAAGGCTGTGTAAAATAAAATGTCCACTCCAAAAATGAAGTTCAAGTAATGATTTGAGAGGTTTTGAGATAAAAAAGCAACAACAACAAATCTTTTGTACAAAGAGATTGGGGGAAAAAAAGCTATGCAAAGTGATGATGACTGTCAAAGATCCACGCTTCTCATTTACTTTAACAGCAAATTTGGAAAATCTCAACATTATTGCACATCCTTTTATACGGAAGTTTTATGGGCTAGACAAGAAAGGAGATTGGAGAAGACTTGACAGAACTATCAAAGAGGGCAGATAGCAGCTGAAATTCATCCTAGGAAAATGCAAGCCAATACTAGAAGGTGTTGACCACACTTGTGGAAGAATGGTCAGAATTAGCAGCACTCTCTGGAGAAGTCCTAAGCTTGGTGCAGATGTTCATTCAGTCATGGTCAGTGGAGCCTCCTCCCATCCTCCAGCAATCAGAAGCTATTGTGATGCTATTCTGCATCATATGTTACAATACAACTCATAGATATGGTCATCTTTCCTCAGAATAATCTGCAACAGGAGCATGAATGAAGCTCTTCCTTACTGAGAGCTGAAGAGCAGTAGCCGGAAAAAGACTGAATATATAATTATACACATTACAGAGAAGTTCAGCTAGGACTCCTGCTACTCTCTTTAGTACAAAAATAATAGGCAGTTCAGATAATTAAAAGGCAAATTAAGACTTTTATACAGTGGATCACCAGCCTTTGGACTTGGTTGCTGTGGCATAACGTTTGGCTGAACAGCCAGATGGAAGTGATATGGGCTTAGGCACATAAAAGCCTCAAAAGCAACAGCCAACAGGTAATACTTCCAGAGACAGACGGATTGCTATAGCTCATGCTGAAGACTGTAATCAACAAAAGAAATCAGTCAAACACTTCCCATTGAAGGAGAGATTCCCATTAATAAGTGTACTAGAAGGGTCCTATAATTCCCATTGATCTCTCTTGCACTGGTCTCAGGACTAAATCAAAGGATATTCTGGATTCTGACAAGAGGGATCGTGCAAGGATGCCTGACGTTATCAGTATGTCACACTGCTCTTACAGTGAGTAACAAAGCAATCCACAGCATGCTGAGATTGTACAGTCATCACAACACAGATTCTCACTAGCATTTTTATTATCACTTCAGTGCCTGGTTTTAACTTCACCAGTAATTTATCCCCCCTGTTAGAGGGGCAGAGGGAGGAAGAGGGATGATTTTCACAAGAAACCAGCTGTTGAGAGGGAGCTATCCTGCAGGAACCATAAGACACTGTGAACAGAGCTAGATAAATTGCTGGTACAGGAGATCCCAGCAGAAGTCTTGTCTTTATAATGCTGTGTGCCACCTGGTAAAGTCCAGTCTTCTGTCCTCAGGAAATGATTTCCCTTGTGACCAGACTGACAGCTGAGCAGAATTTTCAGACCTCCTCCCCTGTTTTTACCATTAGCAGCTTTCTCTTTGGCAGTGTGGCAGCTATTTGCTGCTCTGGTAATTCGGTGGGTCACCCAGCTCCCATCTCTGTTCCCCTCAGTCCTCCTCCCATTAACATGTTACATCCTGAACATGGTAAGCAGATAAATAGGCAGCATAAACCACACGCTGAGCAGCTTAATAGAGAAGTTGCATTTCCCCCCCCCCCCCCCGCATTTAAAGAAAAATCATAGAGTGAGAGATGGTGTCTTACTTGCTGGGCTGGCTGAAGCACACTGGGCTTAGTATTTTCTGTGTCCTCATCTTGGTCCTTTTCTGAGAGTCCTTTCCCAGGTTGCTTGCATTTGCAGAAGCAGGTGAGACCACAGAGGGCAAGGATGCTAGTTGCAGTCCCTAAGGTAGCCCCAAGGGCAATAATTGGGGCAGACAAAACCATTGTCCTGAGCTGCACAGGAACAAAAAGCAATGAAAACCTATGACTCCTTCTCCCTGGGAGAGCAGCAGTTTTACATCCACTCCGATTTCTAGCCTGGCTTCATTCTCCTTGAAAGTCTGAAAACAATTCTCTTGTGCAGCAAAGAAAAGGGACCAATCTAGAGACAGAGATAAATCATCCCACCTTTGCTAGGCAACAAGGTTCCCTTTCTATCCTGATAATGATGTTTCTGCTCCAGGTCAGGTAGAGGAAATAGTGCTTGTGGTGGCTGTAATATCCATATAGCTGCAAACAGGCAGTTTTCATTGAAGCCTGTTCTCCAGCTCCACTGGGAAAAGTCTGATGTGTGATAGAGAGGAAAGACGTCAGCAGAAGGGGCTGGGCCTTGCTAGCTAACTCACAGAAAGAGCATCCAAATATTTGATCAGCTCTCCAGCTGTCTTTCTTAGGGCTAGCCTGCTCATTTGCTCAAGAGGTTGAGGTTTTTCTATTTTAACATAAAGATAGTGACTGTCAAAAGTGCTGGCCTGAGTCCCCTGGTTATGATACGCATGAGAGCTCTACAGTCAGAACAAAGCCTGTGTCAGACAAAACTTCACCTTTCTTCAAAGGGTGGGGAATGAACACCTGCAAGAGTTAAACACTGTCCCGCACCTCACATCTTTCTCCTCAGAGTGCACGTCTCCCCCTTTCAGAGCTGCTTTCTCCAGCATTAGTACAGAGCAGCATTTCTGTTCAAAAAGACAGCAGAAAATCCTATCAAACAAGGCACGCTGATGCGTATGCTTTTTCCTCTGGAGAGAATGAGAGAGCAAACAGCATATGCTGAGTATTAGTCACACTGCTTACTACACCGGTGTCAGGCAGTGAGCCAATGAGCACAGTGAAAGAACCCACTTGAATAGACCTGAAGGGCCACACACTCCTCTTAGACTTCCTTTGACTCATTTATTTTTGCCTTCTTTCTCAGACTGCTCAAGTTGGAGGAGAGGAAAATCAATTCCATTTCTCAATGTGTTTCTTGTGGCACAAATAACTGTTTCCTGGGACATTTCACAAGGAGTACCCAGTGGCCTGAAGATGGTTGTAATTCTGGGTCAGTATGTAACTAGGCCAGAGTGAAACTAGCAAGCAAGATGCCAAATGTTCCTTATATGGGTCTGGAAAAAGTAGCCAGTCCTATTTTCTTTGTGTTTCTATTTTGGAATACAGCTTCTGTCTGTGAATCAGGAAGAAGAGTAAACTCTATACATATAACTGTTTAGAATATATATATATATATATAATCTTTCTGTAGCTCAAGTTTTGACTTTTTTTTTTTTTTTTTTNTACTTTTTTGGTTCTTTTACTCATTAATCGCAACCACTCACTCACCTTACTTCAATTATAGATGACATGTTCACCTCCCTCTCACAAAGCTTCCCTCACACATCCAACTCACATTTTAATTGGTAAAGACTTCTGTTTAACACTGTATATTCTATCATCTTGCTCCCTGCTCACTCAACCAGCTTGTCCAGATTCAAGCCTTGACCCCTGCTTTCCAATTCCCTTGGTTCCTTTCAAGAAGTGGATTGTGATGTACTCCTTATCCAGAGACAATTCCCTGATATACTGCTGAGCCCGTGGAAACAGACCTTTCCAGCTCTGCCCACAGAAGGAAAACCTAGAGTGTTGTCTTCTGCCTATAAAGAACATACATAAAAGTGACCAAACCAGGCTGGCTCACTGACATATCTCAGTAGTGGGAAGAACACCACATTCAGATACTTTGATGAACACTTTCTTTGCTTCTTAGTCTTCATGGCTCAGGAGCTTCTAATGCCTTGAACAGCATCCTCATGCTTTACACTGCTGATCTGATCTTTATGTGACACAGGCAGACTTTTGCAACATTTTCTGACTTACCGAATACATGCAAGTACATAATTCATCCCGTAGTTGAAGTGTAACATCGTAATCAGAGTGCCACAAGGTCTTATTTTGAAGTTGAAGAATTTCAGGCTGGATGTTAGGAAAATTTTCTTGTCAGAAAGAAAGGTGAGATGTTGGCACAGGCTGCCCAGGGAGGCAGTGGAGTCATTGTCCCTGGAGATGTTCAAGAAACATGTAAAGGTGGCACCGAGGGACATGGTCTAGAGCAGTAACAGGCATGGGCTGATGATTGGACTGGATGATCTTACTGGTCTTTCCAACCTTAATGATTCTATGCTTCTATGATTCTGTGAATTTGCCATGTTGTCAGGGTCTTTCATCACTGCTGAAAGGAGGTAAGAGAGGGGAAAATCTGAAAGAGAACAAAAAGGACAGGACAGTGTTTATAATGCCTTTGGTTTCCTCCACAGAATGGGTGCTTTCTAAAGGTGCTAATGAAATCTGAGATAGCTAAACCAGAGGTCCCTGACATTTGGAAATCATACAGAAAGGAAGAAGACATTGTTAAGGGTAGAACACACTGACAGAGATCTGGAGTGGAGAAGGCATCCAGCCCATCCATGAGATGCAATTTTCATGTGCTTGCTACAAGCTGTTCTGAGAATTACATAAAAACTGCTTACAACAGGCTGTGGAAAGAAGGGCAGATAAAAATCTGTCTGCAAGAAATAGTTTAATAATATATATCTCCAAGATGTTTTCTAGTGGCTCATACATGAAGATTAAATTTTCATTGCCAGAAATTACATACACTGTGAAATGTAAAATGTACAGAAGATACTATATTCTAATAATAACAGCAATGCAGCAACATTTTGCTGCGTTTCCTAGCTATTGCTAGGAAAACAAAACAACTGCTAAACACGGAATATTAGCAGCATGTGGGCTTTTACAAGCAGCAGGCCAAAGACTGCAGAATTTTCTGGGTGTACTGATGCATAGAACTGTTACAGATACATAATTCAGTTAGCTTTGGCACACCCAGTCACTGCATCTATCTATAAAGGTTGCTTATTTTCAGCACATCCTGTTCTAAAAAAAAAAGTGGGCCATCAGCATATTTCAAAGTCAGGTTTACACTTGCTACTTGTTTCAATACCAAATAATACAGTCGCTCCTTTTTCTTTAAGGCAGTCATAAGCTAAAGGGAGGCCAGGGTAACAATCTTCCTTACTGGACAGTCATTTTTTTTTTTTTTTTTTTGGTCTGTCATATCTGCCTTTGGTAAGAGATTTACCAATGTGGAAAGATGAAAGCCTGTATTTGCAAGCTAAACATTATGGGCAGGTTCAGGCCTGAAAACATATTTTACAGTCTCTCTAACCATGTATTTTCTGGTACAGGAATACATGTAAGAGTGACAAAAGCATATACATGATTATAAGATGAACTCCAGCATATGACATATTTCTACTACTAAGATTTGCCCTGGCTAGATTTATTAATACCACCAAAGAGATGTAAGGCAAGAAAAAATAAGTGCAAGCCTTGAACAACATCCTGCATCTTTATAGACAAAGCAAAGGAAGACGTGGCTTTTGTTAATAGAGCCATCATTCCATTTCACCTCCTTTGGGCACTGAAGGAATGCAGCAGAAGTGACGGGTCCCACCTTGTACCCTGAGCACTACAGCAGTTCCACTGTTCTCTTTGCTGGCAGTTGTTGGAGTCCTGTCAGCTGGACAGGATCATGCTGTGGGATTGATAGTTTTGTTGTTGATTTTTATAGCTTCGTATAATTTCCGGAACCAAGTGAGAGGTAAATTGCCTAAGGACAACATCAGTGCTGCAGGTCTGCTCAAGAGTCTGAGTTTCTGTGCTGAAATTACATTAGAAGAAAACAAAACTGATTTCCCTGGGCTGAAAATAATGCTAACATCAGAGAAAAAAGGAAGCTGAGTGTACCTCGTTAACTTCAGTTTTTAAATGTCTCCTTAGCATGATTTTCAGCTTCTGATACTTCAGATATGAATATTCTGTGATGACAAAATGTAAGACATTGGCCAATCTGTGGTGCTTATAGTTTCCCCATTTCTCCTTTAAGATTTTCCACTGATATTTTGGGGTTTTCTGTCCATCAGCTATGTGAAAGAGGCTTTCTGTGAATGAAGAATTATTAGTACAAATCACATGGAGAATTAGAAGGGCTTTTATACTGCCTCACAGTAGTTCATGCCTTACCGCAAAAAAAGCTCCTTAATGCAATTGCCAACAACTAAAATAAGGAGGTCAGCAGTTCGCAGCTTTTATTCTATCAGTAGAAGACACAAAATAAACTCCCAGGATCCTTCCCTATCACAAGGGGAAGCCCACGTACATCTAAATAAAAGATGATGGTTGCAGACATTTTTCCCTGAATCAACCCACTCTGTCGGGTCTGGCATTTGGCAGAAATACTCTGACTGATTCTTACTGAGGCATTTCACCAGGCAGAAGTGTGAGTTAACAAACAAATGGGAAAGAGAAATGCTCATACCAGTCAAATTAGCCTGAAGGTGTAAGCTCGCGATTTCTCTTGTATTGACTCGTTATGAGAATCTGAGATCCTGTGCTATAGAAATGGGACTGTTTGAAAGGGATGATGGTCTAAAATAGCTTGCTAGATAATAGCAAGTTGTTTGTGCCATCCAACCTTAGGCACTGAAATAGTCATTTGATGGCAAAGGACCATATATAGCTATCATGCATTTCTTCAGAAAATGAAGCAGAGCAAAAACAAAAGTGAAGGTAAAAGACTTATGCTTAAGATGACTATATCCCCCTCCTCAAGCTTTTGTATGTTGTGGCATCAGGTTATAAGAGCTTTAAGAAAGGGATTTTGTCTTCCTTCAAGTGTAAATACTTCACCAAATGGTGAAATATTACAGACAACTGGAAGAATTTTTGCAGTCCCATTAAGACAAAACAATTGTCTCAACATTATTATAAGCAAAAAAAAAAAGAAAAGATTTGTGAGAAGAACATGGGCTTTGCCTATCCATCACTGTCACTGAAGCAGACCTATACATACAAATCAATGAAAGTATTAAGACAAGAACAAAGAATTATTTTCTGAACAGGAGACACACAGTGCTCAGCCTCAAGAAAAGTGAGCTTCAAGCTGTGGTGCTTCAGCTGGTGTAAGTGGGTACAGTGCTCCAAGTGGCTTCCATCATCAGTATCCACTGTAAATCTGGCTGTGGTACAGCACTTGTATCCCTCGTGGCATCATAAGTTCCATATTTTGGAAGCAGAGTTTCAAACCCTGCAATACTGTCTCAATTATAGAACTAAATGATACCAGATAGCCTGGCACATACTCTCTGTATTCAAAGCTAATGAAATGATAAAGTTCAAAAACAAAACTGTAAAAGCAAACACCACCAAGTAGTGTGATCCATAGGAGATAAAAAGGAAAAACTCTGAGCAGAATTTGGAAGAGTGTGAAACACCTGAGTTTGGCACTGGTGGGACTGATGTGGAGCAACACTGCACCCCACTCTTTGGAACAGAGCACAAACTCACTGGGCAAATTGAAAGGAGATCATGAAAGAGGTACGTGGATGATAGAGGCCTGGAGTGCAGTGAATTAGAGTTTGACTCAAGGTCAGTGAAAAGGCTAAGGGTCTGCTCAGTCAAAATCCATAAATCTTTTATAATAGAGGTCCTCCTCTGTCAAGGAAGTGTTAATGAGATCTAATGGCCAGAAGGTGATGGCAGACAAACTCAGGTTAGAAACATGCTGCAGATTTCTAACAGTGGGTATAAACTCTGTGAGAAACGTTTCCGAGGGATTGTGGAGGACTCTCCATGCTGGGCAGTTTTGAAATCAAGGCTGATGGTGTGCAACTTGCTTTTAAACGATTTATTTTCATTCAATTAGGGGTTAATGGCCAGCTTGGACGGGGCCCGGGGCAATCTGATCTAGTGCCCAATTTAGTGGTTGGCAACACAGCAGGGGGTTGGAACTACATGATCTTTGAGGTCCCTTCCAACACAGGCTATTCTATGATTAAACTTAAGAAGTACATGAGTGGTACAGAGGGTCAGACCAGAGGACCACAGTGAGTCCTCACGGACTTTTAACTTAAAAATCTATCCATATGCTTTATATATCCCCAATAGGAACCTTCCGGTTTACAACCATCTTATTCACACATTAAAATAGACCCAAGCTGGCTGTTGTACAAACTCCCTGAAAAACTAACTGAAGTAATTGTGAGGAGCTCTTTTTCTTAACCAGATTACCAAACTGTATTGTGGGAGCAATTCACAATGCTGAGCTGATGATCAGAGAATAAATTAGGAAATAAACATTTTTTACATCAAGCATAGAGACCCCTTAAAGTCAAGGATGTAGCCAACTCACTGTCACGAAAGCTTCTTAGTTTCTGGCATATCCAAAAGACACAAGCTACAAAGCAGTGTGGCCTTCTCTGTTGCTCCATGCTCACATCACACCACACAGCCCAGCGCTAAAACAATGTCTGCACTTCTCCAGGTGCACTGCTTTAGCATGAGATCTTAGCATCTTAGTAATAGTGGTCCAGAAAGAAAATACTATGTCCAGCTCATATTAGAGCTGTGTGAATAAAAGCAAAATCACTGCCAGTACAGCTGAAAGACACAGTTCAGGAAATTGGCATATGCAAGCTTATGTTTGTGCCCTGCTAACAGCTGAGATTTAAGCAAATGAGCAAATGTTTTCCTACATAGGGGAGGGTGTCCTGCTGAGAGTAGATAAACGAGCCAAATATTCAGCTTCTCTGTCAAATTCTTCTAACTCGCTCTTGAAAACCTAGGAGAACAGGAATGCAAAGAACACTTTTGTGCCTGACTTTCTCTATTTCATCTAAGAACTGGATCTGTCTGGTTGGCGAAGCAGAGCTCATTTTTACACATACATCTGCACTGCAAGTGTAAATGTTTATTTCTTTTCTGCTATATAATTTTTAATAATCACAGGAGATTTGAAAATCCTGAGGTGTCAAAACACTGTATTATACATTAAGTGTATTTGCAATAAAATGCTGCCTCCTAGAGGCAACAATATTTTTTTTTTACTCTTATTTCTAAGAGTTGTTTTTTTACAGTACAGTTTTGGTTTTTACAGTGCCATTGCTGTAAAGGATATTTTGAAGAGAGAAGCATTGGGTTTTCGTACTGTTAGATAAAATGAGGTCTCTAGCCATGCTAAGGTCACAAAGCCATGAAATGGATGTTGGCTATAAACTCTTAGTTCTATCCAATTCTATTTCAGAGTTGTCTTTAAATCTTTATGTACAGGATAATATGCTATTTTATTTTCAAGTGGTCTCTGGATAATTTGATGATTAAATTTTGTAAATGAATCAGTGTTATGTACTGAAAGAAGTTGTCTTCTATGTTCCCTTCCCTCTCAGTGAAGAAATTGAAGAAGAAAAATAAGATTCCAAATACAAGCTGATCTTACAGTTTACACAGCTGAAAATATACGCAATCATTATGTACTTCATTCTCATTTCCAGTGCACCCAACCTGATACCTTGTGGTCTGACTTACTGAAGAGATGAGCATTCACATCTGCAGCAAAACTCCATGGGAGCCATGCCTGAGGTTGCTGATTTTTTTGGTCAGTCTTTAAACCTATTCTCAAATCCCTTTACCAAAACAGAAGGCAAGGCCGCATGTCTTTTTCTGTTCACAGGGCTATGTTTAGCCAATGTATCAAAATGCACAAAGTTATTTGCCATCACTTCAGTCAGCAGTGCACTGCCCCCTCCCCATGCCCTGTTTTCAACCCAGATGGTGCCAGTCACACACCGCTGTTTGGTTGTTGTGAGCAATGGATGTGTGCCCAGGGCTGGGCCATGCCACTCGACAGGGCAGAACTGCTGCCATGATGGTGCAGGGCAGGGAATGGCTGCATGACGGGCTGGGCCAGGCCATGTGCTGCCCATGGGCCGCGGGTTGGGCATGCCTGATCTAGAGATTAAGTTCCAAATCTCCTTGTAGGAATTACAGGGAGGATTCAGGTAGGATTCAGATTCAAAACAAAGATGAAATATTGTATGTGCTTCTCTGTTCTTCAGTGCTTTTCTAGGCTGCTGCTTTGGGTTCCTGTCAGGGAGAGGACAATGAACCTGAGGCCCATGGTCTAATCCTGGGTGGTTATTGTAGAAGGAACCACCCACTAGACAAATCTATTTTTTCTTATATTTTTTAGGTAAAACCCTGAAAAAAGCAGGTTCTATTCTATGAATGTTTATTTAAATCTGTGACCCGTGCAAAGTGACAGTTTGGCAGCAACAATTGACCCCTTATTCTAGCTTTCCATATTTCCATTTTGGTCAAAATTTCATCCTGTTTCCTCTGTCTGTCAGAAAGGCACTGGTAAGAAATCACACTGGACAGACTGTGAGCCAGTCTCTCTCTGGTCATTCAGCATACTGAGATCTTTTGCTGGATATTCACATCAGTAGAAGCTGCCGGTACTTCAGGTGTGGTAGTACTTATTTCCAAATGGTGAATCGGTTTGCAGTAATTTTTGTAATATTATTAATATCAAGAACACCCAGGAACTGTTTTCCCTATGACAAGGTTGCTTGATCCTGCTTGTTGACATAGAGACAGAAAGAAACCCAGGAAAATATTGCAGATAAGAGAGACTCTCAGTTTCTAGGTCTGAAGTTCAAAAATGATGTTTCTTTCCATGTTCACCTCTAGAGATTGTGTGTGACCCACAAGTTTTCTTCTGTTTTTGGAACATTTTCTGTAACACTTCTGTTACATGAATTTCAGTCAACACTTCAATAAAAATAGTTGGTACACATGATCATGTACCCAGACATTCCAGTCAAGAGACAAACAGACCTTACCAACACTTTCTACAAAAATAGCCTTTTCAGAAAACAGCCTACAGCTGTCAGGATAGCTATCTTCTATCAAAATGATTGACAATGAGTTAAGTGTAAAGAGTGGCATGAGTCCATTTTTTTTTATGATATCCTTCCTGTTCCACCACTGGGACCCACCTGATCTCCATGTCTTCCTTTGAAATACTTGCAACTGGGAATTGTTTGTGTTGTTTGCAGAAATATATGCTGTTTTGGAGTTTTCAAATTGAGATCACAGTGCAGATCTGTCATTGTCCCAGTCAAGTTTGAGTTAGGTAATTGTTAGTCAGAATCAATGTTGTCCTGTGTGAAATAGGGCAATAAGTCTTTCACACTTCACACTCCAACCAGCATCATTATTGACAGCCTTGCAGGCAGTTCTAGTCTAAATGATCTTGAGATAGCCACCAGCTCAGGATTTAGCCACTTTCACTGTGGTGAAAAGCACGAGAACCTGCCTGTGGTTGTCCCAGAAGGCTGTACTTGCTCTGCACACAACTTTCAATCTCCAGATTAGAAATGGCAGAACCTTCTTCTAAAACGAGGCTGAAAAAGTAACATTCAAATTTGAGAGGATGTCTCCCGTAAGTGCTCCTTTCAGTTAGCTCTGGGCAATTGTTTCCTTCATTTTCCCAGCTGTCCAAATTATCCTTCATAGAAGACTGTTCTTTCAGCAGTGGATTCCCTGACTTGCAGTTCTGTGTTCCTGACTGCTGCCTACCCTCTCTGAAAACTCAGTTTTTCAGCTCTAAAACTGCAAAGTTGGTCAGAGGCTTCTTGATAGATAAAGTAGGAGGAAATCTGATGGAGATGTGGCAAAGAGCAAAACCCCTACTGCAAATACACTTCCTCGGTTATTTCCACTCTGGAATCCACATTGTCTACTCCATTGCTTTGCTCTGCTTTGCCATCTCACTCTATCCTTTCTCCTGGACACATCTGTGACCTCTGAAACTCAGTTATACCCCTCCTCTACCCTCATACATCTTTTCTCACCTTTTCCCTCTTCCATCTTCTATTTGTTCGTTTTTTATGTCATCTTCTCTTGCCCTTACAGAATGAGAATCTGTTGTTTATTAAGACAGAAGTCTGTCTCATCTATATCTTATTTGCACTTGATCCATTCCCTCTGTTCTATTTTATAGTTTACAGATTCCAGTTCCAATCCCTCTGCTGTGAGCAAGGGCACCTTCCACTAGACCAAGTAACTCAAAGCCCCATCCCACATGGCCTTGAGCACCTCCAGGAATGTCTTCTTTTTCATCGTCTGTTTCTAGTCTTCCTGAGTTGGTACAATCATATGCTGAGGGACTACTCTCTGTCATCTAATCTGGGCAGCCATAAGAAATATTCTTATACTCTTTATTAAGTGTGTAAGACAATTTGTAGTTTCGCTGCAGACATTTTTCATATATTCTGAGTTGACTGACTGTTTTGTCTTCTTACAATGTACAGTCTCGCACTGACATTGATGTCTTCTCCTCATGGAGCTCATATGAGTTTAGGTTTAACATAGTCATACCAAAACTCCTGGTTTTCTCATTCAAGTTACCTTCATCATCCAGCTTCTGTCACATCATCAGTTACATACCAAGATCTCTCATCACTGAAAGATCTCCCTCAACATGCCATATACATGTCTCATCAGCAACTTCTTGGACAATGCCAGCCTCTTCTTACTGACCGTGTAAGACTGACATCTCCAAGGTACCATTTCCACTATGAACATTTCGTATGATTATCGGATTGAAATTTGGGACTGAAGCCATGTCTTAGGAGTGCAAGACTGATTGTTACAACAAAGTTAAACTTTTGCCTTTCACCTAAATTGTGGCAAAATATGTGAATTCTGTGTCAAAATTTCTGCTCAAAGTTGAGACACACTTGGTACCAGACAGTAAGAGGAAAAGGTCAGCACTTGTCTGTAGAACAGGAACAGTTGTGTAATCTTAAACAGTTGCATGGCAAGGTAGATTGGAGAGGCTTCTCTCTACAGCTTCTTTTCCCAGTTTGGCTAGCTCCGCGCAGATCAAGGCACAGAAACGATGGAACATGTAAACCACACTATGATAAGATTCAGAGGCTACTTCTTTATTTAAAACAACAGTGTAGATAGTCAAATAGCCTCAAAATCTTGTTAAGCCATGGTGAAATAAATAGTTTTCCTGGATACTTCAGTTAATTGGGTAAAAAGATTGAATTGATCATGTGATACACATTTTTTTCCTATTTGCATTTTATTTATTTAATTAGTTATTTAGTTACTCTATCACAAAACCAAGCACCATAGCCGTGTGATGTTTCTTCCTCAAACTTCAAGTTATCAGATTTGCAATGGTTCAAGGGTAGTAAAAATTCATTTAATAGCAGGCAACAGAAGCTGCCTCTAAGGCCCTCATAAATTCTTGGAGAAACGAACACTGGTTTAAAGTTTATTGTCAACTGATGTTTCCAACGTTAATATTTAATTACCTACTCTTTTAAAAACAAGACAGGGATTGTGAAGGTTGAACTTTAACTTTCCCCAGAGTACATTTCTGGGGATCCAGATAAAGTCAGACGCGGAGGAAGTGTGCAAACTCACCTGCCTAGAAGGCATGAGAGAAACGACAAATTGCCCTTCCAGGAGAGGAAGCAAAGCTATAAGCTTACCTGGTAAATGGGTGTAATTCCTGGGGAGGCTCACCTTGCAAAAAGAATCTGCATTCAAAAAAACACAGTAAGACTAAAAATGACATCTCAAGATTACCACTGAAATATTCAAGAATCCTGGAGAGAGGATAGTCAGGAAGCCAGCAAGTAAAAATTAAGCAAAAGTATCAAGACAGATGGTACAAGCAGTCTTCCTGCTGAGGTAAAAACCAAAACAGAATAAATCAGGGAAGTGCAGCTAGCTGATGCAGATGATCATGCATGGGAGTGTATTTGTTCCTGAGTGAGAGTTAATGAGTAGGGTTACCAATGGACTCAGTCAGACAGATTTATACATTG
This sequence comes from Pavo muticus, assembly GCA_016647715.1. Lineage (NCBI taxonomy): Eukaryota > Metazoa > Chordata > Aves > Galliformes > Phasianidae > Pavo > Pavo muticus. The sequence goes on along the minus strand of JACDJE010000021.1, from coordinate 4,687,271 downwards.
TAAGGCAGAGATTTGTGCTTTTCACTGATGGCTCATGTTGTCTGCTCCCATACACTCATCTGAGAAGCAGCATGAGACGATGTCTCAACTCCCATATTTAAGACATCAAAGAAATGTTTGCAGTGGTAACTTTTGCAGCACGTTGAGATTGAAAGCTATCAGTCTGTAGTAAAATTTCCTTTTTCAGAGGAGATGAACCCAAGCAAGGAAGCTGGCTGGCATTGCGCAACCCATCACAAGGAGACTAGGCAGGAGACTTTCCCAGTGAGCAGCTTGGGCAGCACTGTGTGATGGCAATGTGTCCCTGCGGAGGGCAGAGACCAAAGATAACCCCAGGCAAAGCTCCAACAGCTCTCACCTTACCCCATCACAAGGATTCCTTTGCAATCAGCCTGACATTGTTCTGCAGGCTGGAAACATTGTTCTACAAAACCTTTGATCTGTCCATTCCTCACCTAAGGGCAGCAGACAAATCAGATCTCTTCTATTGATAAAAGAAAGGAATTTGTTGGTTGTTTTTTTTTTTCCCCAAGACAAACAGAAGTTCATTACTAGAGTGGTCCAAATTAAAGTTCCAGTTTCATCACCTCCGTTCCCCTCCCCCACCTTAAATAATCTTTGGATCATACATTAAGTGCTAGTTTAATTGCTGAATTATGCTATGCTAGATTTGACCTTGAAATGTTATTTTGAAATGAAAACCAATTTTATGCGTGCATTTATTTTAAAAGTTATGATGCTTTGATTTTTCAATTTGCTTCTTACAGTTTTTTTTTTCCTAACTGCACATTTTTCTTTTGTAAAGAACAACCCACAATCAAAAAAAATTGTTTTTTTTTTAATTACCCCTTGTTTTCTGGCTCACTGAATAGAAAATTGGCTGATCAATAGCAAGCAAAAGTTCATCGCTTAGGTTCAAGCCTTGTCAGAGGTGCACTGCTAAGGCCAGTTCTATGAAAGGAGCTGGTCGTTAATATTATGGAGGATGTGTAAGTGTGCTGCTAAGGAACCTGCAGACAGTGCACAATTAAGAGCTTCTGCTGATGGTGTTAGCAAGAGCATGGAACTCCCTCAGAAACTGGAAGTGTGACAGAAAGTGGAATAGGAAATGAGTTGAAGAACTGCAGGTCATCTCTGGTAGTTAGGATCTGAGGAAGGCGTATGGAGAGGCACATGAAGGACAGCTAAATATTTTGATTCAACAAATATGTTCTTTGGTGTGGGAAAACAGTTTCTAAGTGCACTTTGCCTTATCTAGAGTTGACTTTTATGACACTTGTCAGTCTTCTTCTGGACAAGGACTTGATGTCTATGCTGGCTACCTATGAAACCCTCAGAAACTTCAATACCAGCAAAGTTCTGCACTGACAGATGTTAACTGAAACAAAATTATTCACCCCTAATCATTGCATTACCAAAAGGGTCTAAGCAATTTGGAAGGAATTCAAAGACTATCAGATGTGACTGCAGAACAAGAAGATTTGAAGAATGTTCAGAAAGTCCTTTAAGCAAGCCTAGAAAAACCTTGTGTGAGAACTGATTTATGGTTGAAAAGTATCACAGCTGAAAGATAATAAAGATACCAAAGAAAAAGGAAGCTAATTCTGTATGATAGAATGTTACTATAGCTAGAAGTAGTGAGAAAGAAATTAAAAGGCCTGAAGTAGAAGAACTGCACAGGAGCAGTCTTCCTGACCAGAGAATTTGGGTTCAGAACAAATGAGCCCACAGCTGAGCTCCAACTGGAATTCCTGCTCCAAAAAATGAGTTGGAATACTGAAATATCTCACAACAGACATTTCTGAAAAATGATACTGAGCTTTTTTGTCTAAAATAATATATTTTTGGTTAAGACTTGTCACTAGCCCTGAACTGTAGGTGTAATTGTGTGGTGCTTATTTACATGATGCCAGTAGCCCACAGTGAAATCACATGGATATCACCGTGATCATACAGTTGTGTTGTAAACCATAGCATTGCTCCAGTGGTTGGTTTTGTTAAAGTCACATGGTTTAAAATCTTTAAGACTTTTCAGTGTTTTACCATGAATTGAGTAATAACTTCCATAAGCTGCAAAACCATATATTTTTATATTGGCATACATCCAACATATACCAATGCAGCAACTTTATTGTTTTGTATTTTCCTGCATTTTACTACATAGCATTTATTAGCTAGTAGTTATACTGCTTAGTAGTTAACAGTTATAGATGTCTTATTTCTATTCTCTCTAGAGTTCTCACCAAGAAGTTCTTGGTGGTTTACATTATTTTCTGGGGGCTGTTTATGATGAAGCACATCACAGAGAATAACAATTGTATAGTTTGTATGTCTAAAGGATTTACGACCGAGCAAAATCTGAAGGATGTCAATAGAAGAGCTGTAACTCCTATACACCTGCTGTTTTGATTTTGGCTATCTACAGTTTAGAGTGAACTCTCACATGCAACATAATTTTTTTTCATTTCTATAGGTTTAAGTCTTTTCTTGCTTATGCATACAGATTTCTGCAGGTCTGTATTTGTCCTCAGGAATAAATAACTCCAAGTTTTGTAGTTTTCTCTCAAGAGTAGTGCCCTTTTTTGCTGATGGGTGTCTTGCAGATAATGATGCTGTTCAAGTAACCCTTGATATTTTACTGTTGGTTTTGGACACCTGCCGATCATTTTTCTCCGGTACAAAGTATCATAGAAACATAGAATGGCTTAGGTTGGAGCAAACCTTAAAGATCATCTAGTCCCAAACCCCTGCTTTGGGCAGGGCTGCCACCCACCAGCTCAGGCTGCCCAGGGCCCCATTCACCCTTGCTTTGAACGCCTCCAGGGATGGGGCGTCCTCAGCTCTCTGGACAGCACGTACCAGTGCTTCAGCGCCCTCTGAATAAAACATTTCTTCCTGACATCTAATCTAATTATCCCCTCTTTTAGTTTAAAGCCATCCCCCCTTGTCCTGCCCCCACTGTCCACCAGAAATTGAGATATATGAGCAGGAGAATTCAAGTCCAGACAAAATTTGCCATATGCAAGGACAGGCTCCTCTTTGTTAAGTCATACTTTGGTTCCTAAAAGTTCAAAGACTATTTGGCATCTTTTCTGCCAGAGGTACCAGTTTTTCTGGACACAGTAAAACTATGTATTTTTTTTGCAATATCTTGACAGATTAAATTTTTTTTGTCTAGTGAAAATATGGCTGTTGATAATTCCTTCCCCATGAATACCACATTTATGAAGACATTGAAATATTGAATCCAAAACACATGGACAAATGGAAGCTGATAGGATCTCCAGGATGGGCAGCAGGCACAATGTGTCAGTCACCATTCCCCCTTGTTCTGTTGTGCGTGCTTTGCCAGTTGTAGCATTTACATCCACATTCTCTGTCGTAACAGCAATCTCCCTTGTCATCACTGGTGTTAGCATATGGAAAAGGTGGCATGCAGCAATCCATCTTACAAAGTGCTTAATATGTCAGTGTTAGCACATCCAGCACAGCACGTGCAACATCCCTCTTGCCAGTCCCATTCCCTCACTCCCTCCTGAGCACAGGCAGTTAATTAATCAGTCACTTGGGAGGCTGTAGCATTTTCCCAGCAACAAGCTACAGAGATGCTAAGTTTACTGATCTTCCCAAGTTTAACCCCTTGTTTTATTCCCTCAGTATCTCTGATCTCTCCTTTTGTTCCTGGACTGGTTTTCCCTGAGGGTAGTCTGACCTTTACTTTTTTTTCCCTAAATTCTAATGCAAGCGAGCAGATTATACCCAAGTCCCATTCTGTGGTGGTTTGGTTTTTTTAACACTTTTTGGCATACTAAGGCATCTGGAATCAGGGACATCCACTTTGCCCTTGGACTGAGGGAGAAGCCTGGAGAGCCACACCAGGACCGCAGACCAGATCTGCACCACTTTGCTTCAGTGCAAGGAAGATTTCCATCACTATCCTGCCCAAATACAAAGAAAGGCATTTGGCATTGCTTAGTGCAAATATTTATGCACACAGAGGGACACAAAGACTGCCCATGTCGGCACGATTAGCATGCTGACTGTGCCTGCTTAATCTTTGTTCTTTCACGGTGACAAGGGACGTGCGTGCGCTGCCCTGCTTCTGGCATCCAGGGCATACTGAACTGCAGCCAGAGGGGCAACTAGCAGTATTCTGCTGTGCTGCCTCCCTGTGGGGTAATGATAGTTTATCCCTGGGTTTTGTCAACTCAGACTCTCCTAAAATAGACGACAGTGTGTGACTGTGAACTTTCATCAAGCACCTAATAGTAATCCCTGACAATGCAATTCAGGTGACGTTTCCCTGTGGCTCCTACCCTCGACTGGGTTTTATCTTGTGAAAAACAGGTGGAAAGCTCTCTCCCACTGTGCTACTTCTTGGTTCTTTCTTGGTTCATTCACCAACATGGGTAACTCCTTCTCCGTGCATGGAAAATGTACACTGACACAAAACAAGGATGTATCAGAGAGCAGATAATTCTCCAGGTACAGCACCTTCAGCAAGTATTTCACCAAGCTTTGCTGCAATAAAGAGGCCATGACAAGATACTGCTGTAACAAGAGACCTCCTCCAAGCATTTCTTGACAGGTCTGCTTTTTTATTCCTCCATGCAGTTTTGGAGAAGTAAATTCAGTAAGCGGTGATCTGTTAATCATTCTGTAGATGCGGGAATGGAAAACACTGCTTATGCTGTTCAGGGAAGATGCAGACATGACCTTACTGAATAGTGATTTTTCACATGGCCCAAAGTAGCACAATACTGTCACAGCCTTCTGTGCTTTCCATGAGATATAGAAAAGTCACCCACCATCTGAAATGTAAACAGTACAGTACTCTGAAAAGCTCTCCAGGTGCAAGGGCTTCTCAGGTGGTATCAGTCAAGTTGACTACTTAAGGAAATGTCCTCCAAGAAACACAGAAAGCACATGATAACACAACATGAGGTTGATCCAGGTTCAGAGAGCAGTTTGAATGACAGTGTGGAGACAGGGGATGCTATAGATCACAATGACAGCAGCGGTGCAGCACTGAGAGATGCCCTGGGGCTAAATTGGCTGTTGAGGCTACAAAAGATATTTGCTTCCTGCTTGGGTCCCCATTGGCTGGGGATGATATTTTGAGCCCTGTCAGGGCAGGCTCTGCTGGTATATCTAGCAGCAGCTCTTCTGAGCTGATAGAGGTTAGGATAAGCACTGAAGGTCTGTCAGGGCTGGAGAATGGATCTGAAAATGCTCCTAATCTTCATTGTATCTCTGCTTCCCTCTGTACTGGGCTTCCCTATTCAGGTGAGAGAGATTCCAGGCAGTCTTGCTCTTTCCTCCACATGACTTGCTCTTCCTGAAGTTAAGCTGTGGAGACACATTTTGATAAATTTTGGACAAGTAAAATGCCAGAAATATAATAAGATATGAAGTTAATCTATTTCTTCTGTCTTGCTTTTTTGGTCTGATTTTGATGCTATTGTTACTGCCCTCATGAACTAAGGAAAATTAACTTGTTTTACCTATTGATTTTGCAGGACAACTATGAAAACAGCACAGCAAGTAAGTAGAGTTTCTACTGATTTTAAAGACAAGTGTTAATTCTTGATTTTGTATCAAATAAATTATGTAACAGCAATGGGATTTTGGTCATTGTCTAATGGAAGTAATGTAGTTCTGGTGATAACTTCAGATATGCAATTTTTACAAGCTTAAAGTGTAACTACAGTCATTATACTGTCAGGAGTAACCATTCCATTTATCTGCATGTATAAGGGATTTAGTGAGAGTATAGTTTTCTTCTTGCCTACTTATTAAGGTATATATTTTGAAGAGTTATTATTACCAAATGTATGGCTTCCCAATGTCTTCATGGAATGAACAAACAAATAACAGCTGAAATAAGGAGAAATTAAGATATGTTTAAAACAGCTTCTACAAGGTAGGAGAAGTTTAGGCTGTTGCATCTCAATGGTTCTAGCAGTAATGCCAGACAGAAGTATCTGTCTGCGTGCAGCAGAACAAAAGATATGAAGGAAGAAGATCTATGCTGCTCTTACTCAGTGAGGAACAGAGAAAAGGAGGTGAGATCTGTGCTGTGGAGAGAGCCACATGTCCTGCAAGTGCCATTCTGTGCAGTGAAGTAGGTTCTGAAATGAATGACAAGCTGTATTGTGGTGCTGCTGGTTTTGTGGTTACACATAACTGTTCTGCTGTGAGCTGCTTGGCTGAAACATGGGGCTGGCAAAGAGGCCGCAGGAAAGAGGAAAAGAAGCCACAGTGGTGAAAGTATCTGCATGTCATCAGTGATGTGCATATTGTGGTAGAAAAAACTGTTGACAAATTGATTTTACTGATAGCAGAGACAGTTGAAAGTTCTGAGTCAGAGAAGACTCAGAGCTGTGTGCCTGAGTGCTTCCTTCTGTATTTCTCAGCTGCAGCGGATTGAACAGAAGCTTTGACTACACTGTGTCAAAACACATAAAAATGGAAAAAGTGTCAGAAGGGTATAAAAGATATATATAAATTTAAATTTCATCAATGTGTAGTAAATACAGGTGAACACATAAGACCAATTTGCTGGTGAGTGATAGCTGTAGAACACATAAAAGCACGAACTTTCTTGTTCCTAACTTACTTTTGGGCTGAATGCAGGTGACTTCTAACAGATGATCTTTATGCTTACTTTCTAGTGTTGTTTGTTAGGTTAATTTAGATGTGATTTTAAACGCTTGAAAATTCAATTTTAATGTCAAATTTTGATATCTTGCCTTTAAATTGAGCATTCGGAAAAGACTCAGCTATTCATTTGCCTCCTTGCTTGCCTTGGTGCAACAGTAAAAGAAAGGGACATCAGGTGTCAGAGAAACAGAAAATAAGCAGTATGGGCTTAACAGAACAGCTTTTGTCAATTTGCAAAATTGAATGGGATCATTGCAGATTTCCAGAGAAGTTCGATGGAAATAAACCTGTAGGTAGACCTTAATAGCAGCAAGAAACTGTCAGGTGTAGGGGTGATATGTAGTGAGAGGAAGATCTGCTTGCCATATTCAGAAGAAAGAAGTGGCTAATGAAAACTGACCAGTCCTTCCTTTGAGATGTTGCTTATGGCATGAAAGAAAAGGGATGTAAATTTACTGTTCAGCGAATTTGGAGCTAATGGAGTGATATGGTTGCTGGAATTTGAAGTTGCAGGGTTACTGGGCCAAGTTTTAATTGATCGTTGTTACTACTTTTTGTGCCTTTTGAGACATCTTTCAGTATTTATACTGCAGGGTAAACTTGAACTGTGTCATTTCAAAATCTGTATCATATCAGGTATTAATTTGATCAGATGCATGGTAGAGGCTTTCTGTGTTGTCTCTCTTGAGCTTTAGAAAGGTGTCCTGGACTTAATGAGCCTAGGAATCTGAAGCATAATTTCCACCGACTTTGACTAGCCAACTGATCTAATGCTTCTTGTGTACATGAATTCTGAAACTGGTTGGCTCAACTCAAAATGTGCTTTCTGGAAGAATTTTTTAGACAACATTGACCTCTTTGATGTGAATTGATTGAGCATGAATATAATAAATGAAAGTCATCAGAGTGGAGTTTCTTTAGCGTGCCTCTGAAGTAACACTCTGGAAAGGCAGATTGAAGATTTTTCTGGCTGAACTGAAGCAATTCTACTGGTTCTAGATCTATTGTGAATAGGAGAAAAACCCCCTTGTACTTTTGTGCAGTAACCACCTAGATCAATGGAAGCTGTGAAAAGGGAAAGGTGCTGCAAGGTGTGATGGACGTTGATAGCCTCCGTACCTTCTGTTGAAAACACATGGTCAAAAAATCAAGCAACGTGGATGGGCTTAGAAATATGCAAATTGTTTGCATAAGTGCGGTGTTGGATAGGATAAAAATAATGGTTTTAAATTTAGACAAAGTAGACTACAATTATTAATGACATGGAAGAGATACTAGAAAGACTTGTGGCATATCCATCATACTTAAGAACAGGTCAAGCAAACAGTGGTCAAGAGTAACATAGATAAAACTGCTTCTGCCTTAGGGAAACTAGACAAACTGGATGACCTTCAGAAAATATTTCCATTTCTGTACTTTCACGATGCTGTAACAAATAAGTGTCTGCTCAGAAATCAATATATCAGATTTTCCCTTCTGTGTTGGTATCTAGAAACTAATTTTTAGCAGAAATCAAAAGATGCCACGCTAGAAAAATGTCTTAGAAATAAGGATGGTTCCAAGGTGCTGTCAGACACACGTTGAAGTCAGGATTATTTGTCTAACGCTAAATGATAGCCTTCATTCAATTTCATAATTTTATCCTTTGACTCTCTGAAACCAGAGAGGACTGCTGAGCTGTTATCCTGCACATTTTCCAGTGAAATCTGGGGACAAAGCATGTTTTTGTTCCAAGTTTCCTCTGTCATTTTCCACTCTGAAGCTGATAAAATGCTTTGCTGATTTCTTAGATGGTAAATAATCATGGTTCTGTCCTGCTAGGACTTTTTATATCTGTTTGTCTAAATCTCAGTTTAATTTCTGTGCATATATTTAGCAGTTAGTGCACTCCCTCACCCCTTCAAGCAAGGGCACATGCCAAAGGCATTCTAATGGCTGAGGAGCCTATACTATTGAAGTTGCATTCAGAATCTAATTTGTCCCTTTTTCTTGTCTTTTTCTTCCTCAGTTTTTGCTGCAACAGAATCTACTCAGGTAAGGACAGCTAAACCAGCTCCTTTGTTCACTTTGGCATCCAGTATTGACTTCAAGACTTACTACTCCATCCATATCTCCATCTGAGCAGGAAATTCTTCCCAGATAAAAAGTACCAGAGTGCTCAGTTTCCTTCCCTCTCCCTTTCATTTCTTCACAATGCCCAAATACAGACAAAATCCCAGGAAGATTTTGCCTCCTCTGGAATCACAGAGAAAACTCAAACCTGCTTTTAATTTCTGCAAGACAGTGGAAGCATGGCAAATTGTTTTGCTACCAACATGACATCCCCAAGCTAGGCATCAGACCTACAATCTCCTACAAGCAGTAGCTGCTAGGGCTTATCACCACAAATATGGGAAGATATTATGGGAATTTCATCAGAGAATTCACCAGTTCTTGCGCTCTTACTAGCTGGGACATGAATGAAGCTAGAAGCTCTGAAACATGCTACATGCTTTAAAATGCATTTGTGAGTCTCCAGTTTTCTTTATGATATCTACATATGCCAAAAGACAGCAAAGAAAAATATCTACCACAACATGGTAGAACTTATCTTACCCATGATACAGTAAATAAGAACTCAAAACTGCAGTGGTGCTTAAAATAGTAGCCCTTAGGTTCCTTTGCATCTTACTTTTGTTTTTTTTTCAATTTTATGTTATAATATCAATTGTGAGATAAAACTAATGTACTGTCCTTGTAGGTTACTACAGAAGAGGATATATACGGTACGTATTATTACATCTGTATGTAAGTACTTGCTAGAGTATACTAGTTGTTAAGTACCCAGTTACTGTAGTAAAATAGCACATGCTTAACACAGGTTAATCTCAGGAAAGGAATTTTAAATGAATGCACTCACCAGAGTAGAGTCTTTTGGTTGTAGCCAACTTTCTGGCTTAGCTAAAAATCTGTAAATTTTGCTAAAAATGGCTGTGCATATATAATGACTTAAGTAACTTCTGAAGGTAACAGCAATCACAGAGACCATCTGCCTGTGCTGTTTCTTGATGTCAAGACTCAAAGAAAGGCACTCAGACTCAGCTGAGTCCCAGAAGTCCCTGATGTTGAGCTTATGTGGGGACCACAGTCTCATTCGTAAAATAGGAATTCTGTTCTGATTTCATTGGTTTCAAGGGTTTTTCAAGAAGAGTATACCCAGAAGTAAGGAGCAGGACTACTCTCCATCCATATTTATCCTGATATGTTAGTGGGTTGTGTGTGGAATGTGCATGCAGGACAGCTGTGCTTACTGAGTGAAAGAAAGAGGACGTGTAGACAAGAATTGCCAGCTAGCCTCCTGTGCAGGATAAAACAGGCTTAAGAAGAGCCAAAGAACAAGCATTTGAAATACAATGACTAAATAACAAAGGTAGAGAGAACAATTGAAAGGAAATGGCTCTGGGTACTAGATTAAGGCCAAAACAGCCACAGCTGTTGGGAGGTTCACAAGACTGTCACTGAGCAAATATATACATGACTGAACACCATACCAACATATAAATAGGCTCAGTGAGTTTCAATGCACCACTGTAATCAGGACAAGAGCAAGGGGAGTTCCTGGAAACTCATCAGGTTAAAAACCAGGATTCAGATTTCCCTTGAGAATTAGGGAGTGATACTCTGTATTTTCTATGCAGATTCTCCATCGCCAACAGAGACAGATTCTGAAGATGAAGTTATTTTTAACAGAATTTTGGAAGTTAATAAAGGTAATGCCATCAAAGTTCAGCTTTTACATGGCCTTTCTGCTGATCTGGGGGGGCAAAAGGGGAGGTACAATGTCTTAGCACAGTCAGTGCAAAAATTTTTTCTGTCTTACACATACACACATAAGAAACCCCCAGAGAATGGCCACAGGGAACACCTTGTCTAGGTGATCTGCTGAAGGCCTACGGTACCTCAAATGTCTTGTCAATATTGAAGATGATATCAGGTGTGAAGGCAACTGAGTTACACAAGCAGCTTCTTCAGCTTTAGACCTCAACATCTTGGTCTTTCTATGGACACAGAATGAGAAGCTGGATAATTGGATGCTTTGCTATCTAACTGCCTGAGTGCAAGCATTACTTGCATTCAGTCATCATATTGCTTTGCAGTACAGACTCCTACATAAGCAATGGTCAATTCCAAGCCTCCTGCTCTAGATATTCTGCACCTTCATTCTTCTTATTCACCACTTTCTATCAGCTTTGCTTTTTCACACTTTCAGGGAGGGGAAAATGTCATTCTTGAAACTTTACTCCTGCCTGTAGAAACAGACACAAACCTTTCCTACAGTTTTCTACAGATATCACTCCCTTCAGTTAGTCCCTCCACACTCTTACCTTCCTGTATTTCCTTACTGATCCCTCTGCCTTTGTTACAGGACACTTCACAGGCAGGTGTTCAATGGTATTTACTCAGTGTAACATGGTGAGTGAAGTACCAAAGTACAGCGTTTCTCTCACTATTTGAGCTGCTTTCAATCCTTCACTGTTTTGCCTGAAATCCTTCCCAGTAGAGTTGGAGATTCCCACCTGTACTCTTAGCTAAGTACAGTATAGCAAAGGTAGGGAAGCAGATAATGTCCATCTAGCTAAATAGTCCACTCACTTCCCATGCTGAGCAGGAGCAGATGCTTGGGGAAAAATATGAAGGAGTAGAACTATACTTTTCCAAATATGCTCTAGACAGCTCCCAGCAGTCTATGGCTCAGGTATTTCCATCCCTTCTTTTTCACCACAGACAGCTCTCAGTACTTGCAAGAAGGTGACATAGTCCCTCAAAGGAGCCGCAGTGCCATCAACTGTCGCAATTGCTATTGGCCTCAGTCCAGGGATGGAATTGTTCGTATTCCCTATGTATTGGATCCTACTTATGGTAGGTATAAATTTCATTGCTTTCTTTTTTTTTTTTTTATTGGATTTTATTCAATAAGCTTCAGATAGAAACCTACTTCCAGTGGCCACACAAACAGTCAATGAAATCTATTCTAAGGATTTATTACTGCTATGCAAGTACAGATTCATTGCAAATTACAAAAAATCAACAGATCAAATCTCCTTGAGCAGTTGGCATCCATAATGTTTTGAGTACAATCTCTTAGAGACAACATCGATTACATTCTCTAATAGTACCTCCAGAACATCTGCCTTTATAAGACTCATGATCTTTGCAATGTGGTTTGAATGGCCTAATTTTTATTAGCAAAATATCTTCCTACATTTGCCTCCAAATGAATAATCAGAAGTTGTAACAACAATCACCACTACTATTTAAACCAAGAAGTTAAGAATAAAATGTTCCCACTTGAATCCTTTTTGACACTAATCTGCATGAGGAGAATCTCATGCCAGGCTAATATCTTAAATGAAATAAATTACAGAGCAAGAAACAAGAAAGAGTCTAGTCTAATGCTTACATCCCTCATCTACCCTGTTTTTGTGCATCCACAATGTTTTAATGGCACTTGTTACTGTTGAGTGACCCTCCTCCCCCAAATAAACCTTTTCTTCTCCAGGGGAGAACCACGTAAAAGGGATTCATGAAGCCATGGCAGAATTTGAAACATTGACTTGTATTAATTTTGTGAAGCGCAAGACAGAACGTGACTACCTCATCATTAAATCTGGTGATGGGTGAGTTGAAAGATAAATGAGCAAGTTATTTCTCAAAGCTTTTTGATTCCTCACTATTCACATCTTGTGTGACCTTAAAGAGGAAAAAGGTGTGGATTTAGAGAAGAATCTTTGTTTTTAATGGTGCAAGGTATCCTCCAAGTTCAAGGACACAACTGTTAACATCAGTGACTCAGAAGTGACTGATGATATTTAAAAAGAAAAAAAAAAAAGCCTTAAGGCTGAGAGTGTATCTTAGTTTATGTTGTATATACATATTACACCACACAGAAAATACTGAGCACAATATATAACAGGTTATAACAGTAGTCCTCATTTACACAGACAAGATCAATTACAATTTACAAAATAAAGAGTTATCTGAATCAGACTTGATTGTTAGGGTCAGAATTTGATCCTGTGAGAGAACTGTTCAACATATGACAGCTTTAAAGTGCTATTCATAGCTCCAGTTCTGATACAGGATTCAATCATTTGGATGAAAATGTTTTTTATCTAGGCAGTTAAAATCACTATGTACAGAAAGCTAGCATGCAGGAGCCTCTTTGCTAATGAAAGTCTTCCGGGAGGCCTTAGCAATGACCATAAATAGTTGACATTTTCTACATCATGGCCAGTTTTGCCTTTTTGCAGACACTATCCCAGGGGGTGGAATGCAATCCTTCCATTCCCACATCACATGAGGCAAGGTTCATGCGAAGTAAAGTTCTCTGTTCTGTCCCTTTGTCTGTCTGACAATAAAAATCCTTTAAGTCTTCTGCTGGTGTTCAATCTCAGATGCTGGTCCAACTATGGAAAAGTAGGAGGTAGACAGACTGTATCTGTGATGAAAGGAGGCTGCATGTGGAAAGGAATTATTCAGCACGAACTGGACCATGCTCTGGGGTTTTTGCATGAACATTCTCGAAGTGACAGGGACAGATATGTAAGGATCATGTGGGAGTACATCAGCCCAGGTAAGTACTTTTGACTTCCTCTATATAGGCAGTAGAGTAGATATATCACCCTGTTCTCAGCTCTTCCTCGCTCCCTGAAGCGAGTGAATAAGAAGCATACACTAAATACAGTATCTTATATTACAGCTGACAGACCAGACTTCAAGAAATTTGAAAACTCCAACAATCTAGGTCTTCCCTATGACTATTCTTCAGTAATGCACTATGGCCCGTAAGTAGCAGTATGGCATTGTTTTTGTTGGAACTCAAATCTTGCATTAGAACCCTTATAACACTCTCCCAACTAGTAGAACAATGTTCTGCCATTCCTTAAGATTAAATCATTATCCTTTAGTTTTCTTTATGGAGTCATTCACAGCTGAGCTTGAGGGTAAAGAAAGGCATCAGCTTACTGATGGACTGATGGACCCCCATCAGTCACAGACGAGTGTGTGAGGGAGAACTGTTTTTTTTTTTTTCTTCTGATGCTATTTTCTCTCTAAAAGATGTAGATTGTGCTATTATATCCTGAAAAATGCTGTTTTGCTTGAAGAACAAAACTTTTAATTTTTTTTTGTTTTTTTTTTTTTTTTTCTAAAAGATGTAGATTGTGCTATTATATCCTGAAAAATGCTGTTTTGCTTGAAGAACAAAACTTTTATTTTTTTTTTGTTTTTTTTTTTTTTTTGCAGACACACATTCACTAATACCACTGGAAAAGCAACAATTGTACCAGTTCCTGATGGATCAGTACCTATTGGACAGAGGCTGGGGCTGAGCAACTTGGATGTGGCCAAAATCAACAGGCTTTACAATTGCAGTAAGTTCCTCAAAGCTGTCCTTTCACCTGAGGATACTCAGCTCCTTGATGGAGGCGTATGAGCAATCTGCAGTGGCAGCAGTTTATCATCAAGTACTGTGAGATTACTCTCTAAATTCATGGTACCCATATGGTCACTCTGGGAGAGAATGCAAAGGTCAAGCTGGAGAAATACTGTGATTAGCGAGATACTATTTTCTACCTGAAAAATAAATCAAACACATTCACTGTTACAATGCTGTGGCACTGACTTAACTGCATATCATGTTGTAAGCTTCATGGAATCGCTGGGTTTGTTAGGGCTCAAGTGACAGCTATAAACCCCACAAAAAGTCGGACATCACTTTCCTTCATTGCAGTTTGTATTTAAGACCTGAGTCAAACTTAAAGAGCTATTGCTCCTCTGAACTGAAACAGTTTCGTATCTTGTGCAGCTCTTAGCCTGATAGTTTTCAAATATTTAAGCTGTCATTCTAAATGTGTATGTATTTTGCACTCCTTAATTTTGATTTGTGCTTGAAGAAATTCTCCTATAGAATCAGAGAAATGTGGACGCAATGAATGAATATTATTCCTTGCACAGAGGAAAGCCCAAGTCCTCCTCCTAAGCTTAGAACTCAAGTATTGTGGAGACACCTAAGTTGATTCTTCTAACACCGCATTACTTCCTCATTCCAGTGGAAGACCATGTGATCAAAGACAGCAAAATGAAGCCTCTGACATTCTTTAAAGAGGTGCAGAAGGGATACTTCATCCTGAGATCCCTTGCTACACTGTGGAGCTCATCAATAAAAATTGATTTTTTTTTTCCACATGTGACTTCTCTTCTCATTTTATACAGATCCTTATGCATTTTATGAAAATTAGGACATAATTTTTCATTTTAATCAAAATGTACCGATACCTTGAAATGAATGCTGCCATATCAGAAAATCATGACCTTTACATTTTGAAGATACTGTAATTTTAAATGAGTGGAAGTTTCTACAATTCTGGCACTGAGATAAATATTTCTCCCTCAGGTCGCTGCAGCACTATTATTGATGCAACGTTTGGGTCACTGAAATCTGCCAACTACCCAAGAAACTATTCAGATAACACCAACTGTGTCTGGCTTATCCGAACCCGATCCAGAAAGGTAATCATAAGTTAACAATGGTCTTGGTATATGGCTGAACTTATTTCTTTCTTAGTAAAGCATTTTGCTTTTTTCTGCATACCAGTTGCCATATAACATTTTTTTTTCATAAGAGATATTTCAAACTAGTCTCTACTTTTCATGTCCTTAAGCCAGGAATGGGAAAACAACTGCAGAGTTGTGATTTTGGAAAACCTCCATGCATTGGGCTTCAGGTTTGCAAAATCAAGACAAAGCAGTCTGAGCATGGGAGCATTCAGTCACAGGCTCATTAGATCTGAGTCCTGCATCTTCAGGGGATGAGAGGCAAGTAGGGGCAATCAGTTCCAGTTTGGGTTTCACCACAGCTTGGATTCCCTCTCATTTAGAGGACATTCAAACAAGAAGTCGCATATATGTGTATGAAAAGCTTTTTTTTGATTGCCTTCCAGATTTCCCTGCACTTCCGTGCCTTTGAGCTGAGGACAACCAGAGGCTGTCAGGGTGACTACGTTAAAGTTTACGATGGATCCAGCAAGTATTCTGCAGTTTTAATGGACAAAACCTGTGGATCACAGATACCCACTGATGTAGTTTCTTCTAGAAATCTTATGCTCATAGAGTTTGTCACAGATGGTGCTGATACAGCTTCTGGTTTCCAAGCCACCTTTACTTCTGGTAGGTCTGAGAGCATGGAAAATGGCAGAGGGGAAAAAAAAAACAACTATAAAATCAAAAGGGGTTCTATCTTCCCCTTTGCTTGTCTTCTGGGGAAACAGTGAGGAAATGTTGTCCACACGAGCCATCATTTTCTGCCTTGCTTTTGACCTTATGGATCAGTACTACTCTGATACCATTTATTCATTCAGGAAGATGGGGCCATGCTCAGAGCAAATTGTCAGCCAAGTGATTTCCAGATTCCACAATTTGCCTTGTCTTTCAGATACATACATGCCAAAGTATGCAACGTTAAGGATATGATCACTTTAAAATCCCTTATAGGATTACTAGCGCAGTAGAATGAGAATAAATCATAACGTAGAATTTAATTACGTTGCTCTCCTGAAAAAGATGGGCAAGAAAGATTCATGGTGAACCAAGTCACTTTGCCCTAAAGCAAGAAGAGTATTTCCATGTCTAGGATCCATGGAATTTATCCACCTGAAACACATTCTTTTCAGTCCCATCTAATTAATAACTAGAGCCACGACTATACAATTCAGTTGCCACAGGCTGTCACATTAGTATGTGTCAGCTGGAATAAAGAAACCTCACCATGCTTTTCTATAGCCAACAGCAAACTATACATTCAGTAATGCAGCTTGGCTTCATTAACTGAAGGAAAGCTCAGCAATCTCATGACCTTGTATTTGTCATGGGCTAAGAACATCCATACAGAGAAATGCAGTAATTTAGGTGTATACCCAAACTTGAACAGCAATATTGCCTGTGTAGTATCTATTTTTGTCAATTGTAGCTATAGAAGAGTAGAATAGAACCATAGAATGGCCTAGGTTGAAAAGGACCATAATGATCATCTAGTTTCAACCCCCTTGCTATGTGCAGGGTATCATCAGCTACAAAACGATCTCAGTTTTTGGATAAAATGTGATTTAATTTTTACATAATTTAGAGATTGTACTGTTTGTTCAGAGTGCTCTGAAAGATAAATATTCTTTCATTTCACTTACAGCAAGGATCCAAAGAAGATTTAACAGCCGCAACTGATTTAATAGAGAAGAATCTATTCTGTGAATATTGAAATTATGGATTTCCAACTCTGCTCCTATCTTGGCTTGGATCAGTATGCAATTTAATTCTGTTAAGAATCAAATTCTTCATCTTCTTAGGAAAGTTTTTTCCCCAAGCCATATAAATGCATGAATCCTATACATCCTAGTGTATTACCCCTTTTGTCTGAACAATTAATTTATTACCTCTTTCTATTTAACAATTTAATTAAAATCTTCATAGAAAAAAAAAAAAAAACAAACCTGTTTCTATTTTCTATTTTCCAACAGTCCCTCGAACCATACACATCAATGTTACCTTACTTCCCAGACACCTTCATTCAGCCACAGTGTTGCACTCTCTTAAATGCATCACTGATTTCATCATGAGTTTAGACATTTGGGTGGAGAGAACATCTCCAGCTTTACAAACACACTTTCTGTTCTCCACAATCTTCAGCATGAAAGAAGGTTTTAATTACTGCCTCTTTTCCCAGCCTAATCTTCGAGCTTCCAAAAATGACATCTCTCTTAAGTGATCCTGTTATATCCTTAAATCGCAAGAAACATGGACATGACAAAGGTCTTGCCATAAAGGACTGGTACATCCTCTTGTACAGTTCTGGTAGGCAGGGACCAGCTAAAGGGAGCTTTTTATTCACAAGTCAGGTTTTTAGTCCGCAGACGCATTTAAGCTCACAGGACAAGAGGTGGACTAGACAGTGCTGCCAGAGTTAATGCACATCATCTGTTCTTTAACAAATAAATCTGTGAGGCAAGAAACTTAACTTCCCTTTTCTGATTACTCAAGGAAGACAGAGAACTGTAAGATTGGCTGAGCTCCTGGAAAGCTCATTTCTTAGAATTTGCTTGTAATCACGCTTTCAAAATGGCATTCTCTTGACTAAGAAATGCCTGTCTTTTTCTAGCAGATCTGAGAGCAAAATACACAAATATTTCACTCTCGTATAGTAGACAGACTTAAAATATGGCCAACCCTATTTAGTACTTGTCAGTTTAGTCTGAAAAAAAGAAAAAGAAAAGAAATACTTTTCCCTGTTCTTCCTTTGTAACATTGGGAACCTTGGAATTTTTTCTGCAGAAATATTTCTAGATGTGGGAAATCAATTTGAATCACAGAGTAAAGTTTATACAGCAAATTACTGACTTTTCTTTTGTTGTAGGAGGCACCAAAAAGCCTGAATTTGCAAGTTTGCTCAAAGCTTGGTCAGTATAATATTTGATGAGGAATCAATCACTTTTTTAAAACTAGAGTATCGTTCATTGCATTGAACATTGCTTCCTCATCCACAGCAACAAATGGCTGTGTAAAAGGCTCTAAAGACAGTAATTTTGAGCTTGCTTTAGAACAGGTGCTTCTTCAGTTCTGCAGAGATTGCAACACAAGTTCAGCTTCTAGTAGTTTCAGTTATCCTTAGCATTCAAATGTTGCTATCAACACATCAAATAAAGAGTAGTCTTTCTGAAATACTGTAAAAAATGTGGTTCTAGAGAAAAATATTTAACAGCTATGATTCCTGAGCCCCTCTGAAACAAAATGGAGGAAAAGCTGCAAAACCTACTGCTGGGTTAGTGAGGACAAATTGTATTAATTTTTATATAGATAATGAGGGCTACCTATATGAATCTTCTAAGATATGGAATTGTTATGTATGGGAGTGTAGTCTTGTAGAAGTCTCTGTCAAAATATTTTTCCAGATTTGACATGTGCCTTTTAAGTTTTTATTTATTCTGAGTTTTCGGTATGAGCCTCTATAACGTTTTTTTTTTTTTTAATTTTATTTATTTTTTTTTTTATGGTGACATATTTATACATAGCTTTACAGAATTTTTTCCTGGCTTGAATAGGATCTGGCAACAAACTTCTGAGAACAGAATGCCAGAAAAGAGAACATCTGCTTAAAGAAATCCTAGTACATGAAGGAGTTTGGAGAGCTTCCAAGTAAAAGTGCCCACTTACTGGTTTATTAGCTTTTATGCAAGCTTCATGGAGCAAAATCTCTTTCTTCTGTCAGGAATGACCTCCACCTTCACTGAATATGGACATTTATAGCTTGTGAGCAGGTAGCGTGCTATTTACCCCTCCAGATTTAATGGTGGTGGAATTTCAATGGCTTTCAAAGAGGTCTGGCTTGTTCGTGGAGGTATTCACCATAAGGAAGCAAAGATATGTTCCTAAGGTTTATAGACGCAACAATATACTCCCCAGAGTCCCTCATTTATTTGAGGAATTAAAACTTTTGCAACTTGTAGACTGCCAGAAGAGGTTCAGAATATTTGTCTCATACCTAACCCTAATCTGCAGATAGAAACCATCTTGTTCAGAAGGATAACTCCATCAACATAGCACTAGAGGTACTGCATGACTCTCCTGATTTCTAGTTTTGGCGTGCTGATTCAGAGGAAGAAGCTAATGATTATTCCAGTTCTAGCCACTGATCAAAGCTAATTTGGGCATATAGAAGCCTCCACATGCACAATACCCACTGGAGATGGAGAATATCTCTTTTAGGATACCAGCTCTTCTCCCAGACTACATCCATAGCAATCCAGCCAGGCCAGTCTTTGCGTAGAGATTCTTAACAGAAATACGAAGATTGGTAGGAATGTTGTAGGGATGGAAATGTGCACGTGTGAGAAAGCCTGAAAGAAGCAGCAGAACAAGGGTTACAAGAACAGCCTGTATTGATAACAAGGGACACCATTCCCATGATGCTACTCCCATGACATTGCACCCAGGAGGATCATGGAGGAATGCATTGTTTCTGGCATCACCACAGGGCCTATCCTCTGTTCAGACAACAGCACAGACTTGCCAGAGGAAGATCTCACACCCTTATGCCAGCAGGCTTGCAGCTACTAAATGTACAAATCTTTTTCCTGTTACCCCAGCAGGAAAAAAGGCAGATCCTTCCAGTAGTTATAAACAGCCTTATTTGGACAGTATTGAGTCTTCTGTAGGGAGGTATAAGGCTGTAAATCCTGTGTTAATTTCAGTGGCCTGAACTCCTCTTCACTAGGCACTATGCAGACATGGGACAACTGTACTGTCACCTTGACGATCAGGCCCCCTGTACTGGGGTCTTTGTGCACAGTCTTGGGGCTCATCAGGCTGCCTGGGCCATGCAGCAATTTGTCACACTACCCATGCTGGCAGGGATGATGCAGTGTGTTGGCTCCTTCACCTGCAACCTCTACTTCTTTCTGTCCTGGAGTTCTTTCCCTATAACTTTGCATATCCTCATTCCCCTCCCACTTATCTCACAGTGATGCCTCCATAGAACAGGGAGATACAGAGAGGGAAAAGACACGTTACCTGCATTTGTCTGTTTTATCTCTTTCTGGAAAGCTGTAAAACTAGTATCAGAAATAATACCCCTCTATTTTTTCCCCTCTTGTTAATTGTCATGTTTTCTTTGCTTGTACAGAGAAAACCCACAGATTTTATTCTTTTTACTTCTATATCTTTTAATCTTTGATAAATTAAATCCATTTCATTTTATGTAATATATTGCACTTTTTATTTTAGTTGTGTTTTTTCACTGACTGTTGTTTCTGAAGTAAGGAACTTGGTAAATTTAGCATCTAGAAACAATGACAGCTAGCATAGTTTGACCAAGAAGGCCTCCAACCACAACAATCTACAAATTACATCTGAAAAATGTTGTATAAGGATAAATTTCGTATGTATATATAACTGCCTGGAGCAGCATGAGAAAAATCTTGTGCTGCCCTATTTTAACTATTACTGTATTTCAGCACATATTAAATTCACTACTTAATCAACGTACTGCAATTTTACATTATCTTGACTGAACTGCAGCTCAGTTTTCAAAAAGCAGTCAATCTGAGTGAAATAAAAAATGATGAGGATCCCTCTTCTGTAAGCACAAAATGACCATTCTTCACAGAAAAGATTGTTTTGGAGAACATTATTTCCTTTTTAATAAATTGAAAACTTGGCTTCTGGATATTACCATATCAGTGGATACAATTTAAGTCCTTTTTCTGTCTTTTTGGAGGGTATGCAGATGATAATAAAAGGGAATATGGAGTAATGCACATATTGAAGATGTTGTCTTGAACCGTAAAACTCTATGAAGTGTTACTTATATAGAGTAACACTACATACAGATAAATAGCTATTTTCCTAAAAAGATACAAGTGAAAACTAACCAGCTACAGACGTTCAAATCGATATTCCAACAGGGCATCCACACTGATGACCATTTTTGCACGTAAAACTGAAGAAAAAACAAGACCCATCCAGCTGGGTTTTAGGATAGACCTAAATATAGTCATCGTCTCTTGCTTCCATCACACCAGACTGACTCTATACTGGACGACGCTTGCCCCACAGGTTTCTGCGCCATAGAAGTGATGTTCTCCTCTGTAGCCAACTGCTTTTTCCAGCTGCTGCTCCGCTTGGAGGCGGTTGAGGGCTCCACTTTCCCTCTGCCGCTGTGGTTACAAGGTAACATCCACCTTCAGAGCAACATAATTTCACTTCTGACCCGAGTTTCTGATTCACACTTGGTACAACATTAACCACGTGGTGATCGAGCTTGCTGCTGGATCTAGGTGAGTCCTGCGGAGCGCTGTCTAAACGTCCAAACATATTAACTGATGGCTTTCAGACAGATGTCAATCTTTTTCTCGGTGGATAGCACAGTTTCTCAGGGCTCCCATCCTCACTTTGATGCTGTGTTGCTGAACCCTCACAGGATGCCTTTAGACCACTATTCCCTCATCAATCCTATATCATATTCTTCCAACCATAAGCCAAATCCTTCATTCTGTTTCATGCTCTGCTCTCTTTGCATCACTGCAAACTTCACATCAGCCCTCCTGCTGTCCATCAGCAAGACCGAAACGGGGCAGGAATAAAACCACACCCTGCAAATCAAAGTAGGTTTTAGCTGCCGTCGTCCCACGCCTGTGCCGGGACACCTGGACAGGGAACAAAGGCGGCGCACTGCGCCTCCTCCCGCGGCTCTACTGACGCTCCGAGGACGCGCTGCCGGCTCGCGCCGACCGTTAGCCGCGAGGGCAGCGCCACGCGCTCGTCCGTTACATTGTCCTCCCTCACAGCGCCGCGTGGGGGCAGGAGGGAGCGCGGCTCTCACAGGCGGAGGGAGCCAGCCAAAGCTTCCAAGTAAAACGTCGGTTTTTTAATTATTATTTTAAAAATTAATTTATTATTCCAGTGTGAACTTTTGAAGCCGTTTTGGAAATCCAAGCTGTATAATGCTGGTTAGAGCAGTATAGCAATCATAGTCCTCTTGTCCTGCAGGAGTTGTCCCACTCGTGTTTCCCTTCAGATCAGTTCTCAGCCCCATTAAACTCCATGTTGATCTTGCTAATTTAGTCAGTAATCACAAAATGGGGGGCTTTTTCTGGTGGATCCAGCCCGTTCTTCCTTTCCTCTGTTCACAAAGTGCTCAGAAAACTTCCAAATTTAGTGCCCAAGTTTGTGAACTTACTAGAATATTGTCTCTGCATGAATGTTCTATGAACATTTATTCTGTGCATTCATTATTCACATTTTAACATGAGTTCAGTGTTGCGGTTATGTGCCTAAGTAGTACAGTTTCTGCACTGTAATTGGCTGACTTGTGTAGCTCAACCACACATTTTCCATGTGAGGTGTGAATAATCACATTCAATCAGATATTTTGAGACTATTTAAGCTTTCACATTTAAATTTATATTTGCAAGCTAATGTAATGCTTGTTTATTTATTTATTTGTTTATTTTACAGTTCTAATGAATATTAGCAGACATTTTTTCATTGTTTACTCAGCTCTGGGAATTGCGTTTTGTTGACCTCAGTTTCAGCTGAGTCTTTTTCTTCATCTTCTAGGCTACTTTTGAAGAGTTCCTGCATGCTGAGAAGTGTTTGTCACAGTACACTGCAGAGAATTCTGCTCGTGGAGTAAAGCCTTTTGGGAGGATTCTTTGATGAAAGGTATCTCAAGAGGTAAGATTTTTTTTCTTCTAAATTCTTTCTAAAGAATGTGAAAATTCATGTCTCTTAAGTATAGAGCATATTGCTTGAAATCACACATTTATTTACGTATATGTTTGAAAAGAAATAATTTTTCAAAGCTATAGACCATTTGCATTATTGGAAGTCAGTTGCAGATACATATATAATATGGGCTTAATTAAATAAATGGAAAATCAAATTGTGATATTTAGGCATTTAGCTCTAGTGTGACTGTGCCTTTTTGTTCCCTAGTCATAGTTTCTGAATATCCTTCATTAATAGGTGTGCAAAGTAAATTCTGTAAAACTGACCATGGGCGGAAGCTGTATTACGTAAAACAATACATTTTCACAGCTTTTTGATAAGCTTCAGTAAAATCTGCAGAATGCTAGTGTCTGAAAATACATATGTTCTTGGCAGTTATAGTTGAGACACATAGAACATCACAAAAGGTTTTCCACTGAGGTTATGGTGGAGCAATGGGTTATGTAGGTGCAGTGGATTTGCCACGTCACGGCCTGAACCAATGGTTGAGCACCAGGTGAGCAGGCTTGGCCCAGGGAGCTCAGGTGTAAGCAATGTTCCCAAATGACTGGAAGGGGTGGAGCCTGGATCCACCCCTCACCCTCATTTAAGGGCTAGCAGCTGAGGGAGCAGCTGGATTGAGACTATACTTGTCTCAAGCTAGCACTGGTTGTCAGAGGGGGTGAGTCAATTTTTTTTTTTTTTTTTTTAAATTTTATTTGCTATTTCTCCATACTGCCTGCATTCTATTTGAAGGCGCTGTCGTTATCTTCTCTCTCCTCCAGGAGGGGAAAGAGAGCTTCCTAAGTAACTGAATTTCTTTTTGTTGGTTAGCATTGCTAGTTTAATCTGTCTCTGTGTAATAAAGAAACCTATGTCTTTAGTGTGGGAATGAGATGTTATCAAGGACTTGCAGTCCTAACTCAGTTACTGTGAGGATGACAGAGCACTGGCACAAGTTCTCCAAGAGGTTGTGGAATCTCCTTTGGAGGTGTTCAGAAACTGTCTGGATATAGTTCTGAGCAACAGGCTCTAGGTTATCTAGCTTGAGCAGGAGATAAGACCATTATGACCTCTAGAGGTGCCTTCTGAGTCAACTATTCTGCAATTCTGTGGGTGTAGGGGTGGGAACAACTTGGTAAACTATGGAAAGAATCTGTTGGCTGTACTTTAAACAGAAGGTTATAGTAAAATTCAACTGGGAGAAAGAATGGAGCTGGGGAGTTGAGAAAAGGCTTAATGTATCTCTGAACATAAAGCAGTGTTCTGGAACTGAAAGTGAGGTTTCTTCCTGAATATATGATCTGCAATTGTTGATTACTACTTATCTGAAATGTTGTCAGCCAAAGCATCAGAGTATTATCAGTACTGTATTAAAATAGCCAAATGCTTTTTCTCATCTTTGATCAAAATCACTTCTTCCTATGATATTCTCGATCTACATGTTTGCTGGTATTGTCATTTGCGGGGGTTATGCCATTTTGATGAAAGAACCATTTGCAGATCTTACATATCTGCAGGACATGTTGTCTCTATGCAAATGCACAGTTGCAATTCTTTGAGTTGGCTTATTTCACAACTGCAGGAGTGGTTTCTCTCTGTGATATATTCTGTAGGTACAGCAGATATGTATTCTTCTCTGGTATGTTTGGGAATATGTTAGCTTTTTACTGATGAGATCTGCCTCTTCCTTTCTGAAGGACAGAATTATTCATACCGAAAGGGTGTTGTAATGTCTTTAAGGAAGAAGAGCAATTTTCTCAGACTTAACTTAGGCGAAACTTGAGGTGGTGTTATCCAAAATAATCATCTTTCCTTTCGTCTTGGTCCACAAACCCAGCCTCTGAGATTATTTCACTCCACAACTCTGAAGAGCAGTAATCCTTATCATTCATATGGCCATATCTCAGATATTTTCTCCTCTGCCAGAGAACTGGCATACTGATGGAACTGCTGAGCTCAGTTTAAAACATACAACGCAGAGCTTCAAGTAGCAGAAGCAAGGCAAACAATGAAAGGTGCAAGGAGGAACTTAACAGGAAAGCGGAAGCAGCAAGGTACACATGCCACTTTCCTCTTTTTGTTTATGTTGTATAACTTGTCCTTGTGCTGTCGCATATAGAACACCAATCAGTCTGGCAGCGTTGCACCTTGTCTTTTAGTGACTGATGCAATATTAAAACAAACAAAGAAAAAAAACAGACCCCAGATAATCTGTGTTCTACAAATTTTAAGACAGTATTTTTCCAGTTTAAACTCCTTTCATTTTAATCAAAATAGGCATAGGTTATCTTACTACGTTTTCCTGCTAGTTAATCTTTCTTAGATGACAGTTTGTACAGTTACTGATGTTTGCTATGATTTGTAGAGGATTTATAGGAATTGTACATGCTCGTGGAACAGGAGAATAGACCATCAGCTGTTGCCTTTGAAAAAGAAGCAGAAAAGTTCCTCATGGGTTGTTATCTTTACAGATTACACTGATTCATTTAACACATGTTAATTCTATTCCCTGGGCCCATTGCATCATACATACAGCAAAGGCAAAACTATCTTTGTTTCGTCCTCTGGAATTGGCCCACATCATGGAGTTCAGTGCTGCATGAAAGGAGAAGTAAAGGCTATATATAGGTGTGACATCAGGCATGCACAGATGCAGCACGGAAATACAGTAATGCAAATCAACCAAACACAGCTGCTGCACTGGGGACTAGGTGAGTCAGCAAATCTTCTGTAGAGAGAGTAGCAGGCACAACAGTTGCTAAGATGCCATGATCACAACACAAAAAAGTAATACAGAGCAAATCTCTGTATTAATAACTTGTAACAGCTTGTGTATTATGACAGTGGTGTGTAGAGAGAAATGTACATCCTGCATGTATAGCAAGTTCAGTTATATGATGGAGTAGAGTGGGGCCATGAGCGGAAGCTTTGAGGCTCATTCTGTTGGAAAACTTGGGTAGTAGTGTCCAAGTTAATAAAGAGCTGTTGATCTGTTTATTTTGGTTTTTGCTATGAATGTGGCTGATGGAATTAACTTGAATTCTGCTGAAAAAGTGCGAGTTGTATCAGGTACAATACCAGAATGTTAATATATATGTACTGGAAACTATCTCAAGCTCATCAATTCATGCCTATAACTTGCATAAATAATTGAGTTTACTGATGAGATTCTTGTTCTCACTGATGGGAAAGTGACTAAAACCAATTTTTAGCTGCGGACATCATCATTTGCATTTGAAAATAATGTTGTAAATAATGCTACTTTATGTGACAGTACATGATATTATTTAAGCAATTGAAAAGTTGGGAAATCTGCCCAATATCTTCAAGCTAGCTTGAAATAAGTTGGCAGTAGTTTTGTGTGGTTTTCCCAGTTCCAGAGTTCAGAGAATTATTTCTCTGTTGATAGCTAGCACAGACTATATGCATAGTAAAAATATGGCTTGCTTTTTATGAAGAAAATGATTAGTAAGTAGTCTGAGGTCTTAAAATACAGAGCTCACGTTCTCCAGATGTTTGGATTCTCTGACCTGACTTGCACTGTGCTTCTGTTGATTCTTTTATTAAGACTTACTGCCAAACAGAACAAGTGTTTTTATCCAAACAAACCACTTAACATTTTGAGGTTTTCTAGACTGTTGGCTTGGAAAATGGATGATGCTTTAATTGCTTTACAGTTTTTAAAGGATATAATGAAAGCCTTAAGCAAATTCTATGGAGTAAAAATGAGATACTTGCCCCATAACATTAAACTCTCAAACTTCTTAGCACCGAACTTACAGAATCAGGGGCAGAGAGCAGCATGGAAAGCAGCAAAGAAAACATAGAAAAACTAGGGTTCTGGGAGAAGGAACATGGATATGGGAACAATCTGAGCATCCTTGGACTAGCAGTGCAGTTATTAATTATGTACAGTGAGTTGCAGATTAACTCTGCTGTGGATTCAGAGAAACCACTGCAGGCTCCATGAGGAGCTTGCACAGGTCTTCGGAATTTGCTAGCTTAGATGCATTATGGTGCAAACATAGCTGTGGAATGGCCGTGGTCAGCTCAGCAGATGATGAAAAATTTGCAGGACCATATTTTTTCCTAAAATTCAATCTATAAAAGCTTGCTTGGATTTGCTGCTGTTCCTTATGGTTACATTCAGGGAAGCAAAGACTTTGGTATGCTTTTTTGTAATATACTCTAAAGCTACAAAGGTTTGTCAGCCACCAGCTGCTGTTAATGTTGTTTATGAAATTAGGCTTTTAGGCTTTTTGAGCAGCAAAACCAAACTGAGAAGCAATTACTAAATAAATGAAATTGGAAGGGTTTCTAACTTTACTTTCAGTTCATGTAGAGAGACATTTCTGCTTGCCCTAAATAGGCAATTATATACTTTTTTTGTCAAAGTGATCTCATGGTGAATGAGGGGTACAGTGAGAACCCTGTTCTTAAAAATAAATAAAAACGGAGAGAAATCAACCTGAGGCTGAATTAGCTAAGAGAAAAGCAATCTGTTAGATACCAAAGAAAAGTCAAAACTCTGAAGTCATTCATCCGCATCTTCAGTGCTATCGTTCAGGCTAGGAGAAGCAGGACTTTAGCAACAAGGACTTCTACATGAAAGAAAGGCAAGAAATTCTTACTGCATTGTGTATGTAGGAGTGTGCTTGCCCTAGATATTTTACTTTCTTCTTAAAATTGAGATGGAGAGGAATGACACCAGAAATGTGTACTCATCCTGATATTTGAACTCAATATTTTTAAGTAAGAAATCCCTGGAATATCTCTGACAACAGAATGTACAGACCCTGGTAATCACAAGGTCTGAAGAACTTCATGACACTTGATCTAATGTCTCTAGCTCCCAGAGCTACACTTATATTCCTGAGGTTTTTATTAACTGATTAGTCCTAATGGCCTGTGTGTTTGACCGTAGAACTATTCTTTGTCTTGTAGTATCCTAAGGAATTGCATCTAATTCATAAATATTTTACATGTACCATTAGCACTAAATAACCTCATTTACTCCCCTGTTGCTTAGCCCATCTGTCATTCTAGTTTTATCCATTTCTGTTCTTTCCCTCTGCCTTCATGTGATCACATCTTTAACTTTTTCCAGCTAATATTTCCTGTTTGTTTTGGTGCGTATAGATCCATATTCCATTACTGGCAGACTGAGATTGGATCACTTAACCTCTATCTGCACTAAATACTAAACTGTCTTTCTGGGACTTTTTTTCTCTTCCACAACCCAGATTCTAGATAAGAATTACTACTTATTTTATACAAAACACATTTGATAATATTCTCATAAACTCGTTTCCTGCTAGCATAAAACTACTATCAAACTGAGGGCAGGACTGTTCTTTGATAAGAGACAATCAGAATTCTCTTTATGGAACATAAGTTAAAATAAATTTTATCAGGTTTTCAAAATGTTATAATAGGCTAATTGTAATTTTGTAGTCCTAGAAATAAGCGAACAAGGAGGGCGGTTATGAAATTGCCATATTTAGACACAGTTTACTTTTGAATATTTTGTTTCACCTTATTTAGCCTTTTTTTGGTCCAAGTGAGGGTGGTGCAAATAAAAGAGCACTTGTGATGATGTACAGCATACCAGCCCCACTGTGATGCTGGATGGAGAAGTTTCCAGAGAATATTTTCCGCAAGCTTACCCAGTTCAAAAAGATGCCTAGGATAAACCCCTGCAGATGGCAGCAGTGCTTTATGCTTCAACACCACGGCATAGTACTTGGTGTAGTTTGAGCCAGAATATCATACTGAAGAAATTGATTTTTTAAGACAAGTACAGTTAACGTGTTTTGTTTTTAGTCAGCATGTTATTGATGAGGTTTAAGTTTAAACAGGTAAGTTGTAATACTTGTCAGTTATCAAAAGGCTGTTTTTTTGTGTTTGTGAATGCCTCTGAGTTCCTAAAGACACCTCCTATCCCCTCTGTTTCTGATATTGTAGGTGTGAGGCGTGTATTTTCCCAAAGCACTTTGCATCCTTCAAGCTTGCAGCAGGAATTTGAACTAGCTGACTTGGACTAGCACAGCATGTTAAAGTTGTTAGTGTTCAGTTTTATTAAGCTAGAAAAAAATCTTGGACATTCCTACTTCCTATATTTACCGCATGTACAGCATAAGAGGACAGGGTAAAGGGGAAGGGAGGAATTGCTGAACCAAATCTGATATTGTGTAACTTAACTACTTAGTAAATGGGATATTAGCCTTAGATCTGCTTTGGACAACAAGTAAAATATACAGCATGTTAAACTGAAGTATATGTCATAGTCTCACTTTGTGTGATAGTCTGGATTGCCACTTTGATTTCATTCTAGGATGCTGAGGAGTGCAAAGGGAAAATAAAATGGTAGGAAGCAAGCAGTCATATTTGACCTCTTAGGAGGATTTAACAGCTGGCTGCTGAAACACAGTCCCCAGCTGAGTATAGTACAAGGGCTGATCAGAAAGTATCTCCTCCTGTTTTATTATGTTGACACACAACATCGAGGTAGATGTTGGTGGTATGGGAGTAGAGGTTGAACTTTCCAGACAATATTCTGTTGTGTGGTTGCCATGTGACAGATGACAGTAGAGGAGCAGACTGACGAATTGGAGTCTGACATGGAAGTGTGTATAAGGAAAAGCTGTGGACTTTAATTCCTCTGAGGAAAATGTTTCACTCATTGGCATTCATCAGTGCTTGCTGAACATTGCTGGAGACCAAACAGTTGATGTGAACACAGTGAGGGAGGGCACTTCAGCAGTGGGCCACCACCACTGGTGTAGATTTTTACAAGCATGGCATGCATGTTCCAGTTTGTCACTGGTGAAAATGCATAGCTAATAGTGGTGACTGTTTTGAAAGATAGTGATTCGTTGCTGAGAATTTCCTCTATCAAATAGTGTCAGTGCCCTTTGTATCTGCTGTAGTTTTCATGGAAATAAATAGGAGGCATTACTTTTTAGTGGTCTATGTACCTTGGTCTTTGCCTGATCATTCAAGTGGGCAGAGACACCGGTTATCTCTGTCTCTTTACATCTCCGCTGAAAGACCAAAAGAAATCGAAGCAGGAGAACGGGGTAATTATAGCTCTAGAGACACACTCTAGAGACTTACAATGTATATATACGTAAGCACTGTATCTTTCTCAGTGCAGCTAATGTGGATTGTTTAATGAATGAGACTTCAGTGAAGAGGTTCACTTAACATTTTTCTTGCCTTGAATTAGGCTTGCTGAGAACATGGATGTGGAACCTAGAATTGTTTGTCTCTTGTTGCATATCTGAAGAGGGTTTGACTGTCCTGAAAGCAGGTAATAGTTTTGATTTCAATGTATAATTGCGTAATAGAAGTTACCTTGTTAAACCCTTGGACAAATTTGTCTGTTTCCTTGCTAACCCATTGTTCTGACTGATATATTCTTACAGTTTTGCTTCAGGAGGTGCTGGGTTTTTAGTAACTCCAGTAAGAAAGCCATTCTACTACTACTCTGAAAGGGTGGTCAGGCACTGGAATGGGCTGCCCGGAGAGGTGGTGGAGTCACCAACACTGGAGGTGTTCAAGGAACGTTTGGATGTTGTGTTGAGGGACATGGTTTAGCAAGAACCATTGGTGATGGGTGAATGGTTGGACTGGATGATTCTGTGGGTCTTTTCCAACCTTAGTGATTCTATGATTCATACTACGTAAAGCGCCTCTTAAAATGTCATTTATTCAAGTTAATGCCATAAAGAATGAGAGGAAAGTATAGATAATTTTACATAGCTTCAGATGCTGGAAACTCTGAGTTGCACAGCACTGAGCTGGCCTTTGCTCAGGGTGCAGCACGCTGGGCAGATGCCATCCACAGAGAGGTTATCCAGCATTTTCACCGATGAGTTCTTGCAGAATTTGCTTAAAAGAAAGCAACTTTATTAATCATTTCCACTGTTTAAAAAAAAAGTTCCAATAAAAATTGTTCTGCTGCTGTCTTTTTAGTTAAAGGCAAGGGCATGCTGGTGATGTAGTCACTGCTACTGTCTTTAGGCTGCTCTGTTACATTTAGCCAGCTGTTTTCCATGAGGCCCAAGAATATGCACAACATTATCCTGAAGGCAAATCTTTAAGTGCAACTTAGCATAGCACAGTACAGGTTTGCACCTATTTGGATTAATTGTAAAGTGTCTCCTTAATGTGTGATGGTGTTCTGGTTCTGATCATTACGCTTAAGATAGTTCAGAGAACAGCTGATTATATACTTCCATCCCTCTCTAATAAATCTAATTTTCAGGGACTTAGCTATCATGAGGAACATGCATGTTTCTTTTTTCCTTTGTTAGATAATGTTTTAGACCAATTGCAGTAGTCAGGCTTGTGAAGAATTCCGGATTTTACAATGTATGTGATGCAAGTCTGGACAGAATGTTCAAAGTTATAGTCAGTTTAGAAAATCTTCCAGGATGGATAGATTCTAAAGATGTAGTAGAATTATCTTCGTACTGAACCATAGTAATTAATCCTAGTCAAGAATGTGATATGGCCCTCAAACAAACCAGCACCCAATACAGTTTCATGCAGCTGCTGTAGATATTTTTTTCGAATAAATTGTCTAGATTTGCTCTACCTTTTTTATATCATTTTTAAATGTGCTAATCTGCAAAGATTTCTCTCCATTTCTGGTTCCTCAATCATACCTAAAAAAATGTATGTGCTGCCAAAGCAAAATATGAGATTTGATAGAGCAAATTTTCAGCTACAAATCCCTATTTTTCAACACAGTCACCACCGTTAGCTATGCATCTTATTCTTATACAGCTGTTATGCATTTCCTGCTCATTGAAAGACATCTCTTTGGCAACTTGGGTGAATATTCTACCATTTACAAGGGCTGCTTTGAAAGTAATACCCTCTATTTTATGTTGGCCCACAATGTCAGAGGCAGATGTTGGTGGTATGGCAGTAGAGGTTAAGCCTTCTCAACAGTGCTCCATTACATTTTGTTGCTGTGTGACCAATGGCAGCAGAGGGGCAGTCTGACAAAATGGTGTCTGACATGAAAGAGCACATGAAGCAAAGTGTGGAACTGTACTTCTCCATGCAGAAAAATTTTCATCACCAGTGAAAATGCATAGCTAATGGTGGTGACTGTGTTGAAAAATAGGGATTTGTAGCTGAAAATTTGCTCTATCAAATAGTGTTCTTGCGCTCTTTGTTGTCATTTCTGTGGAATTAAATAGGTGTTGTCACTTTTGGAGTTACCTACATAAAAATGTCCAGCATATTGCCCAGGAGTTGGACAATGTGATTTCATAGGAGCGGCTTCTGATTGGAAGTAATTTAGCCTCATGCAGGTTTTCTGTGACATTTTTTGTTTAGCTGTCCTCTTAAAAGGATTCTGTTTAATTATAGCTTTTGTCCTGTTTCTACTGGCTTTCCTATGGTGCATGGTGGGCTTTAGTAACAGCTTTTAGAGAAACATAGGAAAAAGACAACTATATTGTTCTTAGCTCAGCGGGTAGTTCAGTATGTATTGGTGAAACACTTGTGGTCCTGTTACAAAGACGTTTCAGATCTCAAAATCTGAGGGCCAAAAGCAGGAGAGAGAACAGACTGTGAAAACGAAAGAAAAAGCTGAGGAAAGGTATTGGTCTTCCCTACCCAACATTCAAAGAGACAGTCACAGAATAGCCTGCTCTAAGGCTATCCTGCACAGTAGGAAACCTTGCTGAGAGGAATCATTGAAGATACAAGGATAGTCAGAAGAAAATAGACGAACTATAAACTCCAAAAGAGAACGCAGTCTCTCTCTCCAGTTTCTGGGTGATGGCCTCCAATAGTTATTTATGAGGATATCCTGTCTCCAGAATTTGTTCACTATGATGTGCGAATTTTATTATAGAAACCAGGAAAAAGTGAGACTTAACTAATGAACCGGTTCTTCCTTAATTAATGAATCACCCTACGTTTTCACTGCTTTTTTGTTCACTGCACATTTTAATTTAAAAAATTCCTGTTTTTTGAGGGAATATTCCATTCTCATAAATTTAAAGTTGAAAGCATTTCAAAGATGTTGTTTTTTTCCTGCTACTATTTTAATTTTTTTTTTTTTTCAATACTGAGAAATATCAGGTACAAATTTTAGAACATAAGACTCAGTAACTGCAGAATTTAATTTATATAGATTCACATGTTTCTGGACACAGCTCAAGTAAAATCAAGGACAGATCTCCATAATCAAATAAAAAGAATTTGATTGACAAATAGACTTCATATTTATATGGATGATAAATGCAATGCATCTTGTGAGCAACTGTTTTTTTAATTGTGCTGCAAAATTTTCTATCATCACTACAATTAGCTCTATAGAAATTATGAATGTGAAGTTTTAAATATTCACAGTTGAAGAGAGATTCCAAGTTGATAAAGAATGGGTTTAACTGCAGGTAGTCTTCATGTTGCTCAGACTTTGACACGAGAGAGATGGTTGCCTGTTCTTTTGCCACTGAATTACAAAGGGTGGAAATATAACACTTCTGTGGCAGCATAAAATCTGAAGCTGTTCATTAATGCTTGATCTAGATGAGGCTGCCAAGCTATCTGGCAATATAAATTTGATCTTGATTTGGCCAGAGAACACAATGGTGCTTGTGCCAACTCTGTATCTTTTGATGTCTTTATCTTTGTGTGCTACCTGGCATACACTTACTGGAATGAAGTTGTCTCTATAAATAATAAGACCAAATCTAAACCAGCAGAATAAACTGAAGCAACTTAGCTGCAGTGAGCTAAGGCAGGAGCCATAGGATGATCTGTTTACAGCTGAGGTTGTTGCAGCCTGCTGCTGCCTCCCACTACCTTTTCCCACACTACAAGGGACTGCCATGCCTTCAGATTTGCCACCAAAGCCGTATGTGAATTTGCATCCTAATGTAATTGAATCTAGCCTGGATCTTTTTGATAGAAGTAGGTCAGAGAAGAAGTAATACTGAGAGGTCTCAAAGAATGGTGATTTAAACAAGAACATATGTAAAACAACATTTATTTTTAATTGAGATATAACTAGAACTCATGTTGAATTGAAGAAATCACTTCGTGAAGAAGTTGCAGCGTCTTGGTAAGATATGTTAGACAGTGGCTGAGGAAGACTTGAGAAGACTAATTTCAATCTACCTTCGGTTTTAAAATTGATAGCCTCTTTGCATGCTAGTTAAGGAGCACGTAAGGTAAAAATAGTAGTAGCAATCACTGTAGTAAAAGGTTATAGATGACAGAAAAAGATTGTGACAAACTAGTTCATAGGGACAGGGGAATTCTGCAGTTTTCTAAATTTGCTGTTAAACAGTATCTTTTTGAGCTCAGAATAAAATACTGAATGGGAGACTGTAACTCATGGAACTGAGAATACAGGACTTACTACTAAAAGGAGAGACTATTTTTGGGCAACAGTGAAAGATTTGAATCAGAATTGTACAGAATAGCCTAAAGGAGAAAAAGTCTATTGTATAATCTATCAACAGTGGAATATTCAACATAAGTTGTTGCTACTATCACAAAAAGTGACAAAAGAAAATCTGTGCATTAAAGGTAGCTTCTCTGGGTTGTATATGCATGATATCTTAGGATAAGAGGACAACACAAGGCCATTTTGATAACAGAAATGAGACTCAAATCTTTAATACAGAGGTACATTAACTGCTGGAACAGGTAAATACATCTCCTCAAAGTCAAGATGTGTTTATAGGAAATACTTCCAGCTCTGCTGTGAGATATGAGTTCTACAGAAGAATCAGTTGATGAAGTCCAGTGATCCATGCTAGGCAAAGTCTGTAAGATTATTGCAAGAGTATTCTGGTCTGAAAAGCAGCATCAATTTCTGGACAACTTTAACTTCAGTGCCAAAGAAAATGCAAGTCTGTGTATAGAATTCTGAATGACACAGCTATTCAGATTTGGTTTTCTGTGAAATGTGCTTATAAGATAGGCAAGTTACTGAGGCTCATCTCTGAAACAACTACTTATGTTAATTGGATTGATGTTTACGCAGTTCTTGTTTTAACTTTCA
Source organism: Pavo muticus (assembly GCA_016647715.1). Taxonomy (NCBI): domain Eukaryota; kingdom Metazoa; phylum Chordata; class Aves; order Galliformes; family Phasianidae; genus Pavo; species Pavo muticus. Next base: position 4,652,272 of record JACDJE010000021.1, on the reverse strand, counting down.
ATTAAAAAAAAATCCTGACCTCTAATGTGTTACTTGCATGAAGTAAGCAAGGTAGTATAGAAAGTATTTTAGCACTGGAGAATGTTATCTCAAAATTAATATATTTTCTTATTTCTGCACTAGGTTGAATCTATTTATCTCATTGCACCAGTAAGGGAGGATTACTCTGGAAAACAGATCTCGTTTATTCAGTTCACATTCAGATTTTTCTTCTGGAAAGAACAAACTTTTTATCATAAAGACAGCTTGTATCTCAGAAATGAAGAAGCAAGTGTAAAGTTCTGAGGAGATGTTATGTCAATTTGCTACATATTAGGAAAAAAAACAAACTGCTTGTGAAATTTAGATTTCTATGTTAATTTAGGTACAAGCTGCAATGCTGTCTACTCTTGAATTATCCATTGATAGAAAACTTCAAAACAATTGCAGTATCAATGGAGGACTAAGGAATAAAGGATACAGAATACTTAAGAAAGGTTGAAAGGATAGATTCTAGTGAACAGATTTAAGTAAATTACTTTATTTGATATTAATCCACAGAAGCAGCTACCTTCATAATTTGAATGCAGCTGTATTGTTCAGAATAATGAATAATATTTGGGACTTTTAACTCTAGGTTAGTGATTGCAACCTGCATCAGCTGAATAGTAAGAAATTTTTACATATCACGTTAATGGCAGCCTGGTTGTTTACAAGAAAATCGCTTTTTGTAATATCAAGATAATTACATTAAGGTGTATCATCACACAGATAATTGATGTGTATTTTTTTCTTTGTATGGATAAATAAAGCAGAACATGCAGGACTTCCAGACATGAAATTCTCCTTGCTCCCAGACACCATTAAATGTTCCTTGCCTTACAGGCAAAGGTGTGAAATAACTTTTTTCCTGTTCATTTTGGACTGAAAATGCTACCAAGTGAGTAGTTGTGTGCTATGCCATGCAATTCCTTCCTTCCCTTCTCCAGAGTATAACTGAGGCTTACATGCCCGTATTTAGTCTTTGTGCAATGTTAAATTCATCAATTTACAATCAGATATTAGCATGAAAGTGACCTCTTTGCAGCAAGGAGACCAGGCACCAGAAGGGGGGAAAAAATGAAATTTCTTCCAATCAGAGCTACAGCCTAAGTCTGTTTGGGTGTGAGATTCAACTTGCCAGGGAGCAGTAAGAACAGTCTGCTCCAGAAGGAAAAGCAAGCCAGAAACTCACAGAGACTATTAGGGAGAGAGAGCACAGGCTCACCATGCACAATCAAGAAGAGTATAGTATATGTGGTCAGCTAATAGTCCACTGATCTCCAGTCTATAGTGTCAAGGCAGAAATCTAAACCACCAGGTACAGCACACCTGCAAAGTTGCTTAGGCAAGGCCAAGACTAACTCCAGAGCTTAAATGATGCTCCCAGGCCAATGGCAGAGTTTCCATAAACAGAAGCCTCAGATAAGGTTGGTGAAGACAATCAGAATCTTTGGTGTAATCAGGACTTGGTCTGCATCCTGGTTTCTGTGGATAGGAATTTGGGCATAAAAGCCCAAAAGGAGTATGTTCTAGCCCAATTCCTAATTAAGATAATCAAAGAACAATTAGGTAGAAGTCTCTCATGGTTCATATCATTTCAGCATCTTGGATATGCTAACTGTTTTTTAAATATTTCTATTGTATGGGAACTGTTGAATCATGGCCTGAACCTCTGATTGATTACCTGAGGCAAGCACTAAGTCAGCTGTGGAAGCACAGGTGAAGGCAATTCAGCTGTGTGACTGGAAGGGGTGGAGCCTGGCTCCACATCTCTTAGACCCCATTTAAGGGCTGACTGCTCTTGGGGAAGGATCTCTTTCTGGAGATTGCTCTCTTTGGGGTTTTTCTGTGACCCCAGGACACAGGTGAGCATTTTCATTTATTTTTGATTATCCCTTTCTACTGTGATAATCCTTCTAGGTATACGTCCTGTAAAATAGCAGCCTAACCATGCCACTCTCATGATTGTATAAATTCAGTTGGATATTGTCGCTGCACTGAACTTCACATATTAACAAGATAAGAAATCAATGCAGTATTTGAAGGATTAAAGTACTTAAGCATTTTTTCTACTGCTGGTTGTGGTTTTCACATAATTCTCTCAAATCCAGGTTACATCCTACCACAGAAAGAGACTAACACAGAGAAATGCTAGAAGCATATACTTCAGTTTTGAAATGTGAGAGACAGGTTGCTAGTTGCCCAAATTTCACTAAGTTCTCCTGATCTTTCAAAAGCTATCTGTTTAATCTAAAAAGAGCATGTGTGCATATACAATGTTGGCTGTACACTAACTATTTACTGATGAAATACTTGGTGTGGAGTGAAAATAATCCACTAAACTTCTTATTTATGTAGTCTTAACTTGCTAGTCAAAGATAATTTCATGTTGGGAAAGAAATTTAGATTACTGCACAATGTCCTTTTCATGTTAAAATTTTAATAACTGAAACTTCTCCTTTGCTAAAATGTTGCAGCTCTTTGAAAAATCACTTGATACATGCTGTGCATTTGCTTGTAATCTCACTGCAATCTGCTGCATCTTGTAGCCAAAACTGTCTTTGCTCACTGTTTGGAGCAGCAGTGTGAACACCAGCTGTCTCGGAGGTAGCTGCTCTTTAGTAGTGCTAAATGGGATGTGCCAAAGCATAAAGATTAGTTAGGAAAAATTAATTTATTTTAAAATTCATTAATTCCCCTTTAGCTGTGCTTTAGGGAAGAAGTTAAGATTTAAACACTTTTTTTCTTCCGTTGATACTGTTCACACCACTGGTCTAGTATCTTATTCTGCTAGTGTAAGTAGCCCTTCCATATGAGCTGTACACTGAGTGTGAAATGTATCAGGTAGCAGAATATGTAAAACCTAATACTCGGTAGATTCATACAACTTCAGCCCTTGGAGCAATGATTGCCATGCTATCAAGTATCTAAAAAAGAACATGTGACACTATTTCAACAGTTCTCACTTGAGCAATTACCAGCCTGTTTTACATAATTTAAAACTCCAGATATCTTCTATGAACTCATGAATTTATTACACTTTAAACTGGTTTATGTTACCAGGTAAGGTGTTTTGAGCTGGATTTTCTCTTACAGTGTATTTGGAAGATATTATTTCTAATACTCTAGTTGGGAATCTAACACAAACGAGGCAGGTCTGAGATAATCATGAAATATTACAATGGACTCTAAAAGCTTTAGTGTAAAGACTGTGGCATCACTGTGTTACCAGAAACTTTTGTAGTGAAATTGTATAGGGACTCAGGGCTATGACTGAAATTATATGCAACATAACTATCTTAATGTCTGAAATTGTCTTCTCTTTTGGAAGTAAAATACTGGAGGTAACAAAAATTGCAAGAATATGTAGGGCTAGGCATAAAAGACTGATGAGGAAGGTGTACTTCTGTTTCTTGGATGTAATAAGAAATGTCTTATGTTTCTAAGTTGGTGACCTTATTTCAGCTATTGACTGTTAGAAAGCAAACTGGTTTTTGACAGCATTTCTTCATCTGAGTGACCATTCAGAATGTTGGCTGAGAAACCTGAAGTGCCTTTTTGTCAGCAATCAAAAAATAATCCAGAGCAGCAGTTCCTTGCTCTGCCTTTGTAGGGATTTATGTAGAGCAGACAGAATCTGAAATGCTCTTTTTCAGATTTAGTAGGCAGTTGAGCATTGCTTGTAAGAATTTTCCTAAAGAGCTAAGAACAATCACAGGAGGAATGTACTATAAACTTGCACAGACATTAATTTTCTCATTGTTTTTAAATGCTTATATAGCAGTTTCTCAAACTTTAAAATCATAATCAGATCATTTTAGATGTTGATGTGTGCTCCCAAAATTTCTGATCTGAATTGAAATATCAAATGCTAGGTTTCATAGGATGCGTATTGTGCTCTTAATGTATTTAAGTAGCCCAAGTCAGGTTCTGAATGTGTATTCAGTGGAATGGAGATTTTCAGTCCTGGTCTTTGGAAGCGTAATGTTTTGAGTATAAACGCGTTGCAGAGTGGCACAGTGTTCTCTTTTTAGACCTGCAAATTGGCTCTGAAAACTGTGAATCGCTTGTTACTTATTTTAATGAGTGGGTTATATATATCTATATATTTTTGTACATCTATCTTTCTGACTCTTTAGCATTAATTTTTAAAAAGTCATTTTAAAATAACCTTACAGTTTCAAAGTCAAGTCCTCATATTAGAAAATGTGACAGTTCAAGTTGGATATGAAAACTTGCATATGCGCTGATGATAAATCATTATGATATAGACAATGTAAAAAATAAATCAACATACCTTGCCTCATTTAGCTGATGGAAAGTAATGGTAATAAAAAGAAAAAAGGACAGACAGACAAAAGACAGCACGATGGTAAAAGAAAAAATGCAAAGGAATACACAGATGGAAAGAGATTTTAAAAAGTTGAGTCTAAAGAGCCTGTTTTTCTTCAATGATGACTTACAATATGTTCAAAAACTGCTGCAAAGTTATTAGTATAGGAAAACTAAGTTGATTCTTGCTCCTTGATTCTGAGTGAGATTGCAGAACATAATAATTTACTGATGTAGATTGCAACTTCCTTAATGAATATCGGGTAGTACGAAGGATACCCTCTGGATTATATTCCTACTTTTGAGAAAGAGAAATTCAGGAGAGGTCACCATCAAGAAATACGTGAACTGTGTACCTCTGATCAGTCATGTTAATGAGATTCTAGAGTGCAAAGTGACAGTAAATCATAGATCTTCCTACAGGTTAAGCTAGGCAACAGTCCTTTGACCAAAGGAGCAGGACAAGAGAAAAAGAAGGGGAATAAGCACTTTTGTGATTCATCACTACTTTTCCACTAATTTTATTCATGATTTTTATTTATTCTAATAAATTTCTTCATCTTCCTTACCCTGTAAATATTTCTTCTCCTTGTCTGTTTGCCTTTCATTTTCTAAGTGGAAAAAATGCAGAGTAATTACCTTGGTGGTCAACGTTAATTTCCACCCTTCACTTATTTGTTTTGAGTTAGGAATTATTCAATAACCAAGAATCTGCATATAGAAGAATATCTAATTAACAAAGAAGGATGAAAAATTCCAGCTGTGACAAGAAAAGGCAACTAAAGGTGATTAAAAATGGAAAAGTAAAATATCAGACATTCACAATTACTTCACAAATTGTGAAATGTCAACTTGTGGTCATATTAATATCATAGCTATAACTTATTCTAATCAGAAGGGCCACTATAAAGTTAAAACCTAAACATTTTCTTCTAAAACTAGATTGGAATGCTTGACAGATTTAAAATGTAATTTTTTAATCAGAACCCTGTTATAAAGACAACTGGTATTAATTTAAAAAGATGAAAAACATTTTAGTTTATATTTAGATTAATACAAAAGAAACAATATTATATATTCATTTTTAACCTAAATATTTGATGTTATTGCTGAGATAAAAAGTAAATATTTATGTGAATTATAATTCTTCCACTGCTGAATTGCTGCTTCTTTGCAGTTGTTGATTTCCAGACTTTGTCACATGTGTGGTGTCTGGGTCTACAGAGCACAAGTTTCTTTACAGAGCGTAAATACCTGATCTCATTAGTAAATTATTATTACATGTATTTTTTTCATTTATCTTTTTAATTTAATGCTAAAGTTGTTGGATACTTTCAGCCTTAAGACATAGGGACAAGCAGTTACATTATATGCTTAGTTGCTTATTTCATTCAAACTGTGCGTTGGACAAGTCCTGTTGCACCTTGACCAGACAGCTGATGGGCTTGATTGGCAAGATTTTAGGCAATATTTTTATTGGCACTCAGTGATGGTGAAATGGACCTTTTTTCACAACAATTTTAGTGGATCACATAATCTAAGTTTTCCGAAGTTACGTGTGACTCTTAGCAGAACTGAATGTGTTTGTACATTTGTACTCTTCTAAAGCTATGTCTAATATAGTGGCTTGGTAAGCATGAGCAGGCTTAGTAGCTGCAAATCTTATGCTGGAGTGCTTATGGCAACCTTGTGTTCAGATTGGTTTTATTGCTCAAATACTTACCAGGCATCTTTGTTGTTTTTATAGCCTCCACTTAGATATATGATACCAGAACTAGACTGTTAGCAGTGCTCCAGCTAACTTAGTTAAGATTAAGTTGAGAGTATCTTCAATTTACAGTAGCAGTGACCACAAGTAAACATTCCGTAAGACTTTCTTGCTCTGTTTATTTGGGTATCTTCCTTTTAATATCTTGTAGTCTGTTATTGAGTGGTACCTACTCACACAACCCAAGAAATTTCCTGTTACACTGAAGAAACATAGCTGAATAGATCATGCACCCTTGAATGAAGGAAAATTGTTCATTTACAAAACAACCAAACGTGACAAACTATTAGACAATTGTTTTTTTTACCAAGTTAAAGACATGATAAAAAATTAGTTTTTGTCTTTCTTTATATTAAACTTTTTTCTGAGTATTACTGAAGTGGACAGACATCATTACCTGCTATTGCAACAAGTAAAGGCTTGCTAGCAGATTTTGAGAGGTAAATTCAATGACTTCTTCAGTAGATTAAAGTGTGCCATCTGTTGACTGTCTTCTACAGCTCCACTGTACTTAAGTACACACAGACCTTGAGAAATTACCATGAAGAACAGAGGTTTGCAAGGATTAGGCATGGTTTATTCTTGAGGAAATTGTTACATAGTTATATTTGTCTCCTCTTGATAGGCTTTAGTGAATAAATGATCTACTTTTACAAATTACTTTGTGGTTTGAGAATCTTGAAGAGCACATAAGTAGAACTGTAACATCTTTTTACCTACAGCAGACCTTTACTTTAAAAAATAATCCGTCAGTCACTTGATTTCAGAAACATATTCTCCCTTAAATGTTAACTTGAGCAACATTGCATTGTGTTGCTTACTGGAATACAATCTGAAATTGTGTTGTCACTTAATATCTGCTTTTGCTGAACATTTCTAGATGGTTTAGATTGAAGTGTTCCAAGTGAGTATTTTATTTCAGTTCTATGGGGGTAGTTCTAGTACGTTAATTTTTCATTCACTGGAATCTTCAGATAATTCAGCATGGGTGCAGAGTGCAGAAGGCATACCTCAAGCTGCTGCAGTTATGTTTGAAGTTATAAAAGTAGTAAATATATGATTACACTTTGTCTTAATACATTAACGAATAGATATGTAATTGGCACTTTATCAAACAGGCAGCAATGAAATAGCAGTTGTTAGCAATTAATTGGTATCTCCTTTATATAACTCCATTGTAACTCTTTGTGCAAAGCTTTTATCAGTGAGAGAATAATTATGTAATTAGGTGAAATCTTGGGGAGTGTGAGCCAACAATACAGAGTATGTCTCTCCATCTGTTGGTTCTATGCAATTTGAGGTTGTTATCAAGCAGTGTTTATACTCCCATGAGAAGTTTTCATTGTAAAAGAATCCAAAGATCTTTGGAACTGCTTGAAACTGTAGCATTCATTTAACCATAACTAAAGTTAACTGCATTTGTACTAAATGGGGAAGACTTGTAAGAAGGTATCCTTAAATTGCAGTTCTCAATAAAAAAAGTAGTGTAAATAGTAAGCAGGTAAAATTACAGAAAAGCACTTCTGGTTTGCAGAGATTTTTAAAGTCTCTGAAGTTGACCTGCTGGCTCTGACTTTTTAGTCACTCTAACTAGTCACAAGCTCCATAAACTTTGTTTACGTGTAACATACAGTACTCTAGCAGAGGGACTCCCTGCTGTAAATAGAGAAGTAAAATCCTTCTGCTAGAAGTAGAGGACTTTCTAGCTGTAGAGGACATGCTTGAAGACCATAGTGGGATAACAGTTCAGTAAAGACAAATGTGATCATCTGAATCTGAATTCTTTGAAATCAAAAACATCACTGGTCTAGAGTACATATAATTTACAAATGCAAATAGGCAAATGGGACTTAGAAGTATCTGTTGCTGTTTTCCCTGGTATTTCTGAAAGTGTAATTTGAACTCAGTTGCCAGAGGCCAAGCAAAAATATTCCTCATTCATGGACTGATCCCTTAGCTAGCCTTTAGACTTCTTTCTTTACTCAGGTGTGACAGAAGCTAAAGTTCCAACAGATCAACTTTCCTGTGTTCAGGCACACAGTGGTGTCATGGCAGAAAGATTTTAGGTGGGTACAGCTCAAACAGGAGGTATAGTTTTGTGAACTGTTGGTTTTGCACATAAACAGAATTACATTATCACTTGATCACCTTATCCTCTTCAGCCTGCATGTGAAAGGCCAAATTCAGCAAGCTACTTGCATCAAAAGTGGTAATTACTTGTGACCTAGCCCCCTTTAAATTGTTAAATAAGTCAATAGCAATAGAAGCTGAAAAGCTTAGAATTGCGTACAGTCTGAAAGGTGGCTGCCAATTGAGAGAACCCTTGAAAGAAGGGATTATACCAATCTATTCAATGCATTGTTTTGAATGGCTAAAACATCCTTAACTCATAAAAGCATATGAAACTTGTCTATAAGGTTATTCATTTTTGGCGAGTATGAAAGCTTACTTTCAGTATTACATTGATATTTGCCTAAAATTCTCGATTCTGTTTTATTTTCTGCATACATTATAGAAATTCTTTTGATATTTTTATTAATATGTATAAATGAATGCATCATTCACTTTGAAATGCATTTAGATTTTCATCTTGATAAGAGTGTTAAGGAGGTTGAAAGATACAGACCAATTTTCAATCAAAACATACTGCATTGTAATATCAGAGCTGTAAGGTATTCTTTGGAAAGCTATAAACATCCTGTCTGCAGGAGGAATTAAAAGTAAAGAGCTCTGTTTGGAGAAAAAAAAAAACAACTTTGAATTGAAGATGGGGGGAAGGGAATTTTCAAGGATTTTTTTTTTTTTTTAGTTTTCATGAAGATGAGAAGCTGAAAGTAAATAATAGCAAATGACTCTCAGTATTAGCATTATTAGAACAAAACAAAAGAATCCATAAAAAGAGATGTGGACTTCATTAAGGGCAGATGGATGTATTGCATTTCTTCGAGCTCTGTGCTGTCCAGGGTGTTGTTCACCTGCTGCTCATTGCTTCTACGTTTTTAGGAGGAATTACCATAATAAGTTAGTTTGTTATTCTTAACATTGTCTAGAAAGTGCCCAGTTCTTACAACTAGATGAACTAGATGTACCCAAACAGCTATGCTGAGCTAATTGCCAACTGAGATAATACTTTAAATAAACAGAAATGAAGTTTTGATTTGTACAGCAGAAAGGACATGCCCCTATTTTTAATGCCAATATCCATAATCAAAAATCATATAAATAGAACTCAACTAGAGATATGGCGCAGCTGGCCAAAGAAAACATGTAATAGAATCATAAAAATCATCTGAGTTGGAAGGGATCTTTACCTATCATCTGGTCATAGGACATCTGTGTTCCCAGATTTGCACTTGCTTGCTGCAGTCCCTCCAGAAATGACCATACTTTTCTTCTCACTCCTTAAATGTTATGGTAGCATTCCCAGCCTGGATGCTAGACCACAGACTGAATCCCAGTAGATCTCTATCAAGCAGCCTAGTTCCACTTGACTATTATTTGTGTATCTTCTGATAACTAAATCCCTTTTGGTTTCCAGACTTCATAGTTGTTTCACAACACCCCACACATCCTTCCAAGTTTTTCCCGCAGCAGACTTCCAACGCTTGCTCTTAGCTGTAGTCTCCATCTCATTGTCATTCAAGATACCTTGCTGCTCCCACAGTTAAGGCTGTCCTGCTATATACTGTCAGACCTGTTTCCCTGATAGCTTTTCCTTCCAGGAGCTCAGTATACGTCTTGCTATTCCTATCTCCACATTATAACTCATTCTGTCTGCCGTATCTGCTGACAAAACAGCAACTACTAATTAGAAACTAAATCAGACCATCAAATGATCCAGATCTGTGTAATGTAAGTGTGTTTTATGGCAGGTTTTATGTTGCTCTTTAGTCCAAATCGCTTTAACAATGTAAACTGGAGGCAACAAGTATAAACTGTCAACAGACCTTAAGGAACAGCAGGAGGCTCTGTCAAGAAAGCGGCGTTGAGTAGATGAAGCAGTTAGCATCTAAAAACAGTTTAACTGCATTCCAAACAGTATGTCTCACTGCAGTCTGATTCTCCTTAAGTCCTTGTCAAACATTACTGTTCCACTTCACTTTGGAAGCCTCCTTCTGTTTGTGATCTGTGCCCAATCTGCTAAGCCTTTATATATCCCTGGCAAACAGCCTAGATACAACTGTCACCAAAACTCTGCTTGACTAATGATTTGGTATTTGTACAGAGTTGTCTGATGCACCTATAGAGCTGGGATAAGCCTTGAGTAAAGCTCTTCCAAAATTTGTAGCACATCATGAGTCTGGCTGAGTTTCATTTTGAAAATAAAGAAACCTCATGTTCAAGAAACACTGACATGAGAAATTGTCTATTTTTTTTTTCCAGGACAAGTAGCGACAGCCAGAGTGTAACATAGCCTTCAGAGTTTAAAGTATCTGCACTATAATTACTTACTGCGATGTTCATTTTGCATGAAATTCATATCTCTGTAATTGAACACATCACTGGGGGAGACAAAGGCATGATTTGCTACTGCTGACTGTACTTGGTTATGTCTAGTCCGCAAAACTTTCTTAGATCTGGTTTGGTTATTTTGGGCAGAGCTTTTTCTGCCATTTCTGCTTTCCTTGGCATGGGTGCCCAATATTTTGCGCCTTGTGTTTTTAATTCAAAGCTCTTTTTCTTGTTCAGAATTTTCATTGCCTTTCTAATAATTTTATTACCAGGGTCCAGAGAAAGATTTCTCATGGCTACTAGTCTGGATTTTAATCTGCTTTTTATGTTTGAAGTCCAATTACATCACTACAATAATTGAAGAATATTTACATTTGCATGGCACTTCTTATCTCTCCTTCTTATCTCTCCTTTTTCATGGTAGTAAGTGTTGGCTAGTGTCTTGATCCAAGGAAAGACGTTATCAACAACCTCTCTTGCAAAACATCAGAAAACTTGCTGCTATATATTACGCTCAATTGTTTACTCTTTCTTTTTAATTGCATGAAACTTGAGTTGCATCTGTTGTGGTTTGGTGATTTTTCTTTTGTGATCAGTATTCCACATCAGAACATCATGTGAACCAGTAGGAGTTAAAGAGTTAATGTTCTGGTTCTGTTTACTGCCCCTTATGGGCATGTGGAGTATCCTGATGGGAGGAGAGGTGCGGCTTCCCTGGGGAGGATTTGGCGCGAAGAGGAAGTGGGGTGGAGCTCCGGACCGGACCGAGCGCCTGGCTTGCCCCGCTGCCCGGCTCAGCCTTCTCAGCTCGCCGCGGAGAACAGCACGTGGTTCCCTCGCGGTATTGTGGTTTGATCTCGCGTTTTGGATACTCTTTTCTCTCTCATTTTGTTTGATTTAGTTAAATTTAGTAAATTACCGTTCCTTCTCAGATCTAGTGCTGGTGCATTCCTTTTTGTTAAAACCATCCACTAGCTCCCTGCCCTTCCCCCTCTCCCGGAGCGCGTGGCCCGGGGCCGGCCGGATCATGCGGCAAACTGTTCGTACCCCTTCCTTTTTTTTTCCTCGCTCTTCCGTTTTTTTTTTCGGGGCCTGTGCCCCCCTGTCACGGACTTGTATCCAGAGATAACCCGTGACAGCATCACAGCTACAGGAGTCAGAAAAGGGGATCCTGCCCAGCATGGCAGCTGGCAAACACTCTCTTCTGTTTGAGAAACAAATCAATATGTCCCACTACCTGGGCAAGTGCTTTAACCATGTGGATATTGTATGGAAGATCAGCATGGTGTCCTTGTGTGTATTTTAAAAAGAAGTTACTGATACATTTTTTTTTTTAAGAGGAAGAGTTCTAGTCTGTCGGTATGCTCTGCAACTGCTATCACAGTAAGACTCAAAGATGGGAAGATAATATATGCTTGACTAAACGCTGTGCTGTTCTTGCTGGTGCACTCCAGGACACATGTTGAAGCAGAATTCTAACTACTTAGGAAACTTTGAGGTTAAACAAGGAGATAGCTAGTTAGTTTAGGTGCCTCCAAGCATGGACAGCAGCTGTCTGTGGGTGTCTGGGATTGTAGCTTTGGATTTAGGATTCTCACTTCTGTTCAAGTCTTGCCTCAGGCATCAAAGTCCTCAGTTGGAGCTAGCCCCAAACCCCAGCTGGTGCACATCAGTAGAGATCAGTTATACTTAGAAGCATCATAGCATAGCACATGATCCTGCTTGCTGTAGGCAGGAATAATTTCACTTCTTGTTCAAATGAGCTGGTCTAGAACAATCAGATGAAGAAGCAGTGTGACAATACAAATTCACATAGTGACATTTAGATCTGAGGTTCTTTTCCACGCTAAAAAAAGTCAAAATTTGCGAAAACATCAGGGTTGTTTTATTCATTTAGTTTTTAGGCTTTATTTTATTAGAGCCTGCAAGAACTGTTACAATTTTTGAGGTTAACAAATTATTTTTCCTAATAACATCTCTCTTTTGCCAATGCCAATTCCCAGGACTCTTTATGTATACCTATATATTCCTGTATTTGTAGGAAATATAGCACAGAAATCATAAGCCAGTGGTGGTAGCAGCTCTGGAAATGTGTTGGAATGGATCAAAAGGAATATAGCAGTAGAATGAGTAGAGTTTCTCCAGGCCTCTTATGCTTCCTATTCCTCCTGGAAAAGAGATGATAAAAGGCAGTACTAGGTGCTTGTGATGCACTCCTTTCAAGAGTTTAACTCTCCTGGGCTGGTCACCAGGCACTCCCACCAGCAAGTAGGCCTACCAAGAAACTAAAGTGATTTTAATTCAGTTTTATTTATTTCAGAATAATCAAGTGATTTTTTTTTTTTTTNTTTTTAGTTTTCATGAAGATGAGAAGCTGAAAGTAAATAATAGCAAATGACTCTCAGTATTAGCATTATTAGAACAAAACAAAAGAATCCATAAAAAGAGATGTGGACTTCATTAAGGGCAGATGGATGTATTGCATTTCTTCGAGCTCTGTGCTGTCCAGGGTGTTGTTCACCTGCTGCTCATTGCTTCTACGTTTTTAGGAGGAATTACCATAATAAGTTAGTTTGTTATTCTTAACATTGTCTAGAAAGTGCCCAGTTCTTACAACTAGATGAACTAGATGTACCCAAACAGCTATGCTGAGCTAATTGCCAACTGAGATAATACTTTAAATAAACAGAAATGAAGTTTTGATTTGTACAGCAGAAAGGACATGCCCCTATTTTTAATGCCAATATCCATAATCAAAAATCATATAAATAGAACTCAACTAGAGATATGGCGCAGCTGGCCAAAGAAAACATGTAATAGAATCATAAAAATCATCTGAGTTGGAAGGGATCTTTACCTATCATCTGGTCATAGGACATCTGTGTTCCCAGATTTGCACTTGCTTGCTGCAGTCCCTCCAGAAATGACCATACTTTTCTTCTCACTCCTTAAATGTTATGGTAGCATTCCCAGCCTGGATGCTAGACCACAGACTGAATCCCAGTAGATCTCTATCAAGCAGCCTAGTTCCACTTGACTATTATTTGTGTATCTTCTGATAACTAAATCCCTTTTGGTTTCCAGACTTCATAGTTGTTTCACAACACCCCACACATCCTTCCAAGTTTTTCCCGCAGCAGACTTCCAACGCTTGCTCTTAGCTGTAGTCTCCATCTCATTGTCATTCAAGATACCTTGCTGCTCCCACAGTTAAGGCTGTCCTGCTATATACTGTCAGACCTGTTTCCCTGATAGCTTTTCCTTCCAGGAGCTCAGTATACGTCTTGCTATTCCTATCTCCACATTATAACTCATTCTGTCTGCCGTATCTGCTGACAAAACAGCAACTACTAATTAGAAACTAAATCAGACCATCAAATGATCCAGATCTGTGTAATGTAAGTGTGTTTTATGGCAGGTTTTATGTTGCTCTTTAGTCCAAATCGCTTTAACAATGTAAACTGGAGGCAACAAGTATAAACTGTCAACAGACCTTAAGGAACAGCAGGAGGCTCTGTCAAGAAAGCGGCGTTGAGTAGATGAAGCAGTTAGCATCTAAAAACAGTTTAACTGCATTCCAAACAGTATGTCTCACTGCAGTCTGATTCTCCTTAAGTCCTTGTCAAACATTACTGTTCCACTTCACTTTGGAAGCCTCCTTCTGTTTGTGATCTGTGCCCAATCTGCTAAGCCTTTATATATCCCTGGCAAACAGCCTAGATACAACTGTCACCAAAACTCTGCTTGACTAATGATTTGGTATTTGTACAGAGTTGTCTGATGCACCTATAGAGCTGGGATAAGCCTTGAGTAAAGCTCTTCCAAAATTTGTAGCACATCATGAGTCTGGCTGAGTTTCATTTTGAAAATAAAGAAACCTCATGTTCAAGAAACACTGACATGAGAAATTGTCTATTTTTTTTTTCCAGGACAAGTAGCGACAGCCAGAGTGTAACATAGCCTTCAGAGTTTAAAGTATCTGCACTATAATTACTTACTGCGATGTTCATTTTGCATGAAATTCATATCTCTGTAATTGAACACATCACTGGGGGAGACAAAGGCATGATTTGCTACTGCTGACTGTACTTGGTTATGTCTAGTCCGCAAAACTTTCTTAGATCTGGTTTGGTTATTTTGGGCAGAGCTTTTTCTGCCATTTCTGCTTTCCTTGGCATGGGTGCCCAATATTTTGCGCCTTGTGTTTTTAATTCAAAGCTCTTTTTCTTGTTCAGAATTTTCATTGCCTTTCTAATAATTTTATTACCAGGGTCCAGAGAAAGATTTCTCATGGCTACTAGTCTGGATTTTAATCTGCTTTTTATGTTTGAAGTCCAATTACATCACTACAATAATTGAAGAATATTTACATTTGCATGGCACTTCTTATCTCTCCTTCTTATCTCTCCTTTTTCATGGTAGTAAGTGTTGGCTAGTGTCTTGATCCAAGGAAAGACGTTATCAACAACCTCTCTTGCAAAACATCAGAAAACTTGCTGCTATATATTACGCTCAATTGTTTACTCTTTCTTTTTAATTGCATGAAACTTGAGTTGCATCTGTTGTGGTTTGGTGATTTTTCTTTTGTGATCAGTATTCCACATCAGAACATCATGTGAACCAGTAGGAGTTAAAGAGTTAATGTTCTGGTTCCGTTTACTGCCCCTTATGGGCATGTGGAGTATCCTGACGGGAGGAGAGGTGCGGCTTCCCTGGGGAGGACTTGGCGCGAAGAGGAAGCGGGGGTGGAGCTCCGGACCGGACCGAGCGCCTGGCTTCCCCCGCTGCCCGGCTCAGCCTTCTCAGCTCGCCGCGGAGAACAGCACGTGGTTCCCTCGCGGTATTGTGGTTTGATCTCGCGTTTTGGATACTCTTTTCTCTCTCATTTTGTTTGATTTAGTTAAATTTAGTAAATTACCGTTCCTTCTCAGATCTAGTGCTGGTGCATTCCTTTTTGTTAAAACCATCCACTAGCTCCCTGCCCTTCCCCCTCTCCCGGAGCGCGTGGCCCGGGGCCGGCCGGATCATGCGGCAAACTGTTCGTACCCCTTCCTTTTTTTTTCCTCGCTCTTCCGTTTTTTTTTTCGGGGCCTGTGCCCCCCTGTCACGGACTTGTATCCAGAGATAACCCGTGACAGCATCACAGCTACAGGAGTCAGAAAAGGGGATCCTGCCCAGCATGGCAGCTGGCAAACACTCTCTTCTGTTTGAGAAACAAATCAATATGTCCCACTACCTGGGCAAGTGCTTTAACCATGTGGATATTGTATGGAAGATCAGCATGGTGTCCTTGTGTGTATTTTAAAAAGAAGTTACTGATACATTTTTTTTTTTAAGAGGAAGAGTTCTAGTCTGTCGGTATGCTCTGCAACTGCTATCACAGTAAGACTCAAAGATGGGAAGATAATATATGCTTGACTAAACGCTGTGCTGTTCTTGCTGGTGCACTCCAGGACACATGTTGAAGCAGAATTCTAACTACTTAGGAAACTTTGAGGTTAAACAAGGAGATAGCTAGTTAGTTTAGGTGCCTCCAAGCATGGACAGCAGCTGTCTGTGGGTGTCTGGGATTGTAGCTTTGGATTTAGGATTCTCACTTCTGTTCAAGTCTTGCCTCAGGCATCAAAGTCCTCAGTTGGAGCTAGCCCCAAACCCCAGCTGGTGCACATCAGTAGAGATCAGTTATACTTAGAAGCATCATAGCATAGCACATGATCCTGCTTGCTGTAGGCAGGAATAATTTCACTTCTTGTTCAAATGAGCTGGTCTAGAACAATCAGATGAAGAAGCAGTGTGACAATACAAATTCACATAGTGACATTTAGATCTGAGGTTCTTTTCCACGCTAAAAAAAGTCAAAATTTGCGAAAACATCAGGGTTGTTTTATTCATTTAGTTTTTAGGCTTTATTTTATTAGAGCCTGCAAGAACTGTTACAATTTTTGAGGTTAACAAATTATTTTTCCTAATAACATCTCTCTTTTGCCAATGCCAATTCCCAGGACTCTTTATGTATACCTATATATTCCTGTATTTGTAGGAAATATAGCACAGAAATCATAAGCCAGTGGTGGTAGCAGCTCTGGAAATGTGTTGGAATGGATCAAAAGGAATATAGCAGTAGAATGAGTAGAGTTTCTCCAGGCCTCTTATGCTTCCTATTCCTCCTGGAAAAGAGATGATAAAAGGCAGTACTAGGTGCTTGTGATGCACTCCTTTCAAGAGTTTAACTCTCCTGGGCTGGTCACCAGGCACTCCCACCAGCAAGTAGGCCTACCAAGAAACTAAAGTGATTTTAATTCAGTTTTATTTATTTCAGAATAATCAAGTGATTTTTTTTTTTTTTTTTTTTTTTTGTGGAATCATAGAATCACCAAGTGTAGAAGAGACCTCTAAGATCATCCAATCCAACCATCCACCTATCACTAATATTTCCCACTAAAACATGTCCCTCAGTACAATATCTAAATATCTAACCTTCAGGGATGGTGACTCCACCGCCTCCCTGGGCAGTTTGTTCCAGCACCTGATCACTCTCTTAGAGAAGAAGTATTTCCTAATGTCCAACCTGAATCTACCCTGCAGCAACTTGAGGCCATTCCCTCTAGTCCTATTGTTAGTTACATGGGAGAAGGGGCCACCTCTCACCTCACCACAACCTCCCTTCAGGGAGTTGTAGAGAGCAATAAGGTCTCCCCTGAGCCTTCTCTTCTCCAAACTGAACAATCCCTCCGCTTCTCCTCTTGAGACTTGTGCTCCAGACCCCTCACCAGCTTCATTGTCCTTCCCTGAGCACGCTCCAGGGCCTTGATGTCTTTCTTGTAGCGAGGGGCCCAAAACTGAACACAGTCCTCGAGCTGCAGCTTCACCAGTGCTAAGTACAGAGGGATGATCACATCCCTGCTCCTGCTAGCAACACTATTTCTGACACAAGCCAGGATGCCTTTGGCCCTCTTGCCCACCTAGGCACAATGCTTGCTCATGTTCAGCCAAGCACTGACCAATACTTCCAGGTCCATTTTCTTCTCCACATTCTTCCAGCCACCCTTACTGGGTTAATCCAAACTTGTTGGTTCTTTAAAAAGTTCTTCTTGAATGGCAGCCCGGAGCAGTACAATTTTCCAGGGCCAAGAGAAAGTTTTAATAATTTACAGTGTGAAAAAATACAATGTTCACATATTATGCTATAAATATGAAAAAATATCATCAGGCTTTTAGCCAAATTCTACAGTATGCTAGAAGTGCTTAAGCAACATATGCATAATAATTCTTGTTAATGCTAAATGGGACTGTTGGTACCGATCTTATTTTGTTTGGATCAGATTAGCAGTTGAATAACTACGCTTTATAAAGTGCCCAGAGCTTGGTTTTAAGATTGTTTAATTTTTCTGATGTTTGAATGGCAGTTAAAGTTTATCAGGTAGTTTGTAGTTGTCGTTGGGTTTTTTTTGTAAAAATAAATATAGGAATAAAAAATAAAATAAGTTGTTGGAAAATGCAATTTTTTTTAAAGGAAGTTAATTTTCTTTTGTCAAGCTCCTCAGAACACGTGGTTTCTGTGTTCGATTAAATATTCCTAACTCATGGTAATTTAATAGCCTGCTGCTAGTAATCAGCGGCTAGGTTAATTACATGGGAGATGAATGCCACAAGTTTGAATATTTTGTACTAGCTGCTGCAACTTTTATTCTGTGAAGGTGCAATAACCACTAGGTTTTATGAAACCTTTTTTTTTTTTTCCCATTAGTTTCCTCTCAGTAAAATTCTTTTTCTGGCTCAGTCTGCTGGTAGCGATTTCTCCTGTCAAGAGGAACCTCTTCTGAATCCTTATCCTTTAGCTTTTCAGTACTGGTTTCTGACCTTGGATTGTAGTATATAGGTAATTTGTGCCTACAGGAATAGAATAAGGAAGCTGTTCCATCTGAGTAATTTGTGTGATACTGGAATAGCAGAAATGTAATGAATGTGCTTAAACATAGTATATTGCTATGTGTTTAGAGACCAGTGACAGGATTTACTGTATGAATCACAGCTCAAAAGAGTGACAAGAGGAGAAAGACACTAGTTCAGACTTTTCATACTTTCTACATGCTCTGTGAGATTTTCTATAGCTTAGTCCTATCTATCCCAATACCTCTGAACACTAAGCTGCAGCAAACCCAACAATGATCCCCACCCCCAAATCCTTCACCCCTTCTTCCAAGTGGAGTTTCCCGTGAATTTGACTTGATCCACTTCTATGCCATGATATTTCTTGTACTTCCAGAGCTATTCCCTGCAGATCATGTACTTGTCTTTTTCAACATTACTTCAGTGGAGTTTTGTTTTTTGCCTGCAGCCTGGCCCAACTGCAGCTGAAAGCGTACCTTCTTTCCTATGAAAATCAGTCTGGTCTTGCTATGATACTCATATAGCCATGTGGTCCATGTAAATGTTGTCTTGTCATCTCAGAAAATGAGAAGAAACAGGAAGGATAAAAACCTCCACACCTAAGCAGCCAGATGAGTGCTTCTACTGTGACCATGGGCTAGGCTGCTGCTTTTAATCCCACTTATATTTTGTTCTTTTGTGCCCAGTGTTCAGTATGACGTCTGTGCTATTCATGTGGCTGCAGGAAAGGAGACAGTTTCCAGAAAAGGTGAGAGGAGCGGAGACAAAGAGGAGTTGAAAACTGATGATTTTTTTCTCTTATTTTTCTGCATTGATAGTTTGAGGAATACTTCTCAGTTTGTTGAAAGATGTTTACAAGGTAACTCAGGAGGAGTTAGGTTTGATTTTTGTATGCATTATGTATGATGTTGCCAGCAGGGGTAAGAAGTGAATTAATGCCATTGCAAAAGGCTCTGCTGAGATCTCCTCTAGAGTATAGCCCTGGTCATTGATGATGAAGTAAGGTTATCCAAACTGGAAGATGTGCAAGGAATGACCAGTTGATGATAGGAAGAAAGTATACTCTACAGGAGGTTGGTAAAGGTGTGTGTATTCTGCATTGCTGCACTGTACAGAGACCTGAGTAGCCATGGCAGAAAGTAATTTGAAAGCAATAGAATGATGTCAGCATCTTGTTGTGCCTAACTACTTGTCTGTGCTGAGTGGCAACATTACTTAGCACAGGCACCATGCTGTATTAATGCAAGCATGCAAAATTAAGCAAATATGGGTGAGATGAGCCAGGTGAATACACTGCCATGCTTCAGGCTAGCTCTGTTACAGAGATTAGATCCAGAAGGAGCTTGGCTAACTTAGCCACCCAAAGGATGCTGAAAGGACAATAGTTCAGTCTTTATAAATACTTAGACTGGAAATCTCTAGAAAATGAGAGAGATCAAGTGAACTAAAGAGCTGTTTTGACATAATAAAAAAAAAAATGGTGAAGGAATTTCCTTGTTTAATATGTATTTTAAAAGGTGGTTAGGGACCTTCAGATGTTGACATTGATGCTTATTTTAGAGGTAATATAAATAAAAGAATTGTAAGAAAATCTAATGAAGTCTAAAAAACTGTGTCAAGTTGCCCTGCAAGATGTCTGAAACTTGCTTTTCTTGTTATGGTTATAAGCTTATGGTTATGAGCATCCAATCTGAAACAACAGTTCAGAAATATGAATGCACTGATTCCCTATTTA
This sequence comes from Pavo muticus, assembly GCA_016647715.1. Classification (NCBI taxonomy): domain Eukaryota; kingdom Metazoa; phylum Chordata; class Aves; order Galliformes; family Phasianidae; genus Pavo; species Pavo muticus. Next base: position 4,632,074 of record JACDJE010000021.1, on the reverse strand, counting down.
TCTCCTTGGAAAGTAATGCTAATTAGATTTTAAACATGAAATTTTAATGGCTAATTTTTTGAGAGAAGGAAGGGAAAAGATACTGAATGTGAAACCCAGACTGGAAATTGCTGCTGGGAAGAAGAAGCAAGAGGTCAAAAGCAGTGACAGTCAGGGAGAAGAGGAAGTGGAAAATGTAGAACTGTTGTAGGTTGTGAAGGCCAGATCATTTTCAGTTCAATCCTGAAATCTATAATGAGGCACTTAGGACAGTAGGAAAAAAAAATAGAACTACACAGTTAGATATTAGAAATAAATGAAATTACACAGTTCTACATGAAGAAGTGTAATTTACCTTTGGATAGCCTGTTGAAGTCTGCTGCCCTAATTTTGCACCAGAGCCAGCAGAAAATAACTGAAGCATTTGAAATTTGGACTTCTCAGCTGACTAAGTTTGACATGGAGCATGGGCATCTTCTGCTTTGGTTGAAAAGCTGTAGATGCCCATTTGTTGCTCCTTTCCAAGCAGGTTTCCAGTGATGGCAAGCACTGAAAGTTTTGACATTTCACTTGCTCTGAAATCTATAATTACAGTTCGACTTGAGGCTGCAAAGTGCCTTCATTACCCAAGGCCTTAATTGTTCAGAGAAAATATAGTGTACGTGAGAGTTGTGCACTATGGGTACTAGTGCAGATGTTATTTGTCAGTACTGATGATAATAACCAAGTTAACTATTTTACTTCTCATTATAATCCATACCAAAAAGTTTTATGCATTGTAGTGTTTCATGTGTGGCTGTAAATTAAGTTGGAGAAAGGCTAATGTTAATCCATCTGAGTCCAAGTTTGCTACAGAGTTCCATGAGCTTAATTTGACACAGTTTTAATTCAATTTTCAAATATTTGTGTAATGATGATCTGTTTCAGGTACTGTGTAAGCAAGTGCTTGGTTATTATCTACATCACTTCAGAGAGGCCAAAGCACAGAAAAGAGAAATTCTGGTTTTTTTTTTTCCAACAATGTAACTTGCCTTCACATTTATTGAATTTGTGCTTCAAGAAGAAAAGAAAAACAGCTGCATAACGAATTATTTATCTTTTTATAACCAAAGATAACTCTAAAGGATTTAAATCATGCATTTTCTTTCTCTCTTTGGCAAAACTAGTACCTAGAATATATGCTTTGTGGGATAGTGATATTTCAGAAACATAGTTAATTCCACTTTTTTGTCCCCAGGCCCCCTTCTGATGAAGAGAGGCAAAGCAAAATTAGTCCTAAAGAAATATATGTAAGTGTTGGTGTTAGGTCCGTAGGTGCTGATATGACCATGCTTTAAAAAAAGAAAATCTAGATTTCATTGACATAGTTCTCTGCTACAAGCAAGCTTGTTTTTTTCAATGCAAAACAAACCGTGCATAAATCTTTACCAATACTTGGGTAAGAATATCTAAAAAAATCAAAGTGAAAGTAGTGCTACAGTACCAAAGAAAGTTATCTTCCTGAAAGTTTATAAACAGAATTGGTAGGATATAAGTCATCAAGCAAGTGAGAGTGACTTCAAATTTGCATGTCACATCTGTGAGATAAATGGATGGAACATAAACACCTATATATCTGCAGTTGGTTATAGATCATTAGTGGTCTAGCTAAAACTCTGCACTTGTGAGTCTGGCAGCCTTCCTTTTTAGATGCGATAATGGTTAACTTGTTTAAAGAGAGTCATTAAGAAATTAATATGTGGAACCTAGAAAATCTTTTTTTATACCTAACCAGAAGAGGAAAGTAAAAAGTAAGTATGATAGCAACGTATTTTTGTGAATAGGAGGTGGAATAAATGGAACAAAGTAGAGTCTCTTTGGTCTCAAACCTTTCTGATTACAAAATTCCCAGTGAGGAGCAGACCAAATGGTTCTCTATTTTAATGACTCATTGACCTTCTGCCTTCATTTAAACTCTGGAAAACTTAGGAATACCTCTGGCTTCACTTAGTAATGCAGTAATTCAACTAAAATGATTTATGGAAGTGAAAATGTAACTGTAGCAGAACTTAAAAGGATTAAAAAACACCCTCCAATCAGAATTCATTGTATGAATTTTGTTATTCCATCAATAGTTACTGTGCATAGATCAGCCTGCTTAGTTTGCATGTGTGAGCAGTGTTCCTGGCTATAGTACTGTATTTACACAGGAACAGGAAATTCAGATGATGCAGCAGAATCCACAGTCTGTTTTCCTCCATGTAGCCCAGTTTGGGTGTGTATGTTGAATAGGTACGCTTATTCTGGTTTGCTGATTATTATAGGAAAGAGAAAAGAAGTAGGTGTTGCTAGCCCTCTTGTGATGTTACTTCATCTCCCTCAGGCTGGCTGTGCTCTATAGCTACCTACACAGAAAATGCTAATAGATGTTGAAGGTGAGTCAGAACAGACTTCACCTTGGTTTTAGTGTTGCAGTATGTGTACACTTTCTGCTCGTTATTCTCCATTGCCTGTAACTCGTAATAGTGCAAAGCAACTATAAAATGCTACAGAATCAGCGTGGTCATGAATGACTCCAGAAAATTTAGAAGAGTGGAAAATCTGATATTTTATCTTCCACCAATATCAGCACAATGAACTTGATTGTACCAGTAGAAAGAAAATACACTCTCCCTGCCCAACATACTAAAATTCTTCCAGAAATTATTTTCACGAGCGTTTCTACTGGCCTTCTCTCCCAGACAGAACGGGGCACATTCCATCAACTTTGATTCTTCATGATTTTTCTGCAGGTATCTTTTGTTGTCAATTACAGGCCTTTCCTCTTGTACTTCTTAAGGTATGCCCTGGCCTTTCAGGCTGAACTTTCTCCCACATTTGCATTCCTCATGGTCTCAAGAGTATCAAGTTGTCAAAATCAATAAAGCTTTTGTAACACCTCAATGAAGAGGTGTTTTCTGCCTTTTGTTTTTCAAGCTGAAGGAAGGTTAAATTGGGTAACAGCTATAGTAAGCGAAATATTTTACAAACTATTAACTAACTGTTTTCTAGCAAGGTAGAAGGATGTCAGTTGGCTCCACACTGTCCTTATTGTCCTCTTAATTGATCTCAATATACACAATTACCCACTGAGTGGCTGAGAAAGATACACTTTGCTTATTGTTTAGTTCTGTGATTCTTGTCCTCTAAGTAGAGCAATTAGGGATGCAAAGGCATCTAAGACTTTTTCTGAACCAATTATATTATCTATTCTGTAAGGAAATTTAACTGAAGGTTAGGGTCTCTGGCTCGTCAGACCTTTCCTTTCTGAAAAAGTTATAAATTCCATCATCTCCATCTTATGCCTATTGGACAGTGCATCCTATAAAATCAGGTGCAACTTTTCCTTTTATTTTAACCTCATCTTACAATAATTGGATCCTGGATCTAATGTGTAGATTTTCTGGTCATTGTTTCTTGTGTCAAATTGGTTTATGAAACTATTTCTGGGAGTAGTCCATGGAAGCCGGTATTATATAGCAGCTCCCCCTCTATGCTCCTATGTCTCAAGGACAACCTCCAAGGACAACTGAAGTGACATGGAAGTAGCATGTGAAGTTGTATCCCACTATGTACCTCTTTCATTCTGAGCTTTTCTCTGAGCAGAGGACTCCAGTAACTGCTGAAGCATGGAACTTGCTTGCATGACCCTAGCAGGAGGCCACAGGGAAAATGTAGATTGCACTTTTACATAATGGTAAACAGTGTATATGTACTTAAAAACGTGAGGGGGGAAAGAAGTTTTTGTGCAACCATAGGTTAGCTCAGTATCACCTCAATGTTATGTATGAGGAAATTGCCTATGAAAGAGGTATCAGTATTGTAGTTCTACTCTCTTCTCACCCCAGATGCTCATCTACAGTTTCAGGTCTTGGCTGAACACCTTCTGGCAATCTATAAAAAACCAAGCCAAGAGATGTGCTCCTCAACATCTTTATCAGTGACTTAGACAGTGGGATCAAGTGTACCTTCAGCAAGCTTGCTGATGACAACAAGTTGAGTGGTGCAGTTGACACAACTGAAGGAAGAGAGAGAAGGGAAAACTAAGAGGTTATCTTATCACTGTTTTATAAATATCTAAAGTGCAGGAGTCAAGTGAATGGAGATTGGCTCTTTTCGGTGGTGTACAGAGGCAGAACAGGGGCAGTGGGCAAAAATTGCAACACAGGAAGTTCCATAAAAACATACAAGAAAACTCCTTTACTCTGCGAGTGATGGAGAGCTGGAACAGGCTGCCCAGAGAAGTTGAGGAGTTATCTTCTCTAGAGATATTCAAACCCAACTGGATGCTTTTCTCTACAATCTACTGTAGTGAGCCTGCTTTAGCAGGAGGGTTGGATTTGATGATTCCCAGAGGCTCCTTCCAGTCCCTACGATTCTGTGAATCTGTGTGATGAAATGTCATTCAGAGGGACCTGGGCAGGCTTGAAAAGTTGGTCCATGTGAATATAATGACATTCAACAAGGCCAACTGCAAGGTGTTGAACTTGGTTTGAAGCCATCCCAGATGTGTACAGGCTGGGAGAAGAACTCATTGAGAGCAATCCTGCAGTGAAAGATTTAAGTGCTGGTGAACAGAAGGCTGGACATTAGCCAGCAGTGCACAATTGCAGCCCAGGTGGCCAACTGGGCTGCATCAGAATATGGATGAAGCAGGATAAGGGAGGTGATTGTCCTTCTCTACTCTGCCTTCAAAAGGCCCCGTTTGGAGTACTGCATCCAGGCCTGCAGCCCCCAAAAAAAAAAAAAAAAGACGCAGAGCTGTTTCAGAGGGTCCAGAGAAGGGCCATGAAGATGATGAGAAGGCTGGAGGACCTCTCTTATGAATAAGGGCTGCAGGAGCTGGGCTTGTTTAGTTTGGAAAAGAGAAGGCTCTGGGGAGACCTCATTGCAGCCTTCTAGTACTTGAGGGGATCTTTTAAACAGGAGGAAGACTGATGTTTTACACAATCTGATAGCGACAGAACAAGGGGGAATGACTGTAAACCAAAAGACTGGAGAGTTAGGTTAAATAGGTTAAATGTTAGGAAGAAATTCTTTACTCATAGGGATGTGAGGCACTGGAACGCGTTGGCCAGTGATGCTGTGGATGCCCCATTCCTGGAAGCATTCAAGGCCAGGTTGGATGGGACTCTGGGCCAGCCTGATCTAGTAGGTGGCATCCCTGCTCATGTCAGAGGGTTGGAGCTAGCTGATCTTTAAGATCCCTTCCAACCTGAGCCATTCTGTGGTTCTATGGAGATGTGTCACAGAAATATTGAAAAGGACAAACAAGATCAATATAGTTCAGTGAACTTTGTAGTGGACTATATTACACTATCATGTACACAATCTTGATTTTTACTGGATACACCATCCAGCTTGCATAAACTGTCACTACTCTGGCTAAAATTCAAACATAAACCACATATGTGCAGTTCTGAAGAAAAAAATCACTGTGTGCCTAAGAATTCTTGTTGCCACATTCATAAGTGAAGCTGGGACTTTCTCATTTCTATCAGACAAAATACACAATGTTGGCTTCCAGAATCACCTGCTTTCTAAAATAACCTTCTAAATGGATGTGTGTTTATGAATGTTAGCTCTTGGAAATTTCTTCTTGAGAACAGTGGGTACTTCTGATACATTTCCCTGTGGCCCATTGATCTTTAAGAGTGTATTTAGACTTTGCTAAACTTTTCTTTCGGGTATGCCCCACAGACAAGTTTCAAATACTCACAGCTTCTCAAATGCTCAAATCAGAGTAATCAGAGTTCATTCTCTCTGCTTCAGTGGTGATTACTTCCATGTCATATTGCACATCTGACCTATATTTTGGCTTCAACTGCCTTTCTTTAGGCACAGAATTATTCTTTTTAAAATGGTAAAAACAAAAAAAAAAAAAAAAAAACCCAAAAAACAAAAAAACCCCACATTTTATTTATTGTCCTTTCACTTTTGCTTAGTTTGACCCATTGAGTATGGCACATCACATTCTGGAGTAGGAGAGAATCAATTGGTTGTGTTGGGAATCTATTATTTGCAACCATTGTGATTAGAGTGTATGAGTGAGGATCATATGGGAGAGTCTCGCAATCAATGCCTGGTATATGACAAACTTCTGCAACACAAGACTGATCCTGGGAAATCTGAAAGACTTATAGTAACATATTCCAAGAGTGTGATCTGATTAGCTTTGAAGCATTGGTTCAGAAAGAATTTTTAGCTCATGCTGGGCTGGTTTAAGATTATGCTACCCTAGCTTACCTTTTATTAGAAGAGAGGTAACCTCTCCCAGTAACATTTTTTCTAGTGTGACCTGACTGAAAAAATCAGTCTTGATGGGAAGCATCACTGGAAGAAAAACAAAGCAAGTAAAAATACTAAATGAAGTTTTCTTTCACAAAACCCACTGATTTCTTTCCTACATTTTATTTTATACTATTTACAATTTTGTTTCAAGACATGATGGAAAGTACATTCATTTTCATCGTTAGTGATGTGTAAAATTTGCTGCGATCACTCCTATTACTAGACATTTTCATTGTAGAAAACAGAAGGTAATTGGTACCTTAGGCAGGCCACAAATCTTTCCTGGCAGCACTGTATCACTCACTGTACATATATTGCAAAAATTAGTTAATTCAAGATGAATATTATATTCCTTGAGTCCTGGCATAAATCTCTCCAAATTATACATGCATTATTGCCATCAAGTTAAAGATAAATTTCTATCAGCCTACTTGACTATGTGTGCTCCTGATTTAGATGATTATCATTCTAACACCTCTTCTAAAAATGATGTATGTTGCCTATTAAGTCCACCAGAAGGGACTTTAAATGGCAGAATACAATAATGTTGGGCTAAACTGTTACTTCTATTTACCTTCTTAGGACTGTAAATCCTCAACTACATGGTGTTTCCTATGTCATTATCTTTGCGAATGAAAACTAATGAGAGCATAGTCCTTATTCATTGGTGAGACTCTTCTGTCTTTCTGTACATTTGAGATGCTCTTTATTGTTAGTATTGAGGAAATGAGGTTCAAAACTTCTCTAGCAAACACATTTTCTCAATATTCTCTGAAAGAGCGTGTCTGGATTTGATATAATGATTTCCCATTGCAACTTAGTGTATTTATAAGCTTATACAAAATTCTTGTACTTAAAGAATTGTAAATTCCTATCATTCTTCTTACATATGAGAGCTTCAGGAAGAAGATAATACCAGTTGAACAATTTTTTGCAGAAAAATTAAAACGTCTTTTTTATTCCCTTCCACTCTGGGAAATCAGTTTGAGGTATTGATTATAGTACCCCGGAACTTCAGGTGGTCTTTGCAGCTCAGAAAAGGTCTGCTAATGGTTTCTGGGGCTGAATGCCTTAATATTGTCTGTTTATGTCTGGGGTTTGCAGTAACATATTTTCCGTCCTCCTCTGGCAGCAGAATTGAGTCACTTGTAATTGATAGGAGATATTTTGCTTTGAAAAAAGCATAAACTTAAAGCAACTCTCTCCCTACTGTGGTGGTTCATACTAAGGAATTGCGTGGCTTTGACTTTAGGCTTTGCCTTAACAGCATTCTGCTAAGACAGTTTACTAACAGTGTCCTCTGGATATTCACATCTAGTATCTATGTACAGATTTCAGTGGGAAATTTCATCCTGTAGAAGTGACATGGCCAATGCTATTTTCAGTTCAGTTTGAATTATGTCAGGATGCTAAGAAAATGCATTTTCAAGAGAAGTAACAGTTTTGCACATGGAAAACAGTCTTTGTGAAAACAAACCACCACAGCTGGCAAAATTCAAAACTTACCCTCTTCACTGAGTCATAAAATGTTTTTTGTTTTTTTTTTTGGTATCACAATTTCTGTCTTTCATTGAATTTGGACTGAGAAAAAAAGAACAGAGCAAGCTACAGATGGGCAGTACCTATAATCTCCTGCAGAATGACCAAGTATCCACGTATTTGACTTAAAAGAACTTTCTATCAAGAACTGTTTCTTGCTAGCACAGGAAATAAAATCACATGCATCACTGTAAAAACTTCCATATAGGAAGATGCACCTATGAATACAAAAGCTAGGGATAATAATTTCAGCATCTGCTGGCAGAACATATATTCAAACTAGAAGTGCAGGAAGATTCATGAGGGAATTCTTTGCTATGATTTTTTTTTTTTCCAGTAGAAAAAAAGTGCAAACCTGTTAGGGTTTTGTGATTTCTGTTATCAGTATTCCACACCATAATATCATGTAGTACGCTGGGAGCTAAAGAGTTAATGCTCTAATTCCATGGATTATTGATAGTTCTGTGTATACCTTTCTCAGAAGAGAATAAGAACTACAAATTCCAGAAGACCACTGTTTCATTTCTAAATGGAAAATTCCATTTAGAGGGAAAGACAAAACTGACTGGAAGTCAAGAGACTGCTCTTATTTTTCTGCTTGTCTCTGCAGTGTGTGCTCCCTAGCCATCTTGCCTTCAGCGCTAGAGCAAGGCCTTCAGTTTTGGACACTCTCTCTCTCATTTATTTGATTTATTATCTTCAATTCCAATTATATTGCATTATATTGTGTTATCTCACATTCCGCTACAACATTTAGTAATTAATTTTCTCCCTTAGGTTGTTGCCACTGTTTTGTCTTTAGGCCCACCTCCCTATGTTTTTTCCTATCCCATTCCCTCTCTCCCAGGGTGTGGGTCTGTGGGTCCCTCCACCCCGTTACTCGTGGAACCGGGCCAGAATTGGTAAGAAAAACTCATTATGAGTAGCTGGAAAAGGATTGAGTATGTAATTTGGGGGAAAAAAAAAAACAACACAAAAGAATTGAAATACAGACTCTTGATAACAAGTCTTTTAGAACTGCCTGATCTTTTCATTAGTATTCCACTAATTTCATTAAGATATGCTATTATTAGACTGTATGATCAAACTGCATGGAGCACTGCATGCTATATTAAAATGTATGAATTATGTGTATGAGAGAATATAAAAAGATGAAAACATACAAAGTATGAAAATTATTAAAGCAAGTGAGAACATTCTAGTCATTTAGGGAGCTAACTGTGGCACAGATAAGACAACGAATTGCAAAACCTTAAGCTAACAGGCGAAGAGAAGCTGAAGGCAGAAATCAGCACAGTAAATTGTGCTTCTTGTGACAAATGTCACAAGCTGAAGAAGTGACTAGTACTTGGAAAAGCAAGGCAAATGCAGTAACAGCTCATAATAAACTGTGATAATTTATGCCTACAGCATAAGAAAAGAATGATAACAGTACTACTGCAGATATGGATACTCAGAGAAGAAGTGGGTAGTTGCAGACAAGTTTGGAGACTGGTGCTCAAGTCAACAAGATGCCAGAAAGTATTAGCGGTGTAGGAGGAACACTGGCAGTGTAAGGTAAGTGATTAAAACTGAAGATTTTGCTTACATGAAGGCTTATTATAGTTAGCCAAGGAATCATATAAAGTGATTACATGAGTAAATAGTGAATATTTAAAGATGCAACTCTTCAGATTACATAGAATAAGATGTATAATTCATTAAGACATAACATTTTGGAAGACAGAAAACTAGAAAAACTGAAGTAAATATCAGAAATGTGGAAATGTGTCAGAAATCAGGAGGCTTCTTAAAGAGAACAGAATAAATGAAGAAAAGCCTGTGATTCACGCACTTTGAAAAATTAAAGTCTCTGGAATTTTCAGGACCAGGATGTGATCATTATAAGGTGATATAAATAAGGTACTGAAAAAAATAGACAAAAATCATCAGAGGACCAAAAGTGAATGGAAGAGCACCAACGCGTAGGAAGCTTTGAAGACTTGTCACCTGAAAGAATAAAAGTGGAATTCAGCAAAATGTCCATACTGATAACACAAGAACAGAACAGGCTCAAAAGGAACCTGTTTTCATGTCTGTGAAATAACCTTTGCAGAATGTACTACAATTAAGCAGTGTTTACACGTACCCAGTTTCTATAGAGATTATATACTTCAAGCAGTAAAATTATACAATTCGGTGATAATTTATTTGGCAATGAGGTTAAGCATTCTGCAATTAAATTTGCATATAAATGCATTACTAATAGTCTGCATTATCACCAGTCCAATTATTTGATGGAAGATGATGTCTAAGTATTAAGTACGATGTATATTCACAAAGAATTCCCAAGCTGAGGTGGCTGAACTGCAGGATATACTTCTGCTAAAATGGACCATGTTGCTAATCTGACTGTTGCCACTGTTTAGAAATCTGGAGGTTAATTTAACGTGCAGTATCTCAAACATTTTCTGAAGTTTGCTTGTTCCTGGACTTTTTTTGTAGATTGAGAATTCAAAGTAAATTTAAAGTTTATACTGTTAATATTAGAACCAATTGCAAGTGGAATTTGGGCAGGTGACCCAAGAAAGACACTCATGAGAGAGTCAAGCTTAGTGAGTGGAGATGTGTTGTTGGAAGCCAATAATGAGCATTTAAAACTGCAATCCTTAACACTGTGCAGATTCCTCGAGCGATGACAAATATCGCAAGAAACTAAGGTGATAGTTTTTCTCTACTTTTTGTCTTTGTATGACAAAAACATCCCTACTTGCTTATAAGTAGTAAGGCTGTTAATCTTAGAAAGTACAGACTGAGAAGCCTCTTAATTCATAAAGTGTTTATGCTGAGAAAAATAAATTACTGTCTGATAGGAATATTATGTGCTAGGTTCAATTTTTATCATTTAATACAAGCTTTTTAGTGTTTTACATCCTTGAGAGGCAGTTCCTTTCTATAAATTCCACCACTCAAAAGATTTTCTAGTATCCAGAATAAATTCCAGCTGCTTAATCCCAGTTTCGTCTTTGTATTCTACCCCATTGCTCTGGAAGTCTGCAGAAGTATTTTCGGCTCCTTACTGTAACTTGATTAGATGCTGTTAATACCTAGCACAAAGCCTGCAAGAAATAGCAGCCTCTGTGCTTCTTCAGACATACACCGTGTTTCAGATTCCTTAGGGCAGTGGAGGGACAGTTGGTTGCAACAGCACTGTCAGATGCCTTTCTCTCCGTGCTTTGAGGCTTTCCCTGTTTTGTGGCTGCGGCTCAGTCATGTGAGAGGAATGCCTTCTCCAACACGTGGAGTTTTCCAGTGGCTCAGATGAAGACGATGAACAAACATGCACTGCAGGGTAAACTGTGTCTTCACAAATATATGTCAGGTTTTGTTCACAATTATGTGCAGAAGCAAAAGATGAAGTGACAGACTGACTAGATATTCAAAATGTGCTAATTTTCTCTGCAATCTGAAACAGCCAAAACAGGCAGGAGGAAAACTGCAGTCAGTTGTAACAGAAATACTACACAACTAAAGCTTGTGGCATGTATTCAAATACCTTCTTTAACGTTGCGCAGCATAAAATATATTGAACTTTATGACACATTTTCTTCCCTAAGGGTCAAAAGTATTTTATATTCATGAACTATTTCAAAAACTAAAAAACAACCTTTCTGAGGTGAGAAATGAGAGCTGTTTAAGGCAAGTAGTGAAGGAAACTGCTGTATCTAGATAAAATTGAAGGTTTATTCAGTACTTATAAACTTTTATATAGTATTGAATGTGTGTTCATGTGCAGTAGAAATCCAACATAATCGAAGGCACATTTTAGTTCTAAAGAAAATTGTTGATCAATGCCAGAAAGACATTGATTAGGAGATTCCTAAAGCATCAGTAGACTGTAATGAGTTCTTGGCATCTTGCAAATGCCAGGCTACTTCCCTACCCCACCAGTTAGAATCAAGGTTAGGAATAAACTAATAAATAACAGCAGGAAAAAAAAAAAAAANACAGCCATCACCTCAAGCATTTGCACACTGGCTCCTCGATTAGTAAATACAGCGGTCTCCCAACTGTTGTCTGATTTCTGCCAGACTATCGCTCCTTGTCCGGTAGTTGAAGAAGCATCTGTAAATAGAGTAGGTCCATCGAGTGGAGAAGTCAGGACACGAGATCGAAGAGGCATTCCTAGAGGTCTGGCTAAATCAAAAATGGGAAGTGAGTCGGAGTATTTAATGCTCCCTCTGAAGTCCTGTAGTGCTGCAAGAAGGGTTTCAGGGAGTGGTTGCACATCACAAAACGAGTTCTGCAGATATATCACATCAGGCTCTTTTGCCAAGGCTCGTAATGATAACAGTCGAGATTTTCTGAGCAACATTACTAAAATTTCAAGCCATGAGGTGTAAGCTCACGTAGGTTGCACTGAAAATAACCACCACAGAGGTCGAGGCTTGGCATTGAGGGTATGGCCTAAGATAGCGGCTGCACCAGTCTCACATCGAGTCACTGCCAGTTCAAGATCTAAATCAGGGCTGAATCGAGCAAGCGTATTCTGCATACAGTTATGTAAAATTTCTTGCCAGGCTACGGCCATCTCATGGGTTAAGTCCCGAGGTTCATTTGGATTAGAACCCTTTAGCTGATCATAGAAGGGTTTCATTAATCGAGGTGGTATTCCCAAGGCATTACGAACCCACTGCAGGGCTCCTACCAGTTTCTGAACATCCCATAAGGTCTTAATGTGTGGTTGAATAGAAAGGCCCATTGGCTGGACCATTTCGGGACCAAACTTATATCCCAGGTATTCAACTCCTGGGCCCCTTTGTGTTTTTCGCTCTGAGATGATAAAGCCAGCTGCAGTAAGCGTGATCATCACCTGTGACTCGAGTGTCTGCAACTCTAATTCAGTAGGGGCTGCAAGCAAAAGATTGTCCATATAATGTGAAATGAGATACTGTGGGAAATCTCTTCTAACCGAGTGCAACACTCTGCTGACTACTAACTGACAGATAGTAGGGGAGCATGCCATCCCCTGCGGAAGGACGCGCCACTGAAATCTTTCAGTGGGACCTAGGTTATTGATCGTTGGCACTGTAAAAGCAAACGCTTCTTGATCCTCTTCTGCGAGAGGAATGGAGAAGAAACAGTCTTTACGATCTATTACCACTAATGGCCATTTTCTGGGTATGGTTGACAATATTGGTCCACCTTGCTGCACTGCTCCAAAAGGTACAAGTTGAGCATTAACCGCGCACAAGTCATGCAGCAGACGGAAAGCACCAGAGCGTTTTATTATAACAAAGATCAGCCCATACAGCTGCCTCAGATAACTGTCCAACCTGTAAGTATACAAGTGAATTTGTGATAAACAGTTTAAAAAACTCTGTATTTTACTGTTTATTTTCCCAAATCATCTGGTGCAGAATGTCATGTCATGTGCTGCACATCCAATCCTGGTGATGTAAAGCAAAGAATAAGGTGATATTTGCTACTTTCCAATACTTTAGTGAGAAGAAGATCTCTGAACTCAGCTTTTCTGCAGCTATATGCTCCTGATCTTGTTATATCACAGTATTTGACAAAATTAGCATCAGGTATGAGTTTGATAAGACAAAAATATTGCATACTGGGACTTGAGCATTGCAAATGATGTACTCACAATGAATCAGTGTGCAGGAACTCTGATCTGCTTCCATTGTCTTTATGGTGCCACCAATATTTCTGCCTTTTTGAGAAACCTGAAGTGATTATTGTGTGAGCCTGAGAGATATTACAGTATAGGACTATAATCACATGAATTGAATTTTGAGTTAATGACCTTAATAAGCATTAAATCATGCAGTACTGCCAGTCTTACAGCTGTGATTTTGGTTCTCTGCTCCTTACCATGTGAAAGTATTTTTTTTACAACCTCTGGGGACAAAAAAAAAATAAAAAAGAAAACTCATTTGGGATTAGCAGATGCCCTCTCCTGTGTGAGGTTTTCTCTGTAGGGGCCTTTTGCCATGAGTGTTTCCCCCTCCTTTTTTCTATTGAACACACGTTTCTAATCACTTTATGAATGCATGTGTTGGCAGAACTCTGAGTAGACATGGTAAGAACTGGACCAATGAGTTGAAAAGGAATGGGAGAGTTTCTGGTATTGATCATGGCATTTTTATTCTTTTAATTTTGTTAAGATGCAGGATGATGTCTTCATGGAAAAGAGAATTTGATTATTGCCAGTATCTTGCATAGCTATTTTTGCATTGGAGCTATAGGAATAAATATATATAATTGGCAAGAATCGGTGTTCCAATACATGTGCATATCGTATGTTCATAATTAGCAGACATTATGTCAAGCAGAATATAATAAAGAAAGAAGATCTACACTTCAAAAAGAGGAAAGGTTTCATCTATCTTATTAGAGGCAATGGTGACCCATACAGAGAAAACTGGGATCTCTTTACATCCATAAATGTCAGATATATCTTGGTAGATTATTAATTTTCAGACCGATTTTTCTTTATTTAAGAGAGTGAATGATGTTCCAAAAATAATAGGGAAATTTTTATGTATATTCATTCAACAGTTTAGGTATTCATTATAGCATTTTAAAGAATCCAATTCACGGTGAACAAGAGGAGTAGAGTTAAAATGTAGCTCAGCAATTCCATGTAATAACGATACCTGTCATCAGTTTTTCCATACTAATATTTTTTTAATGTGTTCTGATTAACTTCTCCAAGTGCTTACACAGCACTCTTGTTAATATTTATTATGGTGTTACGTGTGTTCACGATTTCCAAAGCCTTCAGTTACTGTCTTGCACACCAATGCTTAACAAGATTATAAACATTTGAAGGCCTCAAGAGCAACTAGTGAAGATTGTTCTGAAATTCAGATGCTTGCTAGAACTCTTTGTTGATATTTGATGCTGGTTTTTTTTTNGGAAAAAAAAAAAAAAAGCCTCAAAGCAGATTGTCCTTCAACTATTACAGCTTTCCCGTTAAAATTAGAAAAATGAAAATACAATTTAAGTCCTACTCATGCTGGACAGTTGAGCCATTTACTTTGAATATTTTTTGTTAACTTAGTTATTCAGGTAGTATAGTATATCAGAAGTATATCAACTTCAATTAACCCTAGAGACACTTATTGCCTCTCTGAAGATTGGTAGATATTGTATCCTGATTTCTAGCTTCCTGACCCATTTCTATTCCGATTCCAGCCTCTGTGGCCAGTCTAGATAGACAAGACATTCTAAGGAGTATCTAATGGAAGTTCAGCAAATGTGGTGGCAATAACAGAACATCAAGGACTGCTTTCTTATGCTGACAGAACAGGAGCAATCAGGTAGGAACAGCTCTCAAGTTCACCTCTTCTACGAAAGTATTTCACCAGTGGCTACAAAATGTGCTGAAAAACTTTTTTGTGTTTTGGGGAAACTGGATTGTATCTTAGACTTATGTCTGTAGTGATTGATTCCTCTACCTGCTTTAATAAAAAGCGCTAGCTTTGCTTTGTATTTTGAAGTATGTTATCTTGGCTGTTTGTCCTATAGATACGCAGATAAATTGGTCACGGGAAGGAGCTTATGCTTGATGTTGGACAGAACTGGTTAGGAGGACAGAGCGCCTTAATTTGGGCCTAGAGAAGTTTTATTAGTGTAAGTAGGCTGAAAATTTGACCATCTACATTGTTTAAACAACGAACCTGTATTAGACCAGGTGTGTTAAACTTGCTAGTTCCTAAAGACTGCTTAATTTCTTTGTAAATGTGGTTGTGTTCGCAATAAATTTATTGTCCAGCCTCTTCACCACTTTAATGTTTGGTATTATGTTGGTAATTTTAACAAGTAATTTTAGTAATTTTAACATTAATAGCAAATATTTTGGAATTTTGCATCTAGAAAGCCTTTGCTGAAGGTCTAATACTCTGTCATGGGAAAACAAAAACAAAAAAGCTTTAAAAGATTTAAAAACCCTTTTTTTCAGAATCTAGTTGAAATATTTTCATTGAGATGTAGAAGACAGTGCAACTGTTTTTGGCACGATATGGTCGCAGAAAACAAGGTAGCATGTTAAGATTACTAATAGAATTGAATCACTAAGGTTGGAAAAGACCTCCAAGATCATCTAGTTCACCTATCCACCTACCACCAATATTTTCCCACTAAACCACATCCCTTAGTACAACACCTAAACACTTCTTGAACAACTCCAGGGATGGTGACTCAACCACTTCCCTCTAGGCAGCCCATTCCAGCCCCTGACCACATTTTCAGAGAATAATTTTTTCCTAATGATGACCTTGCATAGCCTATTTAGCACAAGCTACAGAAGCTGAAATTTGAAAAGCTGAATGACACTTTGTCAATGCATGGAGCTGCACAGATTTACCACAGTATGACAGGCTGGCATTGCACTGCACAATTGGTCTCAGGATGTTTCTTAACAAAATTATAGTACACTAACCTTGTTCATTTATGTTACACAGCTACTAGATTTCAGCATGTGGCTTTTAGATACATACCTTTTTTTCCCCCACTTTCTTTCCTCTGTTTCCCTATTAGGACCCTGGTGTGTCCATTCTACTTTTGCAGCTCTGCACATAGTGAATGTATTTAATTAACTTCATTCTGCTCAAAGTACGGGGCTCAGACAGACTATCACAAAAGCATTTTGAAAGAAACAACTGAATGGTGCCATCCTCTATTGTACTCTGCTAGTACACATACATTTATGTATGATGGCTGTGGTTTATTAAAAGCTATGATTTTTGTCATAGTTTATTCTTCCTCTTTTAGTCTTTTGATATAGCCTTCTGATCAGATCCTTCTTCATTCCTATAGCTAGGTAGCAATTTATCTACCTTCTTGTGGGATGTGGATTAAGATTATTATATACATGTGTTGGTAGCCTTAATTGTTAGCCATGTCTAACCATTTTATAGTCCAAAATCTCTTTTATTTTGTCTTGGTTATGCAAGTGTATTCACTAAGTCAAATGTACTTTGTATTCAGACAAATTACATGGTACTTATTAGAAAATACAGTATTCTGAGCATGAAATAGAAAATGATCAAGTTGCCAGTTAACACTAAAATACATGAAAGCACAAATATCAGCAAGATGATTCAAGACGTTGAATTATTAGCAAGGTAATACTTATTGCACGAGAGCTGACTGGAAGCAAATAGTAAGGGACTTGCCATTGATTGATTCTAGAGAAACTCTTAGTACACTAAATGGTCTCAGTCTTATTCCTCCAAAACCCTGTACTGTGAACTGGGCAGGCCTGTTGTATGAATCTGTACACGTGACTTATGGAAAGTTCAAGTGATCACTGCAGCAGTCATAGTGCCTCTTAGCACTGTAATTTGATTGCCTCTGCTCTGGTTGTGAAACACTTCGCTCCCAAGGGCAAAAGGATTTGGAACACTATTGAGTGTGAAGTACAGGAATAAGAAGTGCGAAACAAAGCTTTGGAAAATTTTGGTTAAATAATCCCACAACAGGAAATGACAATTATCCCTTAAATCATTAACTCAAATTTCCTCAAAGTATTCAGTTTGCTTAATATATCAATAATTTATCAAAGTTAAATAAAAAATGAGGGAAATTGTTAGTAACATTATGAAAACCAATCCCTCTTGCATATTGCTTTTTTCTGGCTATTCTGTTACATCAATCTTGCATATGCTGTCTAATAACAAGAGTATTACAGGAATACAAATGGGAACATTATTTTTAAAATCACTGATCTTTTTTCAATGAATCATCTAATCCTTTTTTAAATAATGCTAGAGGTTAGCTGAGATATTTTCTCTGAGGAGTTTACTTCATGTCTGGAAATTTTCACTGTAAGGAAGTATCCTTGCAATATTTAACCTCAGTATTTCTCTAAGTTTTAATGAGAATTTCTTGCAAACACTTTTAATCCAGAGAAAAGCAATCAAATTCTTAGTATGATTTCACCTCATTTGCTAATTGGACTAAACTTTAAGGAGACTGTTTGTTTCTAGTTTTCATGTAGTGTTTGTAGTGCATGCATAATTTAGTACTCAATCATAAGTAGTAGAAAACACATAAATTTTATGAGAATGAAACAGTGGTTTATCATATTTTCCCTTTAGAATGCACAACCGAATCATTCTGGTCCTGCAAATCTGACTTGCCTTACAAAATTCTGTTTGCAATATGAAAGCAGCACATGGAATAAATAGTTTAAATTGTGAAAGATATTCAAGGTAAAGTCTACAAATGGTCTAACTGTACTCTGTTGGAAGAAAAAGGTGAAAATGAAAGCCGCTGTTTTCGCTGCTGTTATTGGGCATATTTTAATTTTGTCTGCTGTTCTACCGCACTCTGCCAGCTGCTGAGTTTCTGTTTCAGTCATTGTTGAGATGAATGAAATTATGCTTTTTTAGCATTTGGTAAAAGAAAAGAATTTAGGCAGTGCTTCACATAAATGTTCGTGCAGATCTCAAAATGCCTGATGAACTAAGTAAGCCTGGCATAAAAATACAAATTTTTAATTTTGAATAGACCAAATTAACTCTGCTATGTGTTGTCATTAATGATCTGTTCAGGCTGTATTAACCCTTTGTGAGACTGATCAATTACCTGATCAGGGCCAAGAACTGCATAAGACACCAATATGATGTGCAGAAAAATGGCAAAATGGCAAAATGGCATTTAATCACACGTGGCATCCGTTTAAGTACATTCTTGTTCTACTTCATCTACACCCCCTAAAGGTGCATTGTCCAATTACTGAGCTCGGGGGGGCACTATCCCGTGACATCCCGAATAGCCTCGCTGTCGCCTAATACAACA